>JAEIFT010000432.1:0-228354 GCA_018904225.1 Lordiphosa mommai | reverse complement strand
TGTAAAAGCATATAAAACTAATATAAACCAAGATTGGTGACGCTACGATAGAAAACAAAAAAGTTTTTCTCCCTAGAACTAGTTTTTTTACTGACCGTTTATATGGCAGCTATATGCTATAGTCATCCGATTTTGATAAATTTTTCCAGAATTGTGTGAAGGGGTAAAAAACTAATATATACCAAGTTTGGTGACGATTCAATAGAAAACAAAAAAGTTTTTCTCACTAGAACTAGTTTATGGACCGATCGTTTCTATGGCAGCTATATGATATAGTCATCCGATCCGGCCGATTCCGACAAATGTGCAGCCTATGTGTATTTAAGGACTTTTTGCAAAGTTTGGTCAAGATAGCTTCAAAACTGAGGGAGGAGATAGCATAGAAACAGACGGACGGACAGACGGACGGACAGACGGACATGGCTATATAGACTCAGCTCGTCATGCTGATCAAGAATATATATAGTTTATGGGGTCGGAGATGCTTCCTTCTATGCGTTACAAACATCGTGACAATTTTAATATACCCTCTGCAAGGGTATAAAAATTGTTTAAAGATTCGAATTTTTCAGTTATATTTGATATGATATCTCATAAGACATATGGGATATTCCATTCATATATAAATGGGTAATGAAAAAAATTACTAGGTGGGATGAAAAATAACCTTCTAGACCGCCAGAGTGCGCTGCTATCGCAATAAAAATTTTGGTGCCTTATAGTTCATTCATCATTATGCAGCCATGTTAAATTCAGCGCGATGCAGCCCTTAGTTTTGTTTTGACAGCTCAATGTTGTTGACATGTTTGGCGTCATGTTGAGTATGGGAAAAAAACAATTTTCGTTCTCTTATAAAACCTTATTCGCGTCGATTAATAAATGTTTATTAAACCTGGATCCACTACTATTACACACACCAAAGAACGGAATGAGTGTCCGTCAAGGGACTGGACACAAAAGCATCGCAACCATGGCTAAAAATCAACGCGATTAGGGCTTTAATTGATTCCCCATCCACCGTATTCGCCCGATTTGGGTTCCTTGGACTATTATCTCTTCCCAAACCCTCAAAAGATGACTCATGATTAAAAAAAGAAGTCAAAGCTAACTTCGACTGTGCCGAAGTTTTAAGTACATTGGAAAACTTTACTCAACTGATTTAACTTGGAAAAATATCTATAGGATATAGATATCAGATATTGAAAATTTTTAAATCATTGATAATAAAAATTTGATACCATAAAAAAAAGATTTTCTTAGTAAAACATTTTAGAACCGATCGTTCCCTATGGCAGCTATATGCTATAGTCATCCGATTTGATAATTTTTTTCAGAAATTATGTGCAAACATAAAACTAATATATACCAAGATTGGTGGACGCTACGATAAAAAACAAAAAGTTTTTCACTAGACGTTGTTTTTGACCGACCGTTTATATGGCAGCTATATGCTATAGTCATCCGATTTTGATAAATTTTTTCAGAATTGTGTGGAAACATATAAAACAAATATATACTACGATTGGGACGCTACGATGGAAATCAAAAAGATTTTTCTCACAAAGACTTATTTTTGGATCGACTGTTCCCTATGGCAGCTCTATGCTATAGTGACCCGATTTTTATAAATTTTTCCAGAATTATGTGGAAGAATATAAAACTAACATATACCAATTTGACGCTACGATGGAAAATAAAAAAGTTTTTCTAACTAGAACTAGTTCTTTGACCGTTCGTTCCTATGGCAGCTATATGATATAGTCATCCGATTCTGAAACCACCGGTTCCGACATATTAGTTGCGTGCAGTAAAAAGAAGACTTTGTGCAAAATTTCAGCTCGATAAACTGACAACTGATGACGGACTGGAGTTCTGCTAGTTCGGACGAAACACAGACCATAGTTGGACAGACAAATGACCGAAACGGACAGACGGACAGACGGGACAGACAGACGGACGGACGGACAAACGGAAATGAACTCGGCTCGTCGTGCCGATCAAGAATATATAGTTTATGGGGTCGGAAATGAATATTTCAATGCGTTACAAACTTCGGGGCAAAATTAATATACACTGCTGCGTATAATGAGCTCGCGCAAGATCATCGACGTGGCGGAGGAATATTTTGCAGACCCCTTTGGGAAAATACTTTTCGAACGGGATCAAAAAAAGGAAAAAGAATTTTAAATTTTTTTTCATTCCCAAAAGGTTACTTTCAACCCACCTAGTATAAATATAACGTTTGGCTTTGTTTTAAAAAACTTAGTATGCTAATATACTTTACAGATTCCAAAGAATCTCTTTGAGCTTTTCTTCTCTGAATATATAGACTAAAAATTCTTAATCAAATAAATAAACTGAGTTACGTACGAGTTTTCCGAGAAAACCTATAACCTAGAGCGAGTAATTATCGAGTTTTCTTAAGGCACTTTTTGCTAAATTTTAAAAATTAAAAAAATCATAGGCTTATATTTAAATGAACCAAATTTTAATTCCGCTACCAAACAAAACAGTAATAAGGGTTTTCCCTTTAAAGTATCAGACCATAGCCTAGACTCACAACACAAATAGTGACCCATGTATTTGATGCATGTCATTAAAGAGGGTTAAGTTCATGCATATTTTCGTTTATTATTTTGTTGTTTGGGTTGCCAACATAGAAACTTAGAATTTTGCATTTCGTTTTTTGACTCGATTCTTTTTATCTTTGGACTTCTTCTTTTTAGCTTTCGCCTCTTTGAAGTTACGTTTTTCCTCCTCTCGGAGTAGCTTTACAAAAATCATAAATTATAAATACTTTTTAGCTATAAAGGACGTTTTTACCTACCATGGCTATATCGGCCTTTCTCTGTAGCTCTTTCTCTTTTGCAATTAATTCGCTGACTTCTACTATTCTTCTCCTAAACATGGCCAACTGTTCCGTATAGAATTTTAGATCATCTTTTAGCCTTTTGCACACTCATTCGTGTTTGGGTACACATCATTTCTGCATTCTCTAGATCATTATCCAAACGCGTTTGCCACTCATTGAGGGCATTTTTATATTGATTAATTTGAAAGGAATACATAAAGTCCGAGTAATGAAACGCCAAAGAATCTTGACGCATTTCTGTATGCAACTGATTTAATTGGGTTTCTAGAATTTGCTCTTTACCCTGCAGTTGCATTAAATTTTGATCCACACAACTTTGCATCCAATTAATGCGATAGCGTAGCTCAATGGGGGTTTGGGCTAGAAGGGAGGTTTTTTTTACTCATTTTTGTTCACTTGTTACCAATTATCTACTTACCATCATGCAAATCGGTCATCACTTGCAGCATGGTCTGACGTGTAAAGGTATTCCTTCTGACTGAATCAGTGGTTTCGTCTGAAATAAGTTGTTCCACCAGATTCCCATGAAGTTTACGCACTGCATATAGCTCATTTATCCACTTTGAGTTGGTCTCATATTTGGCATCGCTAATGGGGTATATAGCTCTACGTTTAAACTATTTACAGAGGGTATATTTATACCACTCACTATATCATACTGATGACACCTTCGCATATATCATTATCCAGACGAAAATCCAGACGTATCTCATTCAAAATCAATTGTATTTCAATTAAATCACTGCGAAATTTGATACAATTCAAATCATGTTCCGATCTTTCCAATGTTATCAAATCCAGATACAACTGATTGACACTCAAGCGTTTTAAAAAGTATTCCACCGACCAGGCAAATAGATGATGCGGTATCTCGGTAATATCACCGGGCCACACATTAATAAAAATATTCAATTGCCTTTGCAATCGCATTGCTACATAATCGATAGCTGCCTTTTGAAATTCAATACTTAGTTCCTTACACATCTTTTCCATTTCCTCCTTTGTTAAACGAATGGCTGAATGCATTGCCTTCAACGTTAGCACAGTACTACGTTTTTTCTCTTCCAGCATTAGTTGTATAGCCATTCCCTCCGCTGTGGTTGCGCCGGCATCATCTTCATGTTGTTTCTTTTCCGAGATAATCGATAGATGCTTCTCCTTCTGTTTTAGCTTCTCCTGGGCTTTCTCAAAATCTTTCTCATAGGGTGTTAGTATAAGCTTAAGATATTTATCGCGACACATTTCCGGTTTCAATGGGGAGGGGCAATGGAAATGGTATATGAAAACCAGATGATTCGGCTGACATTTCTTCGTCATTTTCCTCATTGTCAAATTCCGTCTGAAAATTCCTCCTCCATTTTTTGGAATTCTAATGTTCTTAGTTGAGAGAAAGAAAGTGTTTGGTTGGGTGTGAAAACTTTTGGTTTTTGTAAGCATATGTTACTGAGTTTTTAAATAATTTCGAAGCAAAATCGAAAGCATATAATAATAAGATCACTAAGGTTCGCTTCATGATCCGGCTCGAGGGACCAAAAAATCGGAAACAACTCTGATATGTATGGACACTCTTCAGAGCTGCCACAGAATTCACTTGCGATTTAACTCAAGATATTTTCGAAATCGCTCGAAAATTTTAAACCAGCCACAGAACTTCGAGCGATTTAATTTTTTTAAAGCTTGTTCACGAACCCCTTGAACTTAACTGCATAGGTTAGATAGGTACAAGTAGGAGTAATCATTTTTCGGTTTTTTATCAAAAATCAGATTTAGTTCTTTTAAAACGACTAGGACTTGTGCCTTAAATTATATAGTAAGTTTATCTTGTAGCACTAGAAAATGATATTCAATATTACGTTCTCTCCCATACCGGACTTACAACAATTAAATTTCACAGACACGAGTAACGATCTAAGGCTTATGGCATGGTAGCAAGCAATTTTTAAGTCGCTTGCCAGCGTTTCCAGAAGTAGGTCAGCGTGGTTTGCATCGCCTTATTTTCGCTGTACATTTAAAATACACTGTGGACTCGCTCTTGTTGACAAATTTTAGAACTAAACTTTTAATAAAGATATTATTCCTCGGTCGACTGAGAGTTACGGAAGTAGCTAATCCAAAAAAATTAGATCCGCATCCAGACCTTTTTATACACATTCAAAAGTGTATATTAATTTTGCCCAGACGTTTGTAACGCATAAAATATTCATGTCCGACCCCATAAAGGGCTATAAATATTCTTGATCAGGACGACGAGCCGAGTTCTTCCGCCGCCCGTCCGTCCGTCTGTCGTCGCGTCTTTGTCTGTCCGTCTGTTTTTGTTTCAATACGCGAACTAGTCCTTCAGCTTTATAGCTATCGAGCTGAAATTTTGCACAAGTCTTCTTTTTACTCACGCAATTATGTGGTACCGACCGTCGGATGACTAGATCATATTAAGGAACGTTCTTGTCTAAGAACTAGTTCTAGTAATAAACTTTTTGTTTTCTATCGTAGAATCACCAATCTTGGATATATTAGTATTATATGCTTTCTTTTTAAAATTTATTAAAATCGACCACTATCTCATATTGCATATTACCGATCGGTGAAAATGTGTTTTACTAAAAAATTTTTTCATGTTCAAATTTTTATTATCAATGATTTAAAAATTTTAAATTTCTGATTTTTATATCCTATATATATTTTACCGGTTAAATCGTTGGATGTCAATTTTTATTTTAAAATTTCGGCTCAGTAAGAGTTTGCTTTTCCTTCTCGTTTATTTTTTGACGAACAATTGTTAAATGTTTTTTTCCAGGCTGTTAGTGGTATCTTCTCTTTCTTTGTTGCCTTAAAATCTGCCAAAATAGAGATTTTAGTGAAATTGAGAGGAATTAAACCCAAACTATAAGACTAGCTTTCCAAAATAGCTTATAAAAGGCTGATAAAAATACTCAATATCAGGTATATTAGCTCTGAACAAAACAGTAGAAAACATAAATCTGCTTATAACTCGCTTGGAATCTTCCGATATATTAAACCAGATTTTTTGGTAGAGCGAAATTTTTATAAAAGCCAGAATCTTTTATAAAATGTAAATTATTATTTTTGTTAACATTTCTATTTTTCAAGCAAGCATTTTTCTAAACTTTGTAATCCTTTACATTTAATTAAAGCGTTTACGTTTAGCCACGTAAAGTTGGAACACTGAAATGCTTTTTTCATTTAAGAATTCTGGGCCTGAGCAATATTAAAATGTTCACTTTACACATTTTTATTACACTATTTGAGACACACACACAGTTGAATATTTCGACTAGAAATCGAAAACAATCTCCGGTATTAGCGTTTCGGTATGGTTCCTTGTTTTCGGTTCCTATTATAACGGTTAACGGGTTTGGTTCAAACAATTAAAAAGAAAGTATATTCGGTTCCGGTTCCAGTTAGGGGGGGGGGAATAATTTAATGAAAAATATTAGTGTACTAATAACGTCTATAGACGTTCAACATGTTCATACGATGTTTGAACCCCATACTTAAGAGGCATAGCACAGGATTGAACGTACTGCTGCTTGAAAGACGGCATATTTTGTTCTTGGTCTGACGTTATTCCCAACAAGCCACTTTTGCATCTTTCAACTTCTCACAAAGGTGGACTTTAACAGTCAAGGTACTCCGAACCTCAGAGTATTATTTAGCCATAATATTATAAAGCGCTTGTAAAAAATCTAGGAAATGACCACGCCAACATATGACTCAATGACAGATGACAGCCCATCTGAGCGCTCAGGTCAATTAGAAATGTTACAAAATTATTAATATAAATTTTAGACTTAAATTTCTTAATAAAACGACCAAATTTCAAATTTTAAAATATTTATTTCCAACTTCAAGAAAGTATCTTGGAACTGATATACATTTTCAGTATTTTACCAGCGTATTATTGGCAATTTTGGACAGTAGTCTTATAGTATGGTTTCAAATCTATCCAAATCGCGAAAGATCTCTATTTTTGGCTGGGATAGAAAAGATTTTAGGGCCGATTATTTCGAATAATAAATGAGAAATATTTTTAAGATTTTAAGAAAAACCCTAAAATAAAAATCTAGTTACCGTATTGGAACCGAAAACCGAAATATACTGAAAACCGAAATATGTCTCATTTCGGTACGTACCGAAACCGGTACCGGAACCGATATTCGTTTCGGGATGAATCCCTGATTTTAGGTAAAAGCAAGAAATTATATGCTACTGGATAGCCCAACAGTCGATCTTCCCTCAACTTTATATCAATAGTTTCGCTTTTTTTTTTTGTTGACCAACTCGTCATAGCTTCACTCTGTTCTGTTTCTGTTGTCCATTTAGCGCATTCTTCCCGTTTCCCATTCCCAGTGTGTCGTCTGGTCTGGGGGGCTATAAATATATACATATGTGTGTAAAAAAAAAAAACGTTCTTGCTGCCGTCGCAGCAGTTCTTCTGCCTCAGCACAAAAAGGGCAGACTCGTTTTTCCCTAGCCAGTGGTTGGGGATTGGCATTGGGATTGGGCCAATTGCAGTTGCTGGCATTGTTGCCGTTACCTGCTGCAAGTTGCTGCTACCCTGCTGCAATTTCTAATCGAATCGAAACCTTCTACCCTAATGATGCCCGCAGGCAACCTGTTGAATTTGGGACGCGGGCCCTTTGTTAGCTGAAAAATCTGGAAGGCGAATGGGCTAATCAATTTTTTTTTTAGTGCGAAGACCAACTTGCAACATGGAGCAGGATCAGCGATGTTGCTGCTGCTGTTCGCCTGTTCGAAATTGTTCCGTTAAAATCTGTGCAATGTTGCACAGGCCTCGACATCGGCAACATAAGGGCCCCGAGCTAGTGTGTGTGTGTGTGAGAGAGAGGCTGTCTCGCTTGCACTCAACGCAAGAGAGAGAGCCCTTTTGCAAGTCCACACACAGATGCACCCTGGGCCTGTCTCTGTCTCTCTCTCACACTCTCTCGCTCTTTGTTTAGAATGCTGATGATGGTAAGGGGATATGTTTATGCTGTGTTGCTCGTGTTCTTGTGTCCAGGTTCTGACTACTTCTGCTCGCCTGTTTGCACACACCATCGAAATTTCACATGTAATTCCCACGGCCTGAATTTTCCCACACAAACGAAGAAGAGGAAGAGCGCAGCGCGACAGAGGGACAGACAACATTTTTTTTTTTTTTTATTCGTTTTGTTTATGCTGCTGCTTTTATCTGGCCTCTGCCTCTGTGCTGGTCACTGGCCCTAGTCTCTCTCAGCCTGGCGCAACGACACATCCGCCTGTTAACATCTTCTTCATTCAGCCTCTGTCTCTGCTTTCGCATTCCTGCAGCAACCAGGCTTCAACCTGACCATCAACCTTTTTCGTAAGGCTTCTTCCTTCGTCGTCGTCGTCGTCTGTCGTCGTCGTCTGCCTTTATCCCAATGTTGCAATGAACTTTAAACGCAACCTTCAAACACTGTGGAGCAACAGGCTGGAAATTCTGATTAAATATTTATCTAATAATTATTTTAATATTTTATTTTAATTTTAAGAAAAAAATAATTTCTTTTTAAAATACCAAAAAAAAATCTTTAGAGAGAGAAACACATCCAAACACCCTTGTAAAAAAAAAAATTAATTTTAAATTAACCCAATTTTATACTATTATACAGTAAAGTTGAATTAAGAAAAATGTGAAGGCAAAGCTCGTTCTTTTTTTATTTTATTTTTAAAAATTCTTTCTTTAATTCCTAAATTTCCTTTCCATTCTTTCATCTTAACAAACATAAATCTCTCTTAATTCTTATTATTTATTAAAATTTCTTTAAAACTGTGCCAAAGTTTTAATACACTTATAAAAAATTTTTTTCATTTTTCCCCTATAATAAGAAAAACTTTTACCCAACTGAAAATTTAACTGGAAAAATATATAGGATGTAGCATTATTTTAATATCAGATATTTAAAATTTGTGAAATCATAAATAATATAAATTTAAGACCATCCCCCAAAAAAACTAATTTTCTTACACAGAGGGAAAAACCGAGAACATTGGACCCAAGAGGAGCACCAATGGTAACCAAAACAGTGTAAGAACGGGAAATCTCATATGTAGTAGAATGTTCTTACTTCAAGAACATTTTTTTGAGAACGCAAAAACTTGAATTGAGTTGTTTTTTTGTTCCGTTTTCAAGAACACTTTTTACTTTATATGAGAACAAACAATACTCATTTTAAGTACTTGTTCCTCACACATAAAAAAAAAACTGTGCTCATTCGGGCTCAAACTAACGCCAAACGGGCTCAATAATGTCGGGATAGTCGCCCGATAAAAGCTCATAAAATTCTAGAACGCCTGAGAGATTTTTTTTTTTCTTATAAATTTGCATATATATTAATATAATTGTATATTTGATTCACTTAAGATTTCTTTAACTTGAAGAAACACATATACAATAAATTAATAAGAACTTACTTTAACTTGCCGCGTCTCGGGAATCGAACTCGGGACCTCGGGTCTGCGTCTCAGCGCACTCGACCGCGCCGCGCTTGCCAGACTAGGCACCCAATGTCATACAAGAGCGTTTGCCTCCAGACGACAAAAGAGAGAGCCAAGAGAGCGAATGGCTGTTGCTCTTCGCTTGTTCGCTCTCTGTTTTTCAACCCCCGTATACTGGGGAAACACCATAACCCAAAGCCAATGTGGCACGCGCTCACGGAATTGAAAGTCAAAAAGGCAATTATACTCCAGATTGAGTTGAATTTGCTCATTTCAAGAACATTCTGAACATTTGTTCTCAAAAATTTTGAGAAAATCTGTTATTGTTTTGAGTTGCTGGCAACTTATATTCTGAACAGGTTTTTTCCCTCTGTGTAGTAAAACACATTTTCCGACCGATCGTTCCTATGGCAGCTATATGCTATAGTCATCCGATTTTGATAATTTTTTCGGAAATTATGTGAAAGCATATAAAAACTAATATATACCCAATATTGGGGACGCTACGATTAAAAACAAAAAGTTTTTCTCACTAGAAGTAGTTTTTTGACCGACCGTTTATATGGCAGCTATATGCTATAGTGATCCGATTTTGATAAATTTTTCCGGAATTGCCGATGATGTTAACATCTTCTTTTATCTGTGTATCATGATAGTGGAGCATGTATCAAAGAAATAGTATGCTCCTTTGAAGTGATACTGATACCACCAGCTGTAATTGCATATCGATAGGCGTGTTATCGATAGCATTAGCCGCATCTTGTGCACTGATTGCAATTATGAGTTTTTCAGTCTGGTGTAAAAATAATCAAATATAATTAAACCTCATTTGGTCAATTTCTATGCAATTTCCAGTGTACCACAGAATGCTAGCGCGTCTGCAGCGCCATTAAAAAAAAGATACGTAGTTCCATATTATGATTTTCTAAAGGCGTTTGGTCAAATGTAGCACTTCGTTCAGCAGATCTATCATTTGATCTATCATTTTTTTCTGATACATGCTCAGCGCTCCATCTGCTGTGAACACGGTCAATTTATCAGAATTCATCCATCGTCAGTATTTTTTGTCAATTTTGAACCAATTGTCGGTAAAAGTGCCTTTTTTTAGGCACTTTTCGAATGTTTTTGGGTTTATTTTCACTTCCTTTATTTATCGGAAAGATATATTTTTAGCTTTAAAATAACTCACCCCAAACATTTCTAATGCTTTTTTTCAACAAAGATACACTATTTTGAATACAAGTATTTGAACCCGACCATTGTTCCCTAGCCCACAAGTATACTATGGGGGTGTCGCTGAGAACTTTCATTATAATTTAATTAAAATAACTGGACGATGTACTGTTGTTAGCGTAGCATACTTTAAGACAGCAGAATTCAATAGACATTTTGTAAATTCTAACACGTTTTAAAAATAATTTAACTCATCTCCGAGCGATTTTCCGATAACCTTGTGGAAAAAACTTCAAGAACTTTTCTTTGCAGCTTAATTTAGAGCAAAATTCATGCTTAAATCTTTGATTTAATGATCAATGGTAAAAGTTTATTTCAATTTGTACTTTTATTCTATTGAATAGTCAATATTTGTGCAGGCTCCGTTTTATTCCAAATCCAGTCCAATCCTTTTAGGTACGTCTCAAAGGCGGCGACCACAGGCAATGTAGGAATCCCGCAATGAAAGCCACCAAATTTGAAGTGAACTGAACGCTAAAATGCAGGGGTACATAGAGCAATTCCAGGCCATAGGATGGATTGGGGCTCAAAGTGTTGGCCAGTGGACGTGTCATCATGATAGGCATTTTCTATAGGTCAACCAACCGTCACGTACACGTAAAAATATGATCGGGGAAATTTAAAGAATTGAAGTAAAACAGATTTACATGCTGAATTTTGGGATGAAAATGGTGAGGAATTAAAAAACGAAATTAAAAACTTAAATATCAAGGCACTCTGAGTAGAAATATTTGTAGGCGAATTTTTGAAAATTTTTTAACTTAATTCTGAACTTAAATATAATTTTATATAATTTTTTTTCCGTGATCTGTCGATCTACCAATTTTCATTACGACCCTCTTAGCAGAGTAGCATATTTATCAATTTGAACTGGCGCTCTAAGACTAACAGACCGCACCTAACAGAAAAGAAGGAACAATAATCAGAACTAGTCGCATTAAACTTTAAAGAATGTAAACTAAAAGGGGCGCTTTGACTCCCACATTAAGCAGGGCAGCGCAGTTTCTAGCACTTCCCCCCAGTTTCGGTCATTGTTTTTCGGCGAAAGACTGTGCGCTTAAATCGGCTTATTAATTGTTAATAAATTACGCAAATTAGTTTAAATCAAGTGCATAATCTACGGAAAGCCGGTGTTGTGTTTGGGCAAAAGAAGTACGAGCGAAATGTTGCACGGGCTTCTCTGGCCATTGTCTTGCCATTTTTTTTTGTTTTGTGGTGAAATTAAAGGAGCTGCTGACGGGCGTGTATCTGTCTCGTTCTGTCGTATGTGCGCTGGCGCACCGCTACATATAAATGTGTAAGTATGCATGTAGTTAGGGCTTGTTGATCCTGCTGCTGCTGCTGACGTCACTAATTATGTCGTATACGAACAAAATGCCGCCATTTTATATACATTTTACAGTTTGCTGAGTTTTTCATCTGTACCTGTTTGTATGTAACTTTAAAGTGTGAGGTTTTTCCAAAATCTGAGGGTGGCAACTCTTTCGACTATCGTTCATCTAATTGAAAAACGATGTATGGGGGGCCTCGAAAAGTAATGATGAGTAGAATTACCCTAGTACATATCTCGTAAAATTTGTATATTATATATTAGTCACGCGGGAATCACGCGTGATTTCTGACCGCAGTCCATCTCAATTGCATCGCTCCTCTTATACGTGGTCTTTGCCTTCTTACACAAATATCTATGGGAAAGAAGGTAGGGGGAAACTGAGAGCGGCGCAGTGCAATTAGATAGTCCAGTTGGGAAATTACCAGTTAGCTTTTGCCCTCTCGCTCTCTCTTTCTCGTAGGTTCTACCAATCGCTGCGGTGTTGTTGTTGCTTTGAATATTCTTTTACGTATAGCTCTTATATTTTTCATCTGATCGAAAAACGTTGTATGGCGGATCGATAAATAATTAGTAGTAGAATATATGTCTAGAATGTTCGAACTATCTATCTTCAAAATTGTGGAAGTTATTACGTTTTTTTGAATTTTTGAATTAAAAATAAACTTGATCTGCCTGCAGGTATAAGAATTATATGTTTCATACACTTCAAACCTCTAGCTCTTACCATCTCTGAGATCTCTTCGTTCATACGGACAGACAGACGGACATGGCTATGCCGACTCGGCTGTTGATGCTGATCAATAATATATATATAGTTTATAGGGTCGGAGATAATTCCTTCACATACATTTGCACAAACCCAATATACTCTTTGTACCTTCTGTACAGAGTATAAAAAATTTATTTGATCCCGAACTTTGGATTAAAGTTTTAAGTACGGAAAGACTTGGAATAATCTCAGAATTCTTGTGTTAATCCGAAAAAGCTCATATCAAGTTCTGATCCTACTTAAAAATCAAATTCTCAAGTCAATTCTTTCGTACTTGGATTTGGGAAAATGTGGGATCGACCTACGTTTGACACTGTTTAGGATTGATTTTCATCAAAATACCTGGGATTTTTTTTCTGTGTAGAGTTTATCAGAGATGTTTACACGTTTGCCTCCGGTAAATCCAAGTAATGTACGATTTTTGACCTTACAAAATAGCTAGATCTAATGGAAAAATGTCTAAATTGATAACACTGAACCTATTACCTTGATTTCCTGGTCAAAACACTCTCTTGACTTACAGTGCACTGCTGGTTTATTAATCCACCCTCATACCTATGACTCGAATGGTACAAGAGAACCCCTTCTTGACCTCATCTCATCAAATACCTAAAAGCAACTGTAGATGTTTCATTCTTATGGCAGTTATTCCAGTTATTGTTGGCCTGTGTGATGCAGCTCTGGCTACTGCAATCCTGGTTTAACAATATGTTCAAGGATTTTTTGTAGGCTTCCTGTCCTTAAGAGAGAGAGAGAGAAACAGTTAGAGCGACAGAATTTGCTGCTATCCTGTGTCTTGAAATCTCCCCCCAAAAAAATGCCTCTCAATCAAACAAATTAAGTAAATTGACTCCACCAACAGCCCGCAAAGCTTTTTTACCCTCACACACAAAATGCACAAGCTCATACACTCATACACTGAGAAATTCACACTCAGTTGTGAACGCAACGCGAGTGAATGTCATGGTGAGAAATCTCAAAGTAGTTACCTTCACATTGCTGGGAGCCTGGTCATTAGAGTCCATGAATCGCAATTGTGTGCCCCGACAGCGACGGCAAAAACTTTATTGTTTTTTTTTTTTTTGTTTAGTTCATTTCTACGGCTGCAATCTTGACTCTCAATTTAAATATTTTGAAAAAACTTATATGAACAGATCGAATGACTCTATATAGGTGAGTGCCGCCGGGTGGGTGGGTGGCTGGCTCATCTTTGAGCTGGCGACTCAAATGACTGTGAAATTGAAGAAAGCATTTTGAGTAGTGCTCGGTTGCGGTGGTTCCGCTGGTTCCGCTTGCGCTTTCCAATTGGACAAATTCCAATTGGAGCAAGAGCAATGAGCAGCATCATTTAGATTTAGACCGGAATAGTAACAGGCGCGCAGGCTGGCTAGGCCAGCTAACCCCAACACATTGGAAATTGAAATCAATTTAAAACGGCGGCTGCGCTCATTGGTTGGGCCGGTCTACTCGGCTGATACTACAGTTATCTCGCTCGCACTCGCGTTGAAAGCGCTTATAAAAATAAAGAATAAAAAAAGATGAAAGCTTTTGCTTCAAGCTTTTTATGGCGCGTAAATTTGAAACGTTGAATTTGCTTACTTAAACTTCTTTAAGGAAAGAAGAGGTGCGGCCTACCAACGGAGATTTTAAAATTGTTTTTTTTAATGAAAAAGATTTAAAAAAAAAAAAAATTTTTTTGTATGTAATTATTTTTTGATTAACATTATTTTAAATTGCAATATCTCGGGCAGCAGAGCAGCTAGAGACATAAAATAAAGTGCCTTGGGTAGAAAAGATATATGTATAAGGGAAGAAGGAGATTTTGAAATTTTTTTTTTTATGAAATATATTTAAAAAAAAAATATTTTTTTAATCATTTTTTGATAAGCATTTTTTTAAACTGTAATATCTCGGGCCCTAGAGCAGCTAGGGACCTGAAATAAAGTGTCAATGGCAGAAAATTTAACAAGGTTTTCGAAAATTAAACGTTCGAAGATATATACACTGAAAAAAATTTCGGGTATAAACAAAAGAAAAACATAATTGGTCGGTTTTGGTAGCTCCCTCAAAACTTTTTTCAGTTTCTTCATTGTCAGTTTGATCAAGTCGGAAATATTCTGGTGTGGGGGCCATTCAAAAGCTTATATTTCATAACTTACATCAAGGTGTATCTATTACAGGTGCGGCGGTCATTCAAAAGCTTTTATTCAGGGATTAATCCCGAAACGAATATCGGTTCCGGTAACGGTTTCGGTACGTACCGGAATGAGCATATCGGTTAAAGGTTCTATTACGGTTTTCAATTTATTTCGGTTCCGATACGGTACTCGGATTTTTATTTCGGTATACCGGTACGTACCGGTACAAGTATAATTTTTTTTAACATTAAAATTTTTTTATTATTTCAAGATATCCAAAAAATTAATGAATTTAATAGAACTAAAAAATTGTTTTTTTAGAATATGCCATTCAAAAAAGTGTTTTTTTTTTTTAAATATGGGCATTTCTTTTCTGACGTGACGTGACATTCGTACGATAAAATATAAAAAAAAATGAAAGAGACAAGTTAAACATTTTTTTTTTTTTGGTAGTAATTTAATAGCACTTTATTTAGAAAAAAATTACAAAAATCGACAGAGAATTCAAAGAAATCAGTAAAAATATGCCTGACGTGACGTTACTTAAAACGGAAGTGGGTTTTGACTCGGACTACAAAGTTGCTAAACTCTGCGAATTGAGAAGCTCTTTTTGTATGAAACTTTTTCCAGTAGTTTTTAGAATAATAAGTTTATTTTCCAATTTAACAAATATAAAAATCATTTGTTCTTTTTGTATTAGCTTTATTGACGACGTTACAATTTCATTTGGCAATTTTTAAGTGAAGAAAATTTTTCTTAAATTATTCAACGCAATAAAAAAACATTTTTAATTGTAGCTAAAATTTTGCGAAAAGAGTGGAATTGCTTAATGACTCGAGAGCTTAAATCGAAAAGAGAAAAAGCACTGAAAAAATGGCCAAAACGTAAATTTGTACTTTCTAGCCGATTTATCGCTATCTGTACAAAGGGAAGCTTTAAACTCATTAATTAAAAAAATTTGCATATTTACTTTTTCTAAATCAAGTAAGAATCAACTTTTAAGGAACTTTTAATTTTCGGTCTTGGTAGACTTTTCTGGGAAATGCCCATATACCGATTTTTCTTACATTTCTATATTTAAGGGAGGATTTTTCTAAGTCATAGAAATCCTTTACATTTAACTAGAGGATTAATATTTACCAAAGAAAAGTTTTTCCGTTTTTAACATTTTTTTTCTATATCTTATGTATCCTAAAAAAATAATATGATTCTGGAAAATCTGAAAGGGCGAATTTCTAAAATGTAAGACTCTTTTCTGAGTGTATATATTGCTTTTTTACCTGTTGAAACATATATTTGTAATAATCATAAATCAATCAAATAAATAATAAGAAACCGAAACAATACCGGTATTAGCGTTTCGGTATGGTTCCGGTTTTTTCGGTTCCTATTATAACGGTTAACGGTGTTCGGTTCTGAAAACAATTTTAATATCGGTTCCGGTCTCGATACCGGTACCTGGCTTTAAGCGGTTTATATCGGTTAACGGTTCCGGTTCCGGTATTATTTGTTATTCATGCAAACGTTGTCTGTCTCACTCTTGCGCATTTAGCAAAAACTCCAAGCTTACACATTTAAATTATCGCCACACCAGGCATAAATCCACCTTGTAGAGGCTAATAACGTTTGTATTCAAATCTGTAATTTTATTAAAATATAAAAATTTATTTATTTATTTTTTAATTACCAATGGCAATAATTTACAGAAACTTAAAATATTTATTTCATTAAAGAACTTTTATTTTACGATTTTTTCTTCAAGCAATTTCGCAGGTGGCGATTAAGGCCCCAATTTAGGGTGAACGTTTTCGAGCAATGGGAACATTCAAAGGGTCGCTCGCCCGTATGAATGCGTAGATGATCCTTTAGAGTGCACAGTTTTTTAAAAGTTTTCAAACACTCCGTACATTTGTAAGGTCGCTCGCCAGTATGAGTGCGTAGGTGATCCTGCAGTTGGCCACGTTGGTTAAAGTATTTCGAGCAATGTGAACATTCAAAGGGTCGCTCGCCAGTATGAGAGCGTAGGTGATACTTTAGATAGCATTTTTGGGTAAAGGTTTTCGTGCAAAATGTACATTGAAAGAGCCGCTCTCCAGTATGATAGAGAAGGTGAGCATTTAAATAGGATTTTTGGGTAAAGCTTTTCGAGCAATATGAACAAATGTAGGGTCGCTCGCCAGTATGAGTGCGTAAGTGATCCGTAAGTCGGCATTGATGGGTAAAAGTCTTCGGGCAGTGAGTACATTCAAAGGGTCGTTCCCCACTATGAGTGTTTAGGTGATCCTTTAGAGTGCCTAGTTTGTAAAAGGTTTTTGGGCACTGCGAACATTTGTAGGGTCGCTCGCCAGTATGAGAGCGCATGTGAACCTTTAGACGGAATTTATGGGTATAAGACTTCGAGCATTGGGAACATTTGAAGGGTCGTTCGTTGGTATGACGGAAAGTTTCTAGCTCTTGCCGTTCGCTCTCCTCGCTGCTGTATCCAGTAACAGATTCAAACTCTTCGAGTTCACTTTTGATGGACTGTGTACACTCCTCCTTCATCAACTGAAGACTCTTCTCAAGTCGTTGCTTAAAATTAAATGCCGTTTTTGCCTCTGAAAAGCATGAAATGCATATCCTTTCAGGTAGTTCCTTATCATGTATAACCTGGCGTCCAGTAACCTCCTGTAATATAAACATTAAACCGCCTTCTTCCGCTTCCGAGTCGGTGAATATATTTCGCCACTCCTCTGCCAAACTGGACATACAGACGCGGCATTGCTCGGCCACATTTGGCTCCTTTAAACTGCAAGCCATTCTGCAGCGGAATCTTGGTTAATAACAAATGTTTAAAGCTATTTAGAACAATTGTTGGAATAATAGAAACAATTTTTAACCATTGCAATACAAGTATGACCTTAAGTGGCTACTGCGAAATTGCTGATTTGAACTAGTTCCATTTATAAAGTAAGCTACTGTGGCTAAAAACAAAAACTCATGACATTAAACTTGAAACAAAAATCATGATAATGAGAGAATGTTACGAAAAAATGTTCCAATATTTGAGACTTTGCACAGACTAGTTTATGTGACCTAGTTCACCAAATTCGGCACAACTTTAAAGCTTAGCAGGACCTAAAACTAAAGCTATGGATCCAACCACAAATAATCAGCCAAAATTTAGCATTGGCACAATTATTTTGACAAGAAAATGGTAATAAAAATCAAGGCTGCAAACCGGTCCGGAACCGAACCCCTAATAACCGGTTCGGTTCGGGTTTTTTGAATTGGCCGAACCGGACCATGAACCGAACCTTCTACATTTTTGATCCCTCGAACCTGAACCCGAACCGAACCACTTATTCAAAAATAAGGTTCGGTTCACAATATTAAGTAATTTTTCTGCCGGAAGAAATTACTTTAAATGATTCTACGACTGTAAAGAAGGGAAGTTTATAAGAACAATAAAATGCAGTGGACCGATGTCAAATATAAAATCTATCAATGATGTTATAGATTCCTTCGAAAATTGTCCAAGAGAACATAGATCGAAAATAATTTAATAATTTGGAAAGGTCTTTAAAAAATATTCTTAGTTGTACGAGCATTTTGAACACTAAAATCTGTATCTTCTAATCTTAGATTTAGTAGAAATGAACAGTTCCAGAATGATATAATGCCTACACAGCCGAAAAAAAGATATGTCCGGACTAAAATAAATCCCAATAAATGTCAGTTGATGGTGGATTCCAGATTTTATGAAACCAAAGTACAATCAGGTTCGACTCGTACTTGAAGTTTTAATCCGAAGGTCGGGACTGGAATTAACTTAAAAAAGGCGTGGTCGCCTTTATTATATTATTTAAGAATAGATGATCAAACTAATTGAATCGTATAAATTAATCGTAAATAAAAGCTTTATATTATTTTTTTTTTAGTGAACCGAGGTTCGAACCAAAACCTGGGATTCAGAGGATCCAGGAACCGGTCCGTGAACCGAACCCAAAGATTCCTTACTGATTCGAATCACCAAACCGAACCTCTTCCAAAATTTCGTAGGTTGTGCAGCCCTGATAAAAATACCATCATATATTTTTTGAACAACAAATCAAAAAAAGGTTTTTATAAACTGGGAAAGCCTAGCGTACGGTCTAGAAGGGCGAGTATAGACTTGCGACTTTTGTTTGTTTCTGTCTAAAAATTTTTTCTATTTTTATACTAAGGTATTATTAAAATTCTCACGATGTTTGTAACATCGAACAAGCATCGAGCCTCTGGGATACACACGAAATACAAATACGCTGCACATTTGTCGGATTCGGCTCTGCACGATCGGACGACTATATCATATCTGCCATACGAAATGATCGGTTTATAAACTAGGTTCCTTGTGAGAAAACCAATTTTTTGTTTTGTTCTATATTTAGCATATATGACTTCCACACAATTCTGGAAATAATTTAACAAAATTGATGATAGCATTTTGATTCTATATGGAAAGACATCAAAAATGAACTTGCTAATTTGCAAGGTCAAAAGTGTCTGACTGCTTTATATTACTTATCAAACAAGTTCGATAGTTGATTAAAATCTCGACATTTCTTAGGTGTTTATTGGTAAAAGCAAAATAGAATAATGCTTTTTTTATCATATTAGCTTGGTAGTTCCAAAGTTGAAAATGTATTTTTACAATTTTTTTTTTGTGTGTGGGATTTCCATATATACTGCAATTCATCATAATGGACTCTATTTTATCCTTTAGCTGTCATTGAACTGATCGATCTGAAAATTGATCTTAGTAAGAAAAATTTTATTGTTTCACTATATAACATCATTAAATTTAATAAATCTTAATACGAATCTAAACTTTCATTATCTGATGAATCCAAATCCAAATCTGAATTTTTATTAACAAGAAGACTAACAACATCTTCATGGATTAGCACATTTTTCTTTGATAAGGGCGAAGTTCTTTTCGATAACGACGAAATCAGTGGATCCGATGATAATAAAAGCTCAATCATTACATCTTTCAACATATTTTTCCTTGTCTTTTGTTTGCCATGAAATCGCCGATAGTTTCGTAGATCTATGTTCCTTGCTTCTAAGGCTTCTTGCGAATACAAACCCATGGGAAGTGAAACATATTGTATGATGTCGGCACCATGAATTAAAATTTCGTGCACGGCAGAAGGCATATAAAACCAAGGATATAATTTAACAAAAATTTCTGCCGTTTTCCAGGCATATGCTCTAAATGCTTCCACATTTACTTCGCAGCCCGAAGACAAACAGCGCAAAATAACGCTAAAACGATAAATTAAACTTGGACTTACTCCAGTTGTGTGGGCGGCAAGTGCAGATTGTTCAAAAAACTTTTTGGCAGTATTACCATTAGTTGTAGTTCCGGCTGCAGCCAATGGTATATCCACACACAAGCCCATTTCTCTGCGAAGTTTATTTTGTATATCCAATTTTCGTGTTTCAACAGCACGTCGATCCGGAGGGCCAATTTCCCACCTTTTTAAACGAAGTCTGTAGGCTATATGAAGGATACACTCAAAGAAACGTAACCACAAATGGAGAGTGGAAATGACACACTCGTACATTTTAAACTTGAGTGGAGGAATCGAAAGATTAGACAAGTTATTGATTACTTTTGGTGTAGCACCACATAAACCGCAATTTTGTGAAGAGGATTCGGTATTATCCATCATATGAAACTGATGAGTGATTTGAAAATTTGCTACTGTTGTGGGTAAAATTTCCTCTATTTGTTTATTTATTTTAATAACTTCGTTACGCATCAAGTCGGCAGTTTCTCTGTGATAAATCAGCTTAATGGGTCTACAATAACGTGTTGATGAAGGTTGTGGATTTTTCCAAATTTCTGTAGAATCAAGCTGAACAACACTTAATGGTACCAGGCAAATGGCAAATAAATGCTGATCAAGGGTTTTGTTGGCATAATGTCCACTACTACCATCGCAAGCCCAGGTATATATGGCCGTCAATTTACTAGTGGTTAGAATATCTTGAAATATTTGTGGATGGGCTTGAATTATTCTTGAAATGGTATGGTCCACCAATTGCTGTAGAGGAACTCTAGCTGAAAAATCTGCAAACCGCAATCCATTGGGGTAGCACAATTTCTTTGCCTTACGTAAAGCCTTATAATCTGGATAAATGTTGGCATTAATTTCCTGTGCCGCTTTTCGGGACAACTTGTAGGAGTGTTTAGTATGTCCCGCATCAATATAGAGAGCTAATGCTCTCTCGGGTGTATATATCATAGGAAACTCTTCGATTATTTCCAGAGCTTGCGTTTCTTTCAATGAATGATTACCCGTATGAGTGTGTAGGTGATCCTTTAAATTGATTTTATAAGCAAAAGTCTTGGAGCAGTGGGTAGATTCAAAGGGTCGTTCGTCAGTATGAGAGCGTAGGTGTTTCTCCAGGCAGTAAGAATCTTTCAGGGATTGCTCGACAGTATTAGATCGCTCTTCGCACTTAGAGTCCTCCCCATTCCTTTCGCTCTCTTCTTCGCTGCTACAAGTGAGTAATTCAAACTCTTCCTCTTCGCTCTTTACGCTGCCGTCTCCCGTCAGCGATTCCATTTTCTCCTCATTGCTTTCCTCACTTTTATTGGTCACTTCTTTTAAAACTAATGCGGATTTGTTCTGCTTCATCTTCTGTAGACTCTTCAAACTCGTTTCAAATCGTTGCTTGAAATTAAAAGCAGTCGTTGCCGCTGTCAAGCAGGTAGGACATATCCTTTCAGGTAGATCTTCTTCAGATTTAACCACGCGTCCCGTCACCTCTTCCAATATATACATCAAGCCGTCTTCGTCCGCTTCCGAGTCTGAGAATATATTTCGCCAATTGTTAGTGGTATCATCTGCCAAATTGGACATGCAAACGCGGCATTGCTCGGCCACAATTGGCACCTTTGATCTGCTGGCCATTCCGCAAACGGAATCTTGGTGAATTATAAAGATAAATTTAAATTAGCGACGAATGTTTGAATATCAGCAGCAATTTTAAACAATTTGAAGAACGGTATGACCATAAATGGGAACAGCGAAAATACAAATACGAACTAGTTCAATTTAATAACAAAGCGATCTACTAAATGTAGAGTTGTGCCGATTTTCATGAACTAGTTCGAATGAACTAGTCATTTAAATGATCTAGGTCTCAGTGTTTGAACTATAGTTCCTTTTTTTGAAATATAGTTCGTTTTATGAACTATAGTTCATGAACTATTCATTTTATGATCTATAGTTCATTTTTTGAACTAGTAGTTCATTTTATGAAGTTGACGATTTTCGAACTTAAGTTGAAGTAGATTGATATGACACCAAAGCACCTTGGAGAGTTTAGGTCATTTTGCAATAGAAGCGGTGAAACTGGATCATCAAAAGATTTACACAGTTAAATGTCATTTATGAAAAGATTGAATAACAAGGGACCAAGATAACTGCCTTGCCGGACCCCAGAAGTAACATGGACAATTTCAGATAATGCCATAATTCAGCTAATGAAGTTGGACGTAAGACCTACTAAGGAATAATATATGACTCCTTTCAAGAAGGAGGGTATATACAATTAGAGCGATTGATGAGGTCAGCATAGTTGATTTCGAGGTCACCGTAGCATAGTTGAGAGAATGAATGAACGTGCAACCTCATATTTAGCAAAGTCGTCCTGAGATTCAAAGTGCATATGCTTTTTAAGAAGTCAAGACTTTTTATTTTATAGCTTTTTGAAGTGGAGGTTAACCATATAGGACCACTCCTATTGTTTCAATCAATCCGTTTTTCTCTTTATCCGTTTTAGTTTATTCCTAATTCTTTATATCAATTTTCTATGAAAAGCATGTCTGGTACGTAGTTATACCCGCTACTCGTAGAGTAAAAAAGGTATACTTATATCGCGCAAATGTATGTAACAGACAGAAGGAAACTTTTCCGACCCCATAAAGTATATATATTCTTGATCAGCATCAATAGCCGAGTCGATATAGACATGTAGCATCATTTTTTGCCCAGATATTGCTCTGATCCACTAATAAATCGGTTGCAAATCAACACATCAAAATTTACATTCCTTGTAATATTTCATTAGGTTGAGATTCGGGTCATGAACAGGTAAAAAATCTGACTCCATATAACGAATTTCAGTTCATAGCTTCAATAACTTCTGCGATATGGCTCCGAACCACTTTTGAACCGGTTGTCAAATGAAAGTGAAAATTTCATAAAGATCGGTTCCAGTGGTTTAAGACGCCTATAGGTGACAATCATACAAACATACATACTTTCATATATATGTTTAGATTTCTTCAAAAGAGTAACATGACAACATAATTATTATGAGGGAAAAAAATGTCCCGTGCGAAAAAAAGTATAGGGTTTTTTTTTGTGTTAAATCAAATTCATTTTTATGTGACATCAATGTATAACACTCTAAAATTTAACACATAAAAATGTTGCCTCAGGCTTCGCTGAAATCGCCTTTTGAACTGTTGTTCGCATAAACCTTTTCTGTTTTTGTCTCGTGCGAAGGCCTTGGTTTTAGTAATTAGCTTGAAAAGTATAAATTGCTCAAAATCAACATTCGCACCAAATTTAAGGCTAATTAAGAGCTATAAGTTAAGCCTTCTGACAAAATCCGTTTCATTTTGTCTTTTTTTCACCTTAAAAGTGTTCGAAGGTCCCGTTCGACATAATGGAAATGCCCAAAGGATCATCCAATAGCTCTATAATTTAGAATACAAAACAAAAAAGATTTCTTCTATGATATCGACCGCTTTGCGCGAAATTATGGAAGGTTAATTTTTTTTTTAAAATTGACTTTATGATACAATTATGTTTCAAAGCCACTTACCTGAATTACGGAAATACAACATGTACTTTGCTGTTCGGATTCGGCGTTAAACTATTGATCCAAAATTAAAAGACACTCGAGCCAAGGTCGTTCCATAATTTATTCCGTTTGCAATTCGAAATTAGAATGTTAACATTATTTTACTTTACGTAGCTTATAAACAATGCTTATCAAAAAAAAAAAAAACCTAGCTGATTTAAAATATATACAAATTATTACGGAATTTCGATAGGGTCCGATACTACAAAAATTTTACTCGCACGCGTACTAAACACAAAATAAGTTCGCTACTTATTTTTCGAACAGTACATTAGGACGAAGTTGCCGTACTTGTGTTTTACGTACAGTACGTTCCGAAGCATTCACCGTACCTGCTTATGTTCAGAATTTTTTGTGTGCCAAACCTAAGTACGTAACTTAGTACGGTACTTTGCGAGCCCTGAACCAAATTTTTAACACATTCACCCTGTCCTACAAGGATTAAATTCGTTCTCAAACTAGGCATTTCTGGTGAGTTTTCGCTCTTTAATTCCTTGACACAAATGAAAGTGCAATTGAGTGAATCAGAATAGGCCCACATCTTAAAAAGTTTAGAATTTGGCCAATAACGCAACATTTTATTTGTATTCATGTATCTATATTTTTTGCAATCCTTCTATTTGGATTAAAGCGCTTTTTCTGTTGATAAACGTTATTCTTTAAACAGTTATCTTTGAACTTTATATTTTTGCCTCAGTAATCGGAGCACTTAAAGAGTCCTCCTCAGTATGAATGCGAAGATGCGCCTGTAGTTGATATTTGTGGATAAAGGTCTTCGAGCAGTGGGCACATTTATAGGGACGTTCGCCTGTATGAATGCGTAGATGCACCTGAAGGTGTTTACTTTGTGAAAACGTTTTCGAACACTGCGAACACTCGAAAGGTCGCTCGCCAGTATGAGTGCGTAGGTGTTTCCTTAGATTGTCCTTATTGCTAAAGGTTTTTAAGCATTGGGAACACTGGTAGGGTCGTTCGCCCGTATGAGTGTGAAGATGATATGTAAGCTTATTTTTTTGGCTGAAGGTCTTAGAGCAGTGGGGACACTGATAAGGTCGCACGCCGGTATGAGTGCTTAGGTGCCTGCTTAGAGCGCTTGTTTTGTTAAACGTTTTCGAGCACTGAGAACATTCGAAGGGTCGCTCTCCAGTATGGGTGCGTAGGTGATCCGTTAGACTATTTTGATGGGAATATGCCTTTGAGCAGTGGGAACAGGCGAAGGGTCGTTCGCCTGTATGAGTGCGTAGATGACCCTTCAGACTGCTTTTATGGGTAAAAGTCTTTAAGCATTGGGAACACTCAAAGGGTCATAAGTGAGTATGAGTGCGTATGTGTTCCTCCAGACAGCTTTGATCGGTATAAGACTTCATGCAGTGGGAACACTGAAACCGTTCGACACTATGAGTGGGTAGGTGTCTGTTAAGACTACTTTGCTGGGTAAAGGTTTTCGAGCACTGTAAACACTGGAAAGGACGTTCTCCCGAATGAATGCGAAGGTGCTCCACTAAATTATACTGTTGACTAAACGTTTTTAAGCAGTGGGAACATTCAAAGCGTCGCCCGCCAGTATGAGTAAGTAGGTGATCATCTAGACTGCGTTTATGGCAATAAGTCTTTGAGCAGTGGGTACATGCGAAGGGTCGTTCGCGTGCATGAGTGCGTGTGTGTTTCTTTAGGCTGCCTTTATCGCCAAAGGCTTTTGAGCATTGAGAACATTGAAAGGGTCGCTCGCCCCTATGAGTGTACAGATGATTGGTTAGCTCCGTTTTTTTGCTAAAAGTCATTGAGCATTGGGAACATTCAAAGGGTCGTACATCAATATGAGTACGTAGGTGATCTTTAAGATTCTTCTTAAGGGCATAAAACTTCAAGCACTGCAAACATTGGAAAGGTCGTATTTCAGTACGAGTGTTAGATTCCACGCTGCTATTTCCTGTGACAGACTCGAACTCGTCCTTTTCGCTTTTGATGGTCCAATCCTTGTTGGTCTGTGCTTCCAAAAATAATGTGGATTCATGCCGCTCCATCAGCTGAAGACTCTTCTCAAATCGTTGCTTGAAATTGAAAGCAGTTTTTGCCTCTGCCAAGCAGGAGGGGCATATCCATTCAGGTAGATCTTCATCAGGTATAACCATGCGTCCAGTCACCTCCTCTAATATAAACATTAAGTCGCCTTGTTCCACTTCAGAGTCCGTGAATATATTTCGCCAATTTGTATCGTTGGAGTCATCTTCCAAACTGGACATGCAAACGCGGCATTGTTCGGCCTTTGCTCTGGAGGCCATTGTGCAGCGGAATTCAAGTTAATGTTGGTCTAAATAAAAGCAATTTTTAACCATTTCGATACAAATGTAACCTTAATTGACCAAAGCGAAAATACTGATTCGAACTAGTTCCAAGGAATTATAAAGCGAACCACTGTGGCTCACAGTTTATTTATCCTAAAATTCCGCTTTGCTTCGAAATATTCTGCACTATATATAATATTTAATATTTCTGTAAATATTTGCTTATGGTAATAAAAACGAACTAATTTATTTCATTTTTAAATAAATAAACTATTGTATTTTAATGAAATTCCAATTTTGAGATAAACGTTCGAAAATGTCCAGTATATAATTTTTTTTTAATTTATTTTGTCTAATCAAAGGAGAAGAATAGATCAACAATTACTCAAAGAAATACAAATAACAATTTTAAATTGAAAATCAATGATTTCGTATGTTCAAGTAAACTAAAATTCAGAAATTTGAAATATTTTTTATTTTTTTTAGCAATAAAATGCTATTTTCTATAAGAATTTGAGAATAATCAGGACGAATCAAGGTTCGAATCCATTAACCATTGATTAATTTTGGTTCGAACACGCGAACCGGATCTCCGCAAAGCCCTGATATAAACAACATGATTCACATCAAAGCCGCGTGACTGTTAAACACACTCATCCTTTTTTCTTATGTATTTTGGGGTGCTGATTACGATAATAAAAAAATATTTCAATAGTTCGGAAAAATAGGTGTTAGGTTGTTCACTGTTCGACATGAGACATGACAATCGAGTTAGCCTTCATTTTGAATTGTTTTAATTGTCAAATAACAAATTAATCTCAATGAAAACAAGACAACATAAGGGCCTACTAGATTATCATGTCTCATGCGTCGAACAGTGTGAACTCAGCCTTATTCTCTATATCCAAAAATATTTTTCTAATTTATGTATTCTTTTAACGATAGCTGCGACTATTTGAATTATTCTAGAACATACCATGATAATATTGGATGGAAAGCGAGGATGTTATAAGAAATTTTTTTTTAATTTTTAGTGTACTTTTTGAGCTCAGCGTTATGAAAAATGTGAATTTTTTCTTGCCAACCAGTGTTATATTAATCAAATGGTCACTTATTACATTTGTTAACGGAAGAAAGATGGCTATGTCAGGAAAAAGGTCTAGAACGTCTTTGAAAACTTCGTAAGAAGATTTTTTCTTAGAGAAGGATAATTTTAAAAAAGATATTGAACTACTAACCTATCTCCGAAGTCGATTGTTTTTATTTTTTTTATAAACCAACTCAAAAAAAAACGCATACCAATTAATTTCGGTGATTAAAAACCTTTGAAATAAAAATTAGTTGCCTCCAAAACTCATATAAAAAACAGGAATCTGTTAAATCTTAATAGAACCGCAGATAATTTTTAAACTATTCCCAAACAATATCTAAATAGAATAATACGCAGATGAAGTCATTACTCGTTCAATAGAAATGGACAACAAGATTTTAAGGACTTTTAACAAATCGTCTGGAATATTTCAAATTACAACAATCCCTTTAAAAATAAAAATAATTACCAGAGGAGATTCTAAAAAAAATACACGCAATGAATGTCGATAAAATGTTTACCCTGAGGTAACGAAATTGATTTTTGAAGATAAATTTTAATTTAAAAATGTCCTTGTATAGCTAATCTTGGCGGTCAATTGCTCACCAAACTCGTCTCTCAATTGGTCCATGGTTTCGCGTGCCTTGCGGCATGTGTCAACCAAGTTCAATTCTGTCATTTTTGGCAAAACAAAGTCGAAAATCATCGCACGTTACGTTGCTCCATTGAGTGTAACGTTGCATCTGATTAGTTTTGAAAAAAACACGTTTTAATGATGCCGCCGGCCCACAAACCGCACCAAACGCTGTATTTTTTAGGGTACCTTTTAAGCCAAAAATTAAAACAATTTTTTCATGCGAAGCACATTTCTTACAGAGCACGCAATATGTTAATAAAACTCAATGATTTACAAGCGCTATTTGTTTGTTAGTCTATTCATGGTAATGGTATCAAATTTGACCAGACAACCGTCTTCTTCGAATTCACTTTTTATTCTTTTTAAATTAATAAAGAACTTAAAACTAATCAACGACATAAACACAAGTCGTATATAGTGTTTTTTTGGCCAAAGATCTTGTAACTTTAGTTTTACATTATAAGTGCAAAGGTGATTCATTAGTTTTATTCCGCCAGTGGGAACATTCAAATAGCCAGTATGATTATAAATATGATTCTTAAGACCGCTTCAACCGGTGAAGGTCAAGAACACTTGACCATTCGGGAACATTAGATGGTTCATTTGCCATTATGAATGCTGAAGTGTCTCGTTAGACTGCCATTATCGCGATATGTTTTCGAGCATTGGGAACACTTGAATGGTCGTTCGTCTGTATGAGTGCGTAGGTGTTGCTTAAGTTTTCCATTTGCTCCAAAGGTTTTTGAGCATTGGCCACATTTGAAAGGTCCTTCGCCAGTATGAGTGTGCAGGTGTTCCTTGAGATAAACCTTTGCTCTAAAGGTTTTTGAGCATTGAGTACAAGGGAAGGGTCGTTCTCCAGTATGTATGCGTAGGTGTTTCGTTAAACTGCCTCTTTCTCTAAAGGTCTTTGTACACTGAGAACACTTGTAGGGTCGGTCACCCGTATGAGAGCGAAGATGTTCAACTAGTATACTTTTTCGGGAAAAAGTCTTTAAGCAGTGGGAACACTCGAAGGGTCGTTCTCCAGTATGAATACGCAAGTGTCTCGTTAGACTGCCATTCTCGCGAAATGTTTTCGAACATTGGGAACACTTGAAGGGTCGTTCGTCTGTATGAGTGAGTAGGTGTTGCTTTAGTTTTCCATTTGCGCCAAAGGTTTTTGAGCACTGGGTACATTCGAAGGGTCCTTTGCCAGTATGAGTGTGTAGGTGTTCCTTGAGATAAACATTTTCTTTAAATGATTTCGGGCATTGCGGACACTTGAAGGGTCGTTCCTCAGAATGCATGCGTAGGTGTTTCTTTAGACAGCCGCTTTCGGTAAAGGTTTTCGAGCACTGGGAACACTTGAAGGGTCGCTCGCCAGTGTGAATTCGTAGGTGATTCGTTAGATGGGCTTTTTCTTTAAAGGTTTTCGAGCAGTCAGAACACTTAAAGGGTCGCAAGTCCGTATGAATACGTAGGTGTTTCTTTAGAAAGCAATTCTCGCTAAAAGTTTTTGAGCAGTGGGAACACTTAAAGGGTCGCACATTGGAATGAATGAGTAGGTGTCTCTTATAAATGCTTTTTACGCTAAAGGTTTTCAAGCACTTGGTACATTGAAAGGGTGGTTCTACAGTATGAGTGGTGCGTATGTGATCCATTAGATCGGGTTTTTGTTCAAAAGTCTTTAAGCATTGGAAACAGGGGAAGGGTTCGTTGGTATGCTCGCGAATGTGTGCCTTTAGACTGCTTCTTACGGTATATGTTTTCGAGCAATGGGGACATTTGAAGGGACGCTCGTTAGTATGAGTGCGTAAGTGATACGTAAGAGTGATTTTTCGTCTAAAATCCTTTTGGCATTCCGAACACTGGTAGCGACGTTTATCAGTATGAGTGCGAAGGTGTTCCTGCTTATCGCATGCACTTTAAAGCCCTGCTCTGGAGTGCAAGTTTCCTGCTCTTTCTTTTCATTCTCCAAGCTGCCGTCGTCTGTAAGCGATTCGGAATCTTGCTTTTCGCTTTTGAAGGTCATCTCTCGCCTGACCTGAGTCCAATCCTCGTTGATCAGTTCGTCCAAAAATGATGCGGTTTCGTTCTGCTCCATTTGCTTCGACCTATTCTCTTCCTTGACCTGACGCTGTGTTAAATCATTCATCATCTGTATACTCTTCTCAAAACGACGCTTAAAATTAAATGCAATTTTTGCCGCTGCCAGGCATGAAGTGCATATCCTTTTAGGTAGATTCTCATCAGATTTAACCAAACTACCAGTTACCTCCTCTATTATAAACTTCAAGTTGCCTTGTTCCTCTACAGAGTCCGAGAATATATTTGGCCAGTTGGTATTGATAGCATCTGCCAAATTGGTCCTACAAACGCGGCATTGCTCGTCCACATTTGGCTTCTTTGAACTGCAGGACATTCCGCGAAGGAATCTTGTTTAATAATAACAAACAATTTCAAATAGTGCCAAATGTTTGTTTAAAAGAAGCAATTTAATAACATATGGTGACCAGTGTGACCGTCAATGGCACCAGCGAAAATACTGATTTCAACTAGGTTCATGGAATTATAAAGCGAACTACTGTGGCTCACAGTTTTCTTTTAAATAGTTATAATCCAATGTTGGACAGCCTTTTTACCTCATTTCTCTTCAATAGAAGAGTCTGAACTTCAGTGAACGAATCGAAAATACTTGTTAAATTTTTCTCTTGTTTTTACGTGCTGTTTAAGAGATTTGCACCGTTTACTGTTAAGTTCCGAGTCCTTAAAATGGCCTACTAAAGACTTTGAAGCATCCAAGAAGGAGTTCTATTTTGTAAAGTTCATGACCAGGTTTAAATGGAACCTCCCGTAACTTTGGTGGCGGCTTTCTAAGGGTGTGGGCCACTGAATTCGGAAGGTTATATCTACTTATTTTGGTAAACCTACGCTCCTTAATTAACCGAAGAGTTATGCTTGGTGTAATAGATAATTAATGGTGAAATCGACTCATCAAAGTTGCTTAGTCAAACGAAGCTTAGTGTTCCTTTTAGACCAACTCGTAACTTTATCCCCGTATCTTTAAAACGTTGTACTACTAACTATGCGTTAACGTCCTATGTGCTGATTACAATAAACTCTTTTGAGTAATTAGCTAAGAAGATTCTGTTCCAGCTATACATACCTCTATTTTAACGTATTTTTGCCTTAATTTCGTGTTTTTCTATGCGTTTTCGTGTCACACGTCGGTTGGGCGGGAGGTGGGCTGCTATTTTGCCTGGGGTTTGCGCGTAACAAGCTTCGGCTTGGTGTCGCTTGGGCCACTTGAACGTACTGCGCATTGTACGTCAACGTCCAAACAAAAAAAAACTTATTGAGCGAAGTGTTAATAGCCTTTTTAGAACGCGTACCGGACCAGAATGCGACCTTTCAGCAGGATAATGCTGCCATACACGTAAGTCGTGCAGCGACAAGAAAATCAAGCTTTTAGAATGGGCAGCACTCTCTCCAGTTTTGAATCCCATTAAGCAAATGTGAAGAAAGTTCAATTCGACTGGAGAGCTTCAATATGCTGTTACTGATGAATCGGCCCAAATTCCGCGTTTTGAGTTCCAAAACATGATTTGCTCGATGCCTTATCGAAAAAATTATTTAGAGCTTACTTAAAATAATTTTTTTTAAAAGTTTGAAGGATGCTTATACGTTCGATATATTAATTATATTATTTTTTTTAATTATTTTGAAAATAAAAAGTTATTTAAAAAAAAAATTTTTTCGGAATTAGGGAAAATAAAAAAAAAATAAAGGAGCAGAGAAAAAAATAAAAAAAGTAAAAAAAAGAAGAGCAAAAAGGAAAACAAAATAAAAAAATTTTTTTATATGAAAAAATAATGCTTTTACTTTAATAAATATATTAGTAATGGTTTATGTAACTTAAATCGAAAATGTTATAAAAATTTTTCAAAAAAAAAGTATGAAAAATTCCTTAAACCGGGGACGGACGGAATGTAAAAGCTATTTTCATTCAATTCTTTTTGAAATAAAACAATGAGGCTAATGTGGTTAAATTATTCAATGATCAAAAATAAGAGTTATTTTTGACCGATATTTTAATACTCAGTAAATAATAATTATTAAAGATTTTTATATGTTAACTCTATAAATAACTGTTGGTAGCTTTTTATTTTGAAAGACTTTTATTAAAAAGTCATGTAATAACAGTTTTGGAAAACTTATATAATAAATAACAATAAATAACTCTAAGACGGGATTTACATGATGAAGCAAACTTCATGAAGTTTTTCTAGTAGGCGAGAGATTTAAATGTATTTTTTACTATTTGTTTAAAAGGTCTGAAAGATTTGCTTAAATTCCACGCCTACTAAGAAAACTTCATGAAGTTTGTTTCATGGTAAATCCCGATTAATTAAAGACTTTTGTTTTATCACTCAAAAAATAAGAATTATTAAAAACTTTTTTTTTAACTCAGTAAATAAGAGTTATTGAAAAACTTTTATAATAAAATTCAGTAAATAAAACTGTCATTAATCAGCTAAAATAACGTTTTAACAAGAAATTAAAATTAATAGAAATTGTTTTTAATTTTGCTTACAGATGGAAACTACAGCGAATAAATGACTCCCTCACAAATCGGTAAGGTCACACCAAATTATTATACCCTTGCAGAGGGTATATTAAAATTGTCACGATGTTTGTAACGCAGTGAAGGAAGCATATTTTAAAAATGAAAATGCTTGTACTGACAACTGGTCCTGGTCCGGGTAATTTTCATTCGTGCTTTTTAAAGCAACGTGCAAACTCCCTCACTAATCCTTTCCACATTTTCTTTTCCAAGTCACAGGAACAGTGTTTATTCCCAATACCTTGGAAAGAATCTTTTATAATTCCCGTGCTCTGACGTCTCTAACAACAGAGGCATTGCAAAACTAGGTTGGGATTTCCAATAGCTCTTCTGAAATGGACCTCGTCTTATCTCCAGTCTCGAACACAGAAGGTGGTGGTTCAATAGTTGCACTTCCTTCTCGGTATTTAAGGCTTCTGGAGTTCCTCGGGGCAGACATCTTGGTTCTCTTATCTTCGTGCAGATGATTTAAAGATATTTCTGAGCCAAATCTCTCCCATTTCATGGCCCAGTTGGTAGTATTACTCTAACTTAATCTCACTTAAGCAAGATATATTTTAAATACTGCACTACTTAACGTGTTCTTGTTGTTTGAGAGAAATTCCCAGTTACCAACTTTACTGGGATATAAGAATTTTTGCTTCCATGGATGCCCGGTGGCTGAGAATCCAATTGATACACACCGTTCTCAAGGAGATAACGATATTTATATTTTATATGAATATTTTAAATCTATTCAAATGATTATCACAACTTTCTTATCAGCTGATAAGAATGGTGCTCGAAAATAGAGAGTGAACCGAACCGAAACCGCGGTTTTGGTTTGCTCCAAAAATCATGTTATAAACCGAACCGGTGGTATATAACCTTCATTAACTACAGAACCGAACCAGTCTTAATTCCTGAGCGGTTTTAAAGAATTTTTAACGGAACCAAAATCGTTTCTGTTGAATTCCCCACTGAGCCACTGTATATTTTCATGGAACTAGTTCAAATTAGTATTATCGTTGGTACCATTTACGGTCACACTGGTGTCAAAATGTTTTAAAATTCCTTGTAAACCTGAAACATTTGTCACTAATTAAAATTGTCGTTAAGGAATGGCCTGCAGATCGAAGGGGTCAAATATGACCGAGCAATGCCGCGCTTGCATGGGCAGTTTGGCAAATGCTATCAACCCCAACTGGCCAAATATATATACCCACTCTGTAGCGGAACAAGGTGACTTGTTGTTTATATTGGAGGAGGTGACTGGACGCGTGATTAAACCAGATGATGAGCATCTTCCTGGAAGGATATGTACTTCTTGCTTGGCAGCGGCAAAAATTGCATTTAATTTCAAGCGGCGATTTGAGAAAACTCTTGAACTGTTAAAGGACAACGAGGATTGGAGGACACAGAACAAAAGCGAAATTGAAGGAGACGAACTGGATGAGTTTGACTCTATTATAGAATACAGCAGCGAAGGGAGCGAAAGGATTTGCGATTATACCGTCGAACAACGCTTCAGTTGTTTCAAGTGCTTGAAAGACTTTTCCCAACAAAGCAATCTTAACCGACATCTACGCACTCATAATGAATTGGACTCTACTAGTGAATACAGCAGCAAAGGAAGCAAACGCTTCAGTTGTTTCAAGTGCTTTAAACTCTTTTCCCAACAAAGCAGTCTTAACCGACATCTACGCGCTCATAATGATGAAGGTCAATTTAAGTGTAACCGTTGCTCAAAGACTTTTAGCGATAAAAACTGTCTAAGGGATCACCTACGCACTCACATAGGACCCTTTGAGTGTCCCCACTGCTCGAAGATGTATGCCCATGCCAGCGGTCTTAAGGTTCACCTACGCACTCATACTGGCGTACGACCCTTCGAATGCTCGTACTGCTCGAAAACGTTTATCCGTAAGGATTATCTTCATCATCACCAACTCACCCATACTGGCGAGCGACCCTTTGTATGTTCCTACTGCTCAAAGACTTTTACCAATGCAGGCACTCTAAAGGAGCACTTAAACATTCATACTGGTGAAGGACGTTTTGAATGTTCCATCTGCTTGAAATCCTTTACCAGAGTAAGCGCTCTAGATAAGCACTTTAGAAGTCATACAGGCGAACGACCATTCAAATGCACCCACTGCCCGAAAACATATCGCGATAATAGCTGTCTAACGAAACATCTATACACTCATACTGGCGAACGACTCAAATGTGCTCAGTGCCCGAAGACTTTTGCAAGTAGAAGCAATCTAAATGTTCACCTACGTACTCGGTGCACGAAATCTTTTAGCAAAAAAGACTATCTAAGGAAGCATCTTAACACTCATACTGGGAACGATTCTTCAAGTAACGGAAATGCTAAAAAAAAAGTAGCGATCAAGAAAAAACGTTGACTTGGAAACAATTTGCATTAATAAATAAAATAAATATGATTTTTGTTATAATAACTATTTTATTTTTTTTTTTAAATGTAACTGTCGTAAAATTGGAATTTAACTTATACCAATTTATTCTACTAAAATCTGGCTATTTTATTAAGAACGAATAAACTTGTATCTTTATATAAAAAATAGAAGGCTAACATAGGCTACGCCGATGTTTTAAATACCCTTGCAGTTTTTGAAAAGCGCTATCATTGATAACAAAAAGTTTTTCTCATTAGAACTAGTTTTTAGACCGATCGTTCCTATGGCAACTATATGTTATAGTCATCCGATTTTGATACATTTTTCCAGAATTGTGTGGAAGCATAAAAACTAATATATACCACGATTGGTGACGCTACGATGGAAAACAAAAAAGTTTTTCTCATTAGAACTAGTTTTTGGACCGACCGTTTATATGGCAGCTATATGTTTTGACAATTTCCAGAATGTGGAAAGTATAAAACTAAATACACGATGGTGAAAAAAAATTTTCTCTAGAACAGTTTTGGACCGACCGTTTATATGGCAGCTATATGCTATAGTCATCCGATTTTGATAAATTTTTCCAGAATTGTGTGGAAGCATATAAAACTTATATATACCACGATTGGTGACGCTACGATGGAAAACAAAAAAGTTTTTCTCACTAGAACTAGTTTTTGGACCGATCGTTCTTATGGCAGCTATATGATATAGTCATCCGATCCGGCCGATTCCGACAAATGTGCAGCGTATTTGTATTTAAAGACTTTTTGCAAAGTTTGGTCAAGATAGCTTTAAAACTGAGGGAGGAGATAGCTTAGAAACAGACGGACATACGGAAATGAACTCAGCTCGTCATGCTGAACAAGAATATATAGTGTATAAAAAACAGATTTGAAGGCGGCGTTCGTAACTTCAATAAAAAATTCAATATATACCATAATATTCCAAAAACGGAGCGTATCAATTTGATTCCTAGCTAAAGCTCAGTAAAGGAAGCGTCGTTCTATCGTCCGAACGATAAAAACGCGTAAATATCTCTCTATAAACGTTAAGTAGAGAACATGAAGGTACTTCAAAGGCTAAATATAGATTAACGAGGAAACACTACTACTACCCTCAAAAATTGCTAAATTTTAGGGTACAATTTCTTAGTGTTTACATCATTTAACTCATGGATAAACTGAACCGAACCGTTTTTGTAGTCGGTTTTCGGTTCGGTTCAGCAATTTCGAAATATCACCGGTTCGGTTCTTGGCTCGGTTTTCGATCTCAAATGAGCGGTTCGGTACGGTTTGGTTAGGTTCGGTTCAAAACCGGTTTGCATCCCTGACAGATAGTTTACATTTTTAAATCCCTGGCTCTATATTTTTTTGCTCATTTTACAAGCTTTTGAGGAATAGATAAATCAAATAAGCCATTTAGTTTTTAGTTAAGCATTTTTGTGGCTGTTTCGATACAACCAGCTTGATTAACCAACAAATTTTTAAGGAGTAATCAGATAATGCGAAAAAACTTGAAATTTTCAAAAAAATCCTAACTTTTGAACGATACATCGGATTAAAAGACTTTTGTCATTTTCACGTAAACTTTGGAAAAAAACATTTTGTTCAATCTAACTATTTGCTCTTGGAATTATACAATCACATTCCAAACGAAATAAAATTAACTTGGAACAAATTTTTAGTTACATACTATATTCTGAATCTGAAAAAAATTATTTGGATCGGTTATCGATTGGCCCGATTAAAAACAGATTTTTTCTTAAAAAACCCTTTAGATAACACTAAAAATTATCTCATATTTTTCTCGAAAAGGCATAGAAATTGATTGAAAACGAAGAAAACGCACAATTTAAAAAATAAATCCATGGACTCGCGCTGTCTTCCATACAGAAACAACTTTTATTTAGTTACTTACATATATTCTGAATCTAAAAAAAAATATTCGGATCGAATATCGATCCAAGAAAAAAATTTGTTTTTCTTTTTTTTCGAAAAGTTTACGAGATAATGTCAAAAATTGGATTTGGATAGTTGTAATTCGATGTACCGTTCAAAAGTTAAGATTTTTCGAAAATTTCAAGTCTTTTTCGCATTATCTTGAGAACAATCGACGCGTCGCGACGGTGGGGAAAACCCATTTTATGGTATTCTCATCAATATATAGTCCTTCTAAATGATAGTGATTTATAATTTTTTGGAGAAAAAAAAATTGGGGTGGCTGAGTTAATAAGGAGTATCCCATATGCCAGATTTTTTCGGATTTTGCTGCTTCGCCATATCTCCAGGCTGGAGCTAATATAGCTTGTACACATAAACTTAGTTCTTTAATGACATTTTATTCTTGCATAAAGAGACATAGTTAGCTGGTTAATGTGTGTGCTAAAAGTCAACCTCTTATCCAAGAACACTCCCAAATATTTATGGCCTGGATTTTGAGGGATTAATTGTTCATATACAAATTCTCCTGGGCAGATGTTACGACGTCGAGTATAGGTAACATTGATACAACCAAATCATTCAACTTTTCTGGAAAATATGAGTTTTGTATTGCTTTAATGAGGCAAACCCAGCCCTATCCTGATGTCAATTATATGCTCTTTAAAGATAATTTTCGTATCCAAAGAATCTCCTAATTTAATGATATTTTATTCCATTCTAAGATTACTGTGACTACCTGGAAGAAATATGTTTTTTTTTAAGCCTTCAAGATTTTTAGTTGTATTACCAAATTTCGTTCCGGTGGTATTCCTAAATATGATTTCTACAGCCTCGATAAACAATTTCTAATGAGTTTACTTTAATTAAACAAATTCCACTTTATTTGATTCAATTCGTTTACAATATTGCTGCATTTTGTTTGCCTTCTTCACTTCTGCGGACTTCAAGAACAGTCGTTTCCCGGAATAAGCTCCCAAACTTTATAATAAAAGTCACTTCTAAGTTTGTTCTTTATTATGATTGCAAATATGTTTCTTTAGACAGTTGATATAGGAAAAGGTTTTTGAGCAATGGGAACATTCGAGTCGTTGGTCAGTATGAGTGAGTAGGTGTCTATTTAGACCGCAACTTGTGAAAAAGGTTTTCGAGCAATGGGAACATTTAAAGGGTTGCTCGTCAGTATGATGAGTGCGTATGTGTCTATATAAACTGTTGCTTATGTTAAAGGTGCTCGAGCAGTGAGAACATTTAAACCGATGCTCGCCAGTATGAGTCTGCAAATGATTTAAAAGTTGAACTTTTTCGATAAAGGATTTCGAGCACTGAGAACACTTGAAGGGTCGTTCACCGGTATGAGTGAGTATGTGTCTGGTTAGAGACGTACTATAGTTAAAGGCTAACGAACAGAGGGAACATTTATAAGGTCGTTCGCCCGTATGAGTGCGTAGGTGTTTGTCAAGAGTGCTTTTATCCTTATAGGTCTTAAAGCAGTGGGTGCATTCAAAGGGTCGTTGGCCAGTATGAATACGTAAGTGTCGGTTAAGAGTGCCTTTATCGATATAGGACATGAAGCAGAGGGAGCATTTAAAGGGTCGTTCGCCAGTATGAGTGCGTAAGTGTCTTGTAAATGCGGTTTTGTCGGAAAGAATTTTCAAGCAGTGGGAACATTCAAAGACTTGTTTTGCAGTTATGTCTTCTCTGTCTTCATCGCTGTCGTCTTTCGGTTCGCTTTTAATGGTTTCCTTTTGCGTGACCTGCATCAAATTCTCGTTCTTCAGTGCTTCTAGGGAAGATGTGGATTCGTTAGGCTGCATCAGCTGAAGACTCTTCTCAAAACGATGCTTAAAATGAAATGCAATATTTGCCGCTGCCAGGCATGAAGTGCATATCCTTTTAGGAAGATCTTTATCGGGTTTAACCACTTGTCCAGTTACCTCCTCTATTGTAAACTTCAAGTTGCCTTGTTCCGCATCAGAGTCCAAGAATATATTTAGGCAATTGTTGTTGGTATCATCTGCCAAACTGGTCGAGCAAACACAGCACACATTTGACCCCTTCGATCCGGAGGCCATTCCGCTACGGAATTTTGTTTAATAATGAATATAAGCAACAATTGTAATCAATTCCGAGACCGGTGTGACCGTAAGTGGCACCAGCAAAAATACTGATTTAAATTAGTTCCATGGAATTGTACGGCGAACTACTATGGCTCACACTTTAATTACTCCAAACCTTTAAAATGATTTTAAATCTCGTAGAGTTTCAGATGACATAAAAACTTATTTCGGCACAATCCTTCATAAGAATAGAAACACTTTTGTAAAGCTGTGAAAGCTGAATGCTTTTAAAAAGCTGTCTTATTTATATTAAGCATAGTGCCGAACTAAATTTTTAGGCCATCTGGAATGAGGGTTTATACATAAAATATTTAGTCCCAAATTTAAAGTTTTAGTTCGATTTTTGGTCGTATCTATAAAGCAGCTCCTAAGCAAACCAGAAATACTCTGTCTAAATTATTTTAGGATAATTTTAGCAGTCCTTTTCCAAAATATTAGAGGCACTTTTTGAATTTTTTGGTGCGGTTTGTGGTCCGGCGGCATCATTTTTAGAAAAATATTGAAAATCTCAAGGTAACAGTCAATGGAGATAATTAATGTCTATTTTTGTTGCCCAAAATGGAAGAATAAAAACCATGGACCAATTGACAGGCGAGTTTGATGCACTCATAGAAAAAAGGATTTCATACTTGGATCAAGAGCATCAGCCAATAGTACGGTAAGAGGAAAATCGATCCAAGAGTGAAAATTCTGATCTAAGAATGAATTCTTAAGTACGAATTTCTTAAAACAATAATTTTTATACTTGATCTAAGAATGAAAAGTTCTTATTTCAAGTAGAAAATAGCTGACGTACTCAAAACCAAGATACTCTCATTTTTGAATCAAAAGTGGAACATTATTAAAACCAAGAATCTTCCATTCTTGAATTAAGAGCAGAAAATGCTTAAACCCAATAATTTCTTATTCTTGAATTTTAAGCTGAACGTACTAAGATCCAAGAAATTTCCGTTCTTGAACTAAGAGCTGAACATACTTATATGGAAGGATCTCTCGAAAAATTATCGATTTCCAGAACAAAATTCTAAAAGAATCAAGAACGAATAAATTTTTTCAAGAGCTTTCGTACTCAACTTATTCGTTCTCTTTTCTCTAGGTGAGCAATTGTGTTCACAAGATTTCTACAACCTCAAAACACAAACTCTAAAATGTTTACCACAATTTGACAAGTTCCACTTTTTTGAGCTTTGAAAAGAAATATCAGATTTTCCAGAAATATTACTTCAACTTGGTATAAAAATCGTATAAATTTTGTTCGACAGTTCTTTTAGTACATTTCATTCCAAACGGTTCATTAGTTTATTTTTTCATAGAAATCTTAAAAATGAAAAGTTGAGAAAACAGGCTTCAAAGTTTTCGCTTTCGCACCGTTACTACCTGATCCTTGCCTGAATTCGGTTGTGTATCTTTGTGGGTTTATTCTCAACTGTATTAAAAATCGATTGAAGCAATAAAAAAAATTTTTTTTTTTTTTTGACTTTCTAATAAAATTATCATCATTATTTATGGGTTATTTTTAGTGTTACAAAATAAGTCTAAAGACTTGCAGTAACCAAAACAGAAGAGTTCGTGTATGTCAATTCCAGGAATGCAAACTCGCCTCTTAACCTCGTCATTTAAACGAACTGGAAACGAAATGTGTCTTTTGATGACGTGAGCTACCTAGCTAACTCCTTTGCTTATATATTGATTGAATTGGAAATGTACTCAGTGGTATCGATATTAGTTGTAAGTTTGCTTGGAAAAATAACGTTTTTTAGTAGTACAGTAGGATGTAGGATAATCTATATCGAAGGAAGCCATGTTTTTTAATACGAGTCCTTTACATTGATTTAATTACTGATTCAATACTGACTACCTTGGTACAATGAGAGCGTTGAACGATTCTTCAGCCTGATGAACCTGGTGAAACTAAATTTAATACTATTTCAATACTACCTCAGTAATTGAGCGAGGCCACAAATTGATTTCCACTTCTCAAAAAGAAATTAAACTTTTTATTGGCATATTTTTTTTTAAATCAGAATATTTACTATTTTTTCATGGATTCTTTTCTTTCCAATTATTCGGTTGCAATAAATGTATTCAGCATCATTTCTTGCGCTCATTGTACATTGTAAATAATTAGACGCAGAACAGCGCTGACCTACTTCATCGAACTCTAGCCAGCGACTAAAAATATTATATTTTTGCTCTCTTGGCATAAGCCTCGGCATGCCTTCGGCTCGTGTTGGTGTAAACAGACGAATATATTTAGCTCCAGGGGCTTTGGTTGACAAACACTGTACTATATAGACTTGTATACAAATACATAGCTGATGTTGCAATGACTTATTGGTGAAGTATTTTTGAGTTCTTTATTAATACATTTTTTTAGATTTTTGTTTTTTAACTCCGGTTAAGTTTTGAGCTCGGGCAGGAGTAATTATCCAATATAGTTAAGGCTAGACAAAAATAGTCTTAACTCTTCAAAAATTTTTTCCAGTTTTTGTTAGGTTCTAGAACCAAAAACAAATTTTTTTAAATTTTAATTCAGCAATTTTAGATAGCCAATTAAAAAAAAATTTTTAGCTATTTCAAACAATGTTTGGGTTTATATTCGTATGAAAACACACACAAAAGTTTTGTGTATTTTGGAATTTTTAAGCCAAATTTGAGTTGCATCAAAAATCAGAAGTCCTAGGCTCTGAAATGATATTTTGGCAAAAGCATATACAGGAACCCTATAAAAAGTACCATCCTTCATATAATAAAACCATACACCAATAAACAATAGTTTTAATAAACATTTATTTTTGAAAACTATCAACTTTTGGCTCTGAAATTGTGGCAACACTGGTTCCCAATCCTCCAGCATTGGGTACACTCGAAGGTTGCGCGCCTGTATGAGTGCGTAGATGTTCCCTTAAATTGCTTCTAAAGCCAAAAGTCTTTGAGCATTGGGAACATTCAAAGGGTCGCTCGCCAGTATGAGTGCGTAAATGATCCTTTAAAATGCTTGATCTGTTAAAGGTTTTCAAGCACTGAGAACATTCAAAGGGTCGTTCGCCCGTATGAGTGCGTAGGTGACCTATAAGAGTGTTTTGATGCCTAAAAGTCTTTAAGCAGTAGGAACATTCGAAGGGTCGTTCACCAGTGTGAGTGAGTAGGTGATTCTTTAAACTGGTATATTGAGTAAAAGACTTTGAGCAATGGGAACATTCAAAGGGTCGCTCGCCAGTATGGGTGAGTACGTGCCTCCATAGAGAGCTACGGTTCTTAAAGGTTTCCGGGCAATGGGAACATTCGAAGGGCCGATCGGCAGTATGAGTGCGCAGGTGATTCTTTAAACTGTTGTGGTTGAAATAACTCCTCGAGCAGTGGGAACATTCGAAGGGTCGCTTGTCAGTATGTGTGCGTAGGTGATCCCTTAGACTGCTATCTCTGTTAAAGGTTTTCGTGCAGTGGGAACATTTGAAGGTTCGTTCGCCCGTATGGGTGAGTACGTGCCTATTAAGAGTGTTTCGTTGGTTAAAGGTTTCCGAGCAATGGGAGCACTCGTAGGGTCGTTCGCCAGTATGTGTGCGTAGGTGAACCTTTAGACTGAAGTGGTGGACATACTTCTTCGAGCAGTGGGAACATTCGAAAGGTCGTTTGTCAGCATGAATTTGAAGGTGTTCCTGCACTTGGCCCATTTCTGGGATATAAGTTTCGAGCTCAATCCTTTCGCTCTTTTCGCTGCTATTTTCTGCTACAAATTCCAACTCTTCATTTTCACTCCCTTCGCTTTTGAAGGTCTCCTCTGACTTGTCGTGCGTCCAATACTCTTTCTGCTTCATCAGCTGAAGACTCTGCTCAAATCGACGTTTGAAATTTAATGCTGTTTTGGCTGCTGCCAAGCAGGAGGGGCATATCCTATCGGGTAAATTCTCATCAGGTTTAATTACGCCTCCAGTAACCTCTTCTAATATAAACATTAAGCCGCCTTGTTCCGCTTCCGAGTCGGTGAATATATTTCGCCAGTTGCTGATGGTCCCATCTGCCGAACTGGACATGCAAATGCGGCATTGATCCATCACATTTGGCCTCTTTGATATGCAGGCCATTCTTTAAGCGATATCTTCGAATTTAAAATGTTTATGGGGACAAATTTTGAATAAATAGAAGGAATTTATAACTATTTGGAGGCAAGTGTGACCGTAGGTAACAACAGGGAAAATCATGTTATGAACTAGTTCCATTTAATTATTGGATGTACCAAGAAGTATTGAAGGATTTATAATAAATGACTTAACTAGCATTAAATGGCTTTATTATTTCTCTTTAAAAATCGGAATATAATAATTTTTTTCAAAACTAATGAGGTCAATCTTCGTGCCAACCAGGGAATAATACCGTAACCGGAACCGTTAACCGATTTCAAGCCACTTACCGGAACCGATATTAAAATTTTTTGAGAACCGAAAATCTTTATCCGTTATAATATATTTATATTTTATAATATTTAAGCGACCCAAATTGTGATTCTACTATTTTCATGTCTTCTATCCGAGAAAAATAAAAGGTTCAAAAATGTCCTTTCTTAAGGGGGTAGAACCTTTGAAAATATTTGTTTTCGATTTTTTTGTTTTGCCTTATTATTACAGCTTGAACATTCCCCTTTCATCCCCTTTAAACCATTTTCAAATATTCGAAATAGTTTAGCAGATATATCCGTTTTAGTGGAGCAATGTTCTTGCCAATGTGAGTATTTTCAACGTTGCTGAAAACTTTAACCGCGTTTTTCTCTAAACCACGTTTTTTGACCTGGTAGCCATGATTGGGCCAGTTCTACGGAACCGATTTTGATCAGCCATGTTGCAATCGACGCAGAATTGATGTAATTCTGGCCCGTACCTCAATCATGAAGATAAAAAATTTTTTACTATTTTTTTTACACTAAATAACAAAAAAAAACGTCGAAAATCTAATATTTTTTTTTAAATGTTTGTAAATTTTAGAAAAAAATTTTTTTTTATGATTGAGGTACGGGCCAGAATTACATCAATTCTGATCATAAACTCATTTACCGTTTATAATTCCGATAACCTGGAGTCCCGGAATCATGGCCACCACCTCTACATCTTTTTTTTTTGAGGCCTTAATTGGCAGGCCGATAACTTTTTGAACAGCCCTCGAATTCCAACATTTTTTTTTATTTTACTATTTAATTAATTAATAACACAAAACTAAAAACCAAATTGAAAAAACTCTTATGGTTTTCCCTCCAGAATTTTTGTAAAAAACACTCATAAATCAGTCGTCAAAGGTAGAATACCCCCTTAAGAAGGATTTTAGCGAAATTTAGATGATTTTTGTCTATTTTTTAAGGAGGGACAACCGATTTTTTTATGAAATAATTTTTTTCTGGTAAAGGATATCCGTATACATATTTTACAAAAACCTCACGATGGGACAATCAATTAATGCGCAAGAAAAAAATATTTTTTTTTATATTAAATGTTTTTTTGGACTCCTAATTTTAATAATGTCAAATTGACGAAGTAATTTTAAACATTTTAATATCCGCCGTGGTTAACAATATTTTATACATTTTTTTCAATATTTTTTTTACTTAAAAAAATTTAATTTTAGAAAAATATTTTTCCTCCCGCATTAATTGGTTGTCCCATCGTGAGATTTTATGTAAATATTATTATTATTATATATTATTATTAGGTCCAATTTTTCATCTCCTAAAAAGCAGAGTCTGTCACAGAAACTAACAAACATCTGAAATTAAAGTTTAGTTTAGTTTTATATAAAGATGAGAAATCGTCCCTTAAAATTTTCTCTGTTATTTAAAAGATTAAGTGACAGATCGTTCTATGTGGAAGATGAGAAATCGGCCCTAAGGCGAGCTTATCGGAGCACCAAAGGAGAAAAGAATTTCTTAATTCTGGGTGTTTTTTTTTCAGGGATGCAAACCGGTTCTGAACCGAACCAGATCAAACAGTACCGAACCGATTATTTGAGCTCGTAAACCGAACCAAGACCCAACCGGTGATATTTCGATAATGCTGAACCGAACCGAAACCGCCTAGAAATACGGTTCGGTTCAGTAACAAATAACACAGGGCAACAAAATGACCACTTTTGTGAGGTCTGGCCTTCTCGATGCAAAATTCTGTTCCTGTTCTGCGCCCTGCTTCCAAAAGTGGACTCGGTTTTTTTCCATCAGCTCTTGTTTGCGAGAAATCGCGGAAAACCCATTTTGCTGTTTTTTTTAGCTTATACAACAGTTTTCCAACCATTTTCCGATTTTGGGGATAGATTTTTCAAATCCACCCAGGATGAATTTAAAATCAAAGGCCTGAGCTCAGATGAAATAACAATTAAGTTCGGCACAATATTTTATATAAATAAGGAAGCTATTCAAAAGCAGTCAAATTTCTAAGCATCTTGAAAATGTTTCTATTTATTTAAAGTATTGGAACAAACTAAATTTCTATCTCATCTGAGTAAAGGACTAAACAATAAAACAAAAGTTATCACAAAACAAATTTATCACTTACAAATTTATTATAACAGAATTTTTACTCAATCATTTTTTTTCTATATCAAAAAATTATATACCGTAACATTTTTTTTTGTTTAATGATAATACTAAATTATATACAAGTGTGTACCACAAATCCATCCTGTGAAGGCTGCTGGGAAAACCAGAGAGGGGTGGATAAGGCACTTAAGTGTTGCTATCATTTATACGTTATGTTCATTTCCACCTATTTTAAAAAAAAATAGGGTGTGACATATTAGTATCTTGTCGCGCTGTTCAAGAATATATATTTATATTCCTAATGTATTAAAATAAATTTGTGTTTTAAAAAGACGTGGAATCGCCTTTATGAGTGCGTATGTGGTCCCTTAGATTGCTTTTATAGGCAAAAGTCCTTAAGCATTGGGCACATTCAAAGGGTCGCTCGCCAGTATGAATACGTAAATGATCCTTTAGAATGCTTACTCGGTTAAAGGTTTTCAAACAGTGGGAACATTCAAAGGGTCGTTCACCCGTGTGAGAGCGTATGTGTCTCTCCAGATTGCTTTTTCTGGTAAAGCTATTTGTGCATTGGGAACACTTGAAGGGTTTTTCACCCGTATGAGTGCGGAGGTGATCCTTTAAACCGCTTTCATGAATAAAAGTCTTTGGGCAGTGGGAACATTCTAAGAGTTGTTTGACATTATGGGTGTGTAGGTGTTCATTTAGATAGGAATGATTGGTAAAAGTCTTCGAGCAGTGCAAACACTGAAAGGATCGTACGTCAGTATGAGTGCGTAGGTGAGCCTTTAGACTGCTTTGGTAAATAAAAGTCTTTGAGCAGTGGGAACAATCAAAGGGTCGTTCGCCTGTATGAATGCGTAGGTGTTCGTTTAGACTGCGTCGAGTGGAATAAGTTTTCAAGCAATGGCAACATTCGAAGGGTCGTTCACCAGTATGAGAGCGTATGTGTCTCTCCAGATTGCTTTTTGAGCCAAAGCTTTTTGAGCAATGGGAACACTTGAAGGGTCGTTCGCCAGTATGAATGAAAAGGTGATATTTCAAAGCGCTTCTACAGCGAAAGGTCTTTGGGCAGTAGGAACATTGAAGGGGTCGTTCGCTCAAGTCTACGTCCTTCTCTGGACTGCAAGTTTCGCTCTCTTCGCTGCTGTTTCCTGTGAGAGATTCAAACTCTTCGTGATCGCTCTCATCGCTTACGCTTTCGCGTTCGCTTTTGGCCTGCGTCCAATTCTCGTTGCACAGTACTTCCAAGGAAGAAATGTTTTCGCTCTGCTGCATCAGCTGAAGACTCTTCTCAAATCGCCGCTTAAAATTTAAAGCAGTTTTTGCCTCTGCCAAGCAGGAGGGACATATCCTTTCAGGTAGATCCTTTTCAGGTTTAACCAGGCGTCCAGTCACCTCAGCTATGATTAATATCAGGCTGCCTTGTTCCACTTCCGAGTCGGTGAATATATTTCGCCAGTTGGTGTTGGTTGCATCTGCCAAATTGGACAAGCACACGCGACATTGTTCGCCCACATTTGGCCCCTTGGCTTTGCAGGACATTTTACAGTTAAATTTTTTTCAAATACAACATCAAATAGCAAAAAGAAACAAATTTGGGAATAATGAAAGTGATTTTTAATTATTAAGTGTGACCGTATGTGGCCACAACAAAAATGTTTATTTGAACTAGTTCCATTTTATCTGAAGACAGGTCATATTTTGACCTATCCTACGAAGATAAATTTAAACCTTAACAAAATATTTTATTAAAACACAAGATTTGGTACTTACGGAACCTGAACAGAAATACGAATAGACTTGCCTCCCCGAATAATAACCAACTTCTAATGTGTATTATATGAGTTATTCCATGTGAACTCAGCCACCCAAATTTTTTTTTTTTGTTATTAAAAAAAATCAAAGTTCTACACATCGAGAAAATAATTCAATTTTTTGACATTCCAACTACTAACAGATCGCGAGATAAACGACAAGGTGCATAAAACTTTAAAAAAAAATATTGCGTCCCAAATTGTGATTCTACTATTTTCATGTCTTCTATCCGAGAAAAATAAAAGGTTCAAAAAAGTCCTTTCTTAAGAAGGATTTTAGCGAAATTTATATGATTTTTGTCTTTTTTTCAAGGTTGGACAACCGATTTTTTTATGAAATAATTTTTTTCTGGTAAAGGATATCCGTATACATATTTTACAAAAACCTCACAATGGACAATTAATTAATGCGCGAGAAAAAATATTTTTTTGTTATATTAAATGTTTTTTTGGAAAAATGACGAAGTAATTTTAAACATTTTAATATCCGCCGTGGTTAACAATATTTTAAACATTTTTTTCAATAATTTTTTTTTACTTAAACAAAATTTTATTTTAGAAAAATATTTTTCCTCGCGCATTAATTAGTTGTCCCATCGTGAGATTTTATGTATATATTATTATTATATTATTATTATTAGGTCCAATTTTTCATCTCCTAAAAAGCAGAGTCTGTCACAGAAACTAACAAACATCTGAAATTAAAGTTTATCTGACACATATTGGCTATATTGAAGATGAGAAATCGTCCCTTAAAATTTTCTCTGTAATTTATAAGATTAAGTGACAGATCGTTCTATGTGGAAGATGAGAAATCGGCCCTAAGGCGAGCTTATCGGGGCACCAAAGGATAAAAGAATTTCTTAATTCTGGGTGTTTTTTTCAGGGATGCAAACCGGTTCTGAACCGAACCAGATCAAACAGTACCGAACCGATTATTTGAGCTCGTAAACCGAACCAAGACCCAACCGGTGATATTTCGGTTCGGTTCAGTAACAAATAATTTTTGGCATTATTTTTCAAAAGTTTTCAATGTGAAAATCACGTTGTTAATATTTGAAAATAAGTTTGAAGCAGGTCGAATGAAAAACAGCTAAGAACATACAACAGTTTTCCAACCATTTTCCGATTTTGGGGATAGATTTTCCAAATAATTGCAAGTCACGCGCATTCAATATTTTTTTATGTGTAGCCTGGAAGATGCATTTGGGCGTAATCTCTCGAAAACTAAACTTTCGCCCATACATCCTCAGAACGCGGATGAAATAACAATTTAGTTCGGCACAATATTTTATATAAATAAGGAAGCTATTCAAAAGCAGTCAAATTTCAAAGCTGCTTGAAAATGTTTCTATTTATTTAAAGTATTGGAACAAACTAAATTTCTATCTCATCTGAGTAAAGGACTAAACAATTAAAACAAAAATTATCACAAAACAAATTTATTACTTACAAATTTATTATAACAGAATTTTTACTCAATCATTTTTTTCTATATCAAAAAATTATATTCCGTAACATTTTTTTTTTTTAATGATAATACTAAATTATACACAAAATTCCATCCTGTGAAGGTGGCTGGGAAAAAAAGGGCCACCTCTCTCGCTTTTCCCCAACTCGTAAAAGTTTATAGACTAAACTGAACTTGGAAAACCAGAGAGGGGTGGATAAGGCACTTAAGTGTTTGCTATCATTTATACGTTATGTTGCCTTTATGATCAAATTTCACAATGTTAAATTAGTTTGTGAAGGAATAGTTTATGATATAATTGTAATTTTGACCACTCGACCTTCATATTCATTTTCTAACCGATTCGAAGAAAAAAATTAACGGATCCGGGCGGTTTCGACATATTAGCAGCTCGTTCTAGAACAAAGAAAATATATACCTAATGTATTAAAATAATTTTGTGTTTTAAATAGACGTGGAACCGCCTTTATGAGTGCGTATGTGGTCCCTTAGATTGCTTTTATAGGCAAAAGTCCTTAAGCATTGGGCACATTCAAAGGGTCGCTCGCCAGTATGAATACGTAAATGATCCTTTAGACTGCTTACTCGGTTAAAGGTTTTCAAACAGTGGGAACATTCAAAGGGTCTTTCTCCTGTATGCGTGCGTAAGTGATCCTTTAAAGTATTTTGATGAGAAAAAGTCTTCGAGCAGTGGGAACATTCCAAGGGTCGTTCACCAGTATGAGTGCGTAGGTGCCTCTTTAGACAGCTAACATTGTTAAATGCTTTCGTGCAGTAGGAACATTCGAAGGGTCGCTCGGCCGAATGAGTGCGAAGGTGTCCCTGAAGATGACCTCTTTGGAAAAATGTTTTCGAACACTGCGAACATTCGAAGGGTCGCTCGCCAGTATGAGTGCGTAGATGTCGCTTTAGACCGTCATTATCGTTAAAGGTTTTCGAGCACTGGTCACATTCGAAGGGTCGTTCGCCAGTATGAGTGCGTAGGTGAATTTTTAATTTGTGGAGATGAGAATAAGCCTTCGAACAGTGGGTACATTGAAAGGGTTGCTCGCCAGTATGAATGCGTAAGTGATGGTTTAGTGAATTCTTTCTTTTATAGGTCTTTGAGCAGTGGGCACATGCAAAGGGTCGTTCGTCAGAATGAGAGAGTAGGTGATCATCAAAAGTGTTTTGATAGGCGAAAGTCCTCGAACAGTGGGAACATTCGAAGGGTAGTTTGTCAGCCTGAACTTGGTCCAATTCGAGCTCAATACTTTTGCTCTCTTCGCAGCTGCTACCAATGAGAGATTCGAACTCTTCTTTTTCGCTCTCTTCGCTTTTGAAGATCTCCTCTGACTTGACGTGCGTCCAATACTCTTTGGTCGGTGCATTCAACCAGATTGTGTTCTCATTCTGCTCCATCAGCTGAAGACTCTGCTCGAATCGCCGCTTGAAATTTAAGGCTATTTTTGCTGCTGCCAAGCAGGAGGAGCATATCCTATCGGGTAGATTCTCATCTGGTTTAATTACGCCTCCAGTAACCTCTTCTATTATAAACATTAATCCGCCTTGTTCCGCTTCCGAGTCGGTGAATATATTTCGCCAGTTGCTGATGGTCCCATCTGCCGAACTGGAAATGCAAATGCGGCATTGCTCCATCACCTTTGGCCTCTTTGATATGCAGGCCATTCCACAACGATATCTCTAAATAATGACGAATGTTTGAATGAATGAAGCAATTTTTAACCAATTCAAAACAAGTGTGACCGTTAGTGACAATAGCGAAAATCATGAGTTGAACTAGTTCCATTTAATTATTTGGTATAATATGGAAGTGCTTCTAATCCTATGCCTGATTATTTTCACAATTCACAATGACACAAGCGGAACGCATGCCGAGCCCAATCAGTCGTTGGCTAGCGTTCAATAAAGTAGGTCAGAGCCGCTTTGCATCGCATAATAATTAATAAAGTTATAAAATATTTCAGTTCAAGGCAATTTAGAAAAAAAACGTGGGTTTTTTTGGAGATTTTAAATTTAGTTCATACGATTAATTGTATAATTTTGGTGCAACTGGTAATACCCTAAATGGTCAAAGTTGTTCAAGGCTTCTTTGGTTAAACTAAAAACGTAGTTTGGTCTATTTTTACGTAGGGCTTATGGCCTAAACTCTCAGTGTACGAGTAATTAAAGAGGGGAGAGTAACAATAGGTAAATGTAGATAAAAAGAGAGTCAAAATAAGATAAGCAAGAATCAAAACCACAACTCTAGCAATGCAAAATTAAGTGTTATATTTAAATTTTCGTTTTATGCTTGGTGCATATATATAGCCGCACTTTAAGAACGACAAACAAACGATAGACAAAGTATTAGGCGTCTACGCCTGCGCAAAAGATTCATTTTTATGATCTCCGTGTACTCAGTATCAGTCATCTAGACAAACCACCCTCCGAAATTTATCTTTGTAAACTCATTGGAATCTTTACTTAAATCCCTCCAGTGGTGGGAACCAGGAACGTCCAAATTAATTTTTCTCATCCGCACTAATGTTCTACAAAAATCAAAAATTAATATTTTTATTGCTTTTAAATTAAATATTTCCTTAGTCCAATTAGTTGATATGTTTTTACGGCGGTTTAGCAGCTTTGCCACCACCTTTAATTTTTGGAAAACAATATTCTTTTGGTTCTTTAAAACACGTGCAACCATCCAACATGACACCAGAAAGCCACATTGAATTGCTTACTGATTAGCGCTATGGAACGAATTGATGGCTAAGCTCACTAATCGACGCTGATCTCGTTTACTCGTCCATAATTATCTTGATTCTTTCAAAAATTGCGGACCAGCTTGTCGGAACGACCAATTTTTTTTTTTACCAATATGTCTTAGGAGCAATAATGTGATCTTTTTCGACATCGGAAAGCACAGTTCCCCTTTGGCATATTATTTTATTTTACAAAAAAAATGTCAATTTTAATTATCAAATATATTAGCACTACCGAACTGATCGCGAACCAAACACAGAATGAGAAATTATATAGTGCGGCTATATATATGCACCAATCATAAAACAAAAATTGTAATATAATGGTTAATTTTGCTGTATTGTTGTTTTGTTTCTTGCTTATCTTATTTTTGATTCTCTTTTTATCTGCTTTCACCAATTGTTGCTCTCCCCTCTCTGAGTACACTGAAAAAATTGGGTGCGGTATGTGTATTTTAAGACTTTTTGCTAAGCTCGTGGTAGAATATTTGCAATCGTAGAGACGTCAATTCAACAACTATTTTTAGTCTCTTCTTGATGGGTTTATCTGAAAATGGTACTTCATTTGGGACATGTTAAAACCAATTACACCATCAAAATATTCGAATCCTATCAAAATCTACCATGCGATTTTAAAGATATTCAAGAATTTTGGTTTGAACTCCTCTGGCGGTACCTTTATTTCATTCGTTAGTTTGTACTTTACTTCACTTCTAGCTTTGTTCTTTATTATGAGTGCTAAGGTGATACTTAAGACTGCTTCTATGGGTAAAAGTTTTCGCACAGTGGTTACATTCAAAGCGCCGCTCGCCCGTATGATTGTGAAGGTGATCCATTAGACCGCTTCTTCCGGTAAAGGTTTTCGGGCACTGAGAACACTTGAAGGGTCGCTCGCCAGTATGAGTGCGCAAATGTCTATTAAGACTAGCTTTTTCGCCAAAGGTTTTTGTACATTGGGAACATTCGAAGGGTCGTTCGCCGGTATGAATGCGTAGGTGATCCTTCAGATTACCCTTTTCTCTAAAGGTCTTTGAGCACTGAGAACACTCGAAGGGTCGCTCACCAGTATGAGAGCGTAAGTGTCTCGTTAAACAGCCATTATCGCGAAATGTTTTCGTGCATTGGGAACATTTGAAGGGTCGTTCGTCTGTATGAGTGCGTAGGTGTTGCTTAAGTTTTCCATTAGCGCCAAATGATTTTGAGCACAGGGAACACTCAAATGGCCCTTTGCCAGTATGAGTGTGAAGGTGTTCCTTTAGATTAACCTTTTCTCTAAAGGTCTTTGAGCAATGAGGACACTGAAAAGGTCGTTCCCCAGTATGCAGGCGTAGGTGTTTCTTTAGACTGCCGCTTTCGGTAAAGGTTTTTAAGCACTGGGAACACTTGTAGGGTCGCTCGCCAGTATGAATGCGTAGGTGTTTCGTTAGATGGCCTTTATCTTTAAAGGTTTTTAAACAGTGGATACATTCGAAGGGTCGCACGTCCGTATGAATGCGTAGGTGTCTCTTTAGAATGCCTTTTTCGCTAAAGATTTTCAAACACTGTGAACATTGAAAGGGTGGTTCTCCAGTATGAGTTCGAAGGTGTTCCATAAGCAGGATTTTTTGTTCAAAAGTCTGTGAGCAATGGGAACAGTGGAAGGGTTCGTCAGAATGTTGTTGGCGAAGGTGAGCCTTAAGACTGCTTTTAACAGTAAAGGTTTTCGAGCACTGGGAACATTCAAAGGGACGCTCGCCAGTATGAGTGCGTAAATGATGTTTGAGAGTTATTTTTCTACTGAAAACCTTTGAGCAATGGGAACACTGGAAGCGTCTATCGCTTACATTTACGGACTTCAAGCCCTTCTCTGGGGTGCAAGTATCAAGCTCTTGCTTTTTACTATCCGAGTCGTTGGATTCTCTTTCTTCGCTTTCGCTTTTGTTCTGTGTCCAATTCTCGTTGGTTAATCCTCCACCGTTTTGGTTCATCAGCTGAAAACTCTTCTCAAATCTTCTTTTGAAGTTAAAAGCTGTTTTTGCCGCTGCCAAGCAGGAGGGACATATTCTTTTGGGAAGATTCCAATCAGCTGTAAGCAAGCCTCCAGTGACCTCTTCTATAATAAACATTAAGTCGCCTTGTTCCGCTTCTGAGTCGGTGAATATATTTTGCCAGTTGCTGATGATCCCATCTGTCGAACTGGACATACAAACGCGGCATTGTTCCAGCACATTTGGCACTATTCCTTTGTAGGTCATTCCACCAGTTAATCTTGGCGAATAAAAAAAGGTAAAGAGGGACTTAGGACACTTAGTAAACAATTTTGTATAATTTTGATACAAATGTGACCTTCAGTGGAACCAGCGAAAATACTGATATGAACTAGTTCCATTTAATTATAAAGCTATCTACAGTGTTTTACACAAAAAACACAAAAAATCTTAACGAGGATAAAACCAAACAGTTCCTACAATTGTGCAACCTATATGTATTCCAAGACATTCTTAGACAAAACTAAAAGTTTGTTTTATACTGCATTTTTAAGTTTTAGTTCGAATCGGTTGCAAAGAAATGACGTTATGCTCATTCGGATTACGATTCTTCTCTTATTTGAGTGGATTTTTGGAATAATCATCACATTGAAAACCAGAGGTCGCAAAAAAAATATGCTTAAATCAGAGAATAATACCGAAACCGTTAACCGAAATGAACCAGGAACCGAAAAAACCGAAACCATACGGAAACGCTAATACCGGTACTGTTTCGGTTTCTTATTATATATTTGATTCATTTATAATTATTTAAAATATTAATTTCAACTGGTAAAAAAGCAATATATACACTCAGAAAAAAGACTTGCATTGTTTTTTATCGTTTAATATTTAGAAAAATGTAATGTATGGAAAATCACCGTCAGATTTTAGGTTTCCAATTGTTTTAGAGCGTTTGTAAGTATTTTTCCAGCGTATTATGGGCTATATTGAACCCCAGTTTTATAGTATGGGTTCAAATCTATTCAAATGGCAAAAGAACCTTATTTATGGCAGGAATACCGCAAATTTAAGGACCGATTATTTCGAACCATAAATTTGAAATATTTTTCTGATTTTTAGAAAGATATTATATAAGTTTAGGTCCAGTCTATCATTTCCTAGAAAGCAGAGTCTTTCACAGAAACTATCTTAAAGATGAGAAATCGACCCTAAGAAGGCTAAACTTACAATTTACTCTGTTACATTACATTACATCCACACATTTTTTTGGATATCGTGAAACAATTTTTATTTTTGAAGATTAAAAAAAATTATATTTGTACCGGTACGTACCGGTATACCGAAATAAAAATCAAGGTACCGCATTGGAACCGATAACCGAAACTAACTGAAAACCGAAACAGAACCTTTGACGGAAATTCTCATTTTGGTACGTACCGGTACCGGATCGATATTCATTTCGGGATTTATCACGGGCTAAAATCCATCCCGTGTTTTTGAAATAAACCTATTTCGAGCTCTTTCAAGACAAGAATTCCGGGATTGGAATCTATTCGTACGTGATTTGGGAAAAAAGTGAAATCGACGTATTTTTTGGCATTAGTTGGGAAATCTATAATTTAATTTTTGGTTAGAAATTGTTGCTTCCCGAATCTGTTCATCTCTTTTAACTTCTTAGATTAGAAAGAACAATCTTTATTGTGGAAAATGATATCTGGAACAGGTTTAAAGACCTTTTCAAAGTTTGAAAACATTGTTCCTAAAGGAAATGCAATTTTTAATTTTATTTAATAAATGTCAATAGCTTTCTGCTACAGTCAAAAAACGTAATTTTTAATACTTTTATTTAAAATTTGATTCGTTAAAAAAATTTCCTAATATTATGAACCGAACCTTTCATATTTTAATAAGTGGTCCGGTTCGGGTTCAGGTTTGAGGGATAAAAAAAAAGAGATCAGAAATGTCCTGGCAGGAATGGAAGCATTAGATATTCTAAGCAGCTCTAGAAAGGTGCAGATCTACTGCATCAGTAGGATGAAAGAGATAGCAGAGAGACACAACCGGCTGCAGAATCTCTAAATCTGTGGCGGGCGGGGGGTACTGGGTGCTTTTATCGAAACGATCTCTATAAAAGAAGAACTGCCTACCTACCTACCTATGTGCTCTTTGAAGTTAAGTTTCGTATCTAAAGCGCCTCCTAAAATTTTCAAGATTTTTTTCTTATTCTATATTCAAGTAACAAAGGAACAAATATTACTTTGCGAAGCACATTCACTTTCAGGAATCCCCCTTTTATCTTTAAAAGTCACAGCTGCTTGCTTTATAATGGAACTAGTTCCACTCAGTATTTTCGCTGATGGAACTTAAGGTCACATTTGTATCGAAATTGTTAAGAATTTGTTTCTTTTATCCCAACATTTGTCACTAAGTGTCCTTAGTCCTATTTAACATTCGTTATTAACCAAGATTTGGTTGTGAAATGGCCTCCAGAGCAAAGGCCGAACAATGCCGCGTTTGCTTGTCCACTTCGGCAGATGATACCACCAACAATTGGCCTAATATATTCACGAACTCTGACGCGGTAGAAGGAGACTTGATGATTATAATAGCGGAAGTGACTGGACGAGTGGTTAAACCTGATAAGGATCTACCCAAGAAGATATGTCCCTCATGCTTGACAGCGGCAAAAATTGCATTAAATTTCAAGCGACGATTTGAGCAGAGTTTTCAGTTGATGAAGCAGAATGAAAACACAACCTTGCGGGATTCGCCGCAGGACTCACATGAGAAGGCCTTTAAAAGCGAAGAGAGCGAAAATGAAGAGTTCCAATCTGTCACAGGAAACAGCAGCGAGGAGACCGAAGGGAATGAGCTGGCTGACCAACGACCTTTTAAATGCTCTCACTGCTCAAAAACCTATGTTCAGCAAAACAGTCTAAAGGTTCACCTACGCTCTCATACCGGCGAACGACCCTTCGAATGTACCCACTGCACAAAAACTTTTACCAACAAAGGCAGTCTACAGTATCACGTACGCACGCATACTGGCGACCGACCCTTCCCATGTTCCCAATGCTCGAAGACTTTTATTTATGAATCCAATCTAAGGGATCACTTACTCCTTCATACAGGCGAACGACCCTTTGAATGTACCCAGTGCTCGAAATCCTTCAGCAAAAAAGACACTCTAAAGAAGCATCTAAGCACTCATACTGGTGAACGATCCTTCCAGTGTTCTTATTGCCCCATGGCCTTTAGCAGAAAGATTAAACTAACAAATCATCTTCGCACTCATACGGGCGAACGACCCTACCCATGTTCCCTCTGTTCGAAAGCTTTTATCGGTAAAGACAATCTAAGGGCTCATCTTCGCACTCATTCTAGCGAGCGACCCTACAAATGTACCCACTGCTCAAAGTCTTATGCCCAACAGAACAGTTTAAATGAGCACCTGCGCACTCATACTGGCGAACGACCCTTCGAATGTCCCCACTGCTCGAAAACCTTTAACCGTAAAGGCAATCTAATGGGTCACCTACGCATTCATACCGGCGAGCAACCCTTCCATTGTTCCCACTGCTTCAAGGCTTTTACCCAACAAAGCACTCTAAGGGATCACCTACTTACTCATACTGGCGAACGACCCTATGAATGTTCCCTTTGCTCGAAATCCTTCAGCAAAAATGACACTCTAAAGAAGCACCTTAGAACACATACTGGCGAACGATCCTTCCAGTGTTCTCAATGCCCAATGGCCTTTAGCAGAAGGATAAAACTAACTAATCATCTTCACACTCATACGGGCGAACGACCTTTTGAATGTTCCCACTGCTCGAAAACCTTTACCGACAGAGACAACTTAAGGGCTCATATTCGAACTCATTCTAGCGAGCGATCCTACAAATGTTCCCAATGCTCAAAGACTTATGCCTATCAGAATAGTTTAAAGGTTCATCTACGCACTCATACGGGCGAACGACCCTTCGAATGTGCCCACTGCTCTAAAACCTTTACCAAAGAGAACACTTTAAAGAGGCACCTACTCATTCATACAGGCGAACGACCCTTTGAATGCTCCCGCTGCTCAAAAACCTTTAACAGAGCAAGCACTCTTAAGTCTCACCTTCGCAAGCATACTGGCGTCGAAGAACCATTACAACAGGCTGAAACAGCGTTGGAAGCGTGCGTATAGCGTGTGCATAGCAAAAGGCGCTAATGCAGCGACGTCAGTACACCGACAGTACGTAGCTAAAATGTGATTGTATTGTTTTGCCCACCACCGGTCTAAAGTATCACCTAAGCACTCATAATAAAGAATAAACCTAAAAATGAGTGCTATGTGTGATGCTTGAACTAATGGATATTCAAAGATCTTGGGCCAAAAAGACGTTTATTCCGGAAATCGACTGTTCTTAAAGTGATCCTGTTGCTGGAAGGCTTTAAGTCGAATCAACTTGCGCAGCTTTGCAGATCGACCCGTCAGGAAGTGTGTGCCACTAGCAAGAAGCATTCTTAAGCTTTTACTTGATATATAGAACTTAAACTATTTACAATTAGTTAACAACAATAATAAATGATAATACAAAACAGGATTTAAACAAAACTCAGCACAGCTCCTGGGGGTGAACCTTCAAACTGCAGGGGAACCAGCCGACTTTAACCCTTTTAATGAGGAGAGGTGAAACAGTGCACTTATGCCAGATTTAGGAGGCGGCCCATAGAACGCCTTCCATGGAAGGTCGGAGGAATGAAAACGATTAGTAGCAAGCCTGTTGGAATGGGCCTTCAGGCGGTCATGATAGCTGCCGATGTTTAGGTTGATTTGTGCATATATTGGGAGAATATCTTGATTCCGGTAGAAAGTGTACCAGGGAGCGTTGGCAATGCGCTGGAGGACTCGTCTTAATGCGGACTCCAGTTTTTTGAGGATGGTAGATCAAGCTGTACCCCATAGGGAGGTCATGCCAAGGTACTTAACTACAGAATCAGAGAAGGAGTCTCTTGGAACAAATTTTTCAAGTTACATACATATATTCTGAACCTGAAAAAAAATATTTGGATCGGATATCGAATGGCCCTTCCCAAGAAAATGAATAAAACTTTTTTTTTTTCAAAAAACCGGCTTAAGATAACTCCAAAAGTTATCTAATGTTTTTTTTTCGAAAAGCGCATGTCAAATTTATTGAAAAAACAGCGAAAACGCAAAATTCGAAAAAAAAAAATTATTCCCGTGGACTCGCGCTGTCTTCCATCTTGAAACAAATTTATCAAGTTACATACACATATTCTGAATCTGAAAAAAAATATTCGGATCGAATATCGATTGGCCCTTTCCGCGAAAAAGAATAAACACGGATTTTTTCTTCAAAAAAACCGTCTTTAGATATCTCTTAGAGTTGTCCCAAATTTTTTTTGAAAAGTTAACGCGAAAACGATAAAAATATGTCTTTGGATCGTTTTAATCCGATGTTCCGTTCAAAAGTTATGATTTTTTGAAAGTTTCAAGTCTTTTTCGCATTATCTTGAGAACTATCGACGGTGGGGGAAAACCGTGTTAAGGTATTCTCATGTATATATAAAATGATAGCGATTAATATAATTTTTTGGAGACAAAAAAAAAATTGGGGTGGCTGAGTTGATATGGAATATCCCATATATTCTTGATCAGGACGACGAGCTGAGTTCAAGTCCGTCCGTTTAAAGCTTCGTGATTTTGCAGAGTCTTCTTTTACTCGACTAATCGGAACGGCTGGTCGGAGATTTCTATGCCCTAGGAGTCGCTGTGTTCGTCGTTTCTACGCGAACTAGTCCCTTTCAGTTTTGTAAAGCTATCGAGCTGAAATTTTGCATAGAGTCTTCTTTTTACTGACGCAACTCAATATGTCGGAACCGGCTGGAAAATCGGATGACTATATCATATAGCTGCCATAGGAACGATCGCTCTAAGAACTAGTTCTAGTTAGAAAAACTTTTTTGTTTTCCATCGTAGCGTCACGTATTTTGGTATGTGTTAGTTTTATATGCTTCCACATAATTCTGGAAAAATTTATCAAAATCGGATGACTATATCATATAGCTCCCATAGAAACGGGCGGTCAAAAAACTACTTCTAGTGAGAAAAACTTTGTTGTTTTCTATCGTAGCGTCCCCAATCTTGGTATATATTAGTTTTATATGCTTCCACATAATTTTGAAAAAATTTATCAAAATCGGATGACTATAGCATACAGCTGCCATAGGACCGATCGGTCGGAAAATGTGTTTTACTAAGAAAAGTTTTTTTTTTATGGTATCAAATTTTTATTATCAATGATTTAAAAATTTTAAATATCTGATATCTATATCCTATATATATTTTACCGGTTAAATCAGTTGAAGTAAAGTTTTTCAAGTGTATTAAAACTTCGGCACAGTCGAAGTTAGCTTTGCCTTCTCGTTTTTTTTTTTACCTAAAAAAAGATTTTTCTTCAAATTGCGGTGGGCGGTAAATAAAATCAACATTATTATTTTATTAAAGAAAATTCTTTTAAAGTCAAAATAATTTCTAAAAAACTTATTTTAAAGAGTCGTCACCAGTTTGAGTTCGCTTGAGGTTTTCGAACTTTTAAGGGCTCGCTCTCGTGTATGAGTGCGTTGGTGTTGCTTTAGATTGCTTTTCTCGGTAAAGGCTTTCGTGCAGTGGTTACACTGGTAGGGACGATCGCCAGTATGAGTTCGAAGATGATTCGATAGCTTATCCTTTTGATTAAAGGTCTTTGGGCATTGAGAACATTGAAAGGGTCGCTTTCCACTATGAATGCGTAGGTGCTCCGTTAGATTGATTTTTTGCCTAAAAGTCTTTGAGCATTGGGAGCACTGGAAGGGACGTTCGCCAGTATGAATGCGTAGGTGCTGCTTTAGGCTGCCTTGCTGTGTATAAGTCTTTAAGCAGTGGGAACATTCAAAGGGTCGCTCTCCAGTATGAGTGGTCATGTGCCTCTTCAAAGTGCTGGATTTGTTGAATCTTTTTGAGCACTGGGTACATTCAAAGGGTCGCTCGCCCGTATGAGTGCGTAGGTGATCCTTTAGAGTGCTTTGATGGGGATAGCTCTTTGAGCAGTAGGAACATTTGTAGGGTCGCTCGCCCGTGTGATGTCGTAAATGATACGTTAGTTTAATCTTTGTGTTAAAGGTCTGTGAGCATTGGGAACACTGAAAGTGTCGTACGCCCATGTGGTCCTTTTCTGGGATGTACGATTCGAGCTCAGTTCGTTCGCTTTCATCGCAGCTGCTACCAGTGAGAGATTCGAACTCTTCTTTTTCGCTCTCTTCGCTTTTGACCTGCGTCCAATCCAAAATTAAATGGGATTCATTCTGCTTCAACAGCTGAAGACTCTTCTCAAATCGCCGCTTAAAATTTAAATGCCGTTTTTGCCGCTGCCAAGCAGGAGGGGCATATCTTTTCGGGTAGATCCTCATCTGGTGTAACCAAGCATCCAGTCACCTCCTCTAATATAAACAATAAGCCGCCTTGTTCCGCTTCCGAGTCGGAGAATATATTTTGCCAGTTGTTGTTGGTATCATCTGGAAAACTGGACAAGCAAACGCGGCATTGCTCTGTCACATTTGGTCCTGCTGAGCTGTAGGACATTTTGCAACGAATCTATGTGAATAACAAGCAAATGTTGGAACGGAATATCAACAATTTGTAATCATTTGATTATCAGTGTGACCGCAAGTGTGTGCCACAAAAAACACTAATTTGAACTAGTTCCATTGATGAATCAAGCGAAGTACAGTGGTATTTCAATTCAGAATAGCCTTATTCTTCTCATTGTTCGACGCATGAGAGATGATAGGATATAGATATCAGATATTTAAAATTTTTAAATCATTGATAATAAAAATTTGATACCATTAAAAAAAAACTTTTCTTAGTAAAACACATTTTCCGACCGATCGGTCCTATGGCAGCTATATGCTATAGTCATCCGATTTTGATAAATTTTTCCAAAATTATGTGAAAGCATATAAAACTAATATATACCAAGATTGGGGACGCTACGATAGAAAACAAAAAAGGTTTTTCTTACTAGAAGTAGTTTTTTGACCGACCGTTTTCATGGGAGCTATATAATATAGTCATCCGATTTTGATCAATTTTTCCTGTATTATGTGAAAGAATATAAAACTAACATATACCAAGATTAGTGACGCTACGACGGGAAACAAAAAAGTTTTTCTTACTAGAACTAGTTTTTTGACCGATCGTTTATATGGCTGCTAAATGATATAGTCATCCAATCCGGCCAGTTCCGACATATTAGTTGCGTGCAGTAAAAAGAAGACTATGTGCAAAATTTTTTTATACACATACATATAACTTATACACTTTTCAAGTGTATAAAAATATAGGGGTGATTCCAAAAAAAATTGACCACTCGGATTTGTTTGGATTGAGATGATTTTTTTTGCAATGTTTGTTGAAAAGTACGGGGTACGTATTTTCAGGGTTTTCCCGAAATATGACTAATTCACGGTCAAACAAGTTTTTGAAAATTGAAGATTTAAAAATTTTGTATTATTTATAATTGCTTGATACGTAAAACCTTTGGTGAAAAAAATATGGAAAAAATGTAAAATTGCAGCCGATCCCAAACAGTATATTCCTAGATACTAGGCGAAATTTTTGAGAAAAAAAATTAGAAAAAAAAAACCTTTTTTTTGCGATTTGGTAGGCAAAGAAAATTGGCATAATTTTAAAGTATGAGTTATTTAGAAGATTGGGATCTGATGCAATTTTACAGATATTTTCCATATTTTGTGTATCAATGGTTTAACGTATCAAGCAATTATAAATAATAAAATTTGAATAAATCTTTCATTTTAAAAAATATTTTTGACTGCGAATAAGTAATTTTTCGGGAAACCCCTGAAAATACGTACCCTCTACTTTTTAACTAAGATTGCAAAAAAAATTATTTCAACCCAAAAAAATGCGAGTAAGAAATTTTTCGTGGAATCACCCATATATTTTCAGATTTTTTTCAAATTTCTAGACTAGAATTTCTTTTAATTTCTTTTTTAATAAATGGGATCAGGGCGGCAAACCCAAACTACTTTTTCGGAGGTTCGAACCAAAATGTGCCAATGGTTAAGGTTCAGATATTTAAGGTTCAAGATTTTTGTGATAAGGTTTTGGTTTGAACCTTCGTTCGTCCGAAGTTTCCAAATTTGTAAAGAAGAGTAATTAATTGTAAAAAATAACAAAAAACCGATTTACTGAATTTTTGTTTCCCCGAACATATGAATTCAATTAATTTCAATTTAAATTTATAAGTATTATTTCTTCGATTAATTTTTTGTCTATACTAATTCTTTTATTAATAAAATGCTCGCTTAACTAAGACTTATAACTTTTTTTGAACCGAACCGAAAGATTTGGTTCTGAACAGGTTCAGGTTCAGCTATTTTTTTCAAAAGAGGTTCGGTTCACAGTAAAAGAAAAGTCGGAAATTCCGGGTTCAAACCGGTTCGGTTCAAAAACGGCTTGCAGCCCTGAATGGGATTGTGGATTGACCATGTGAAGTGTTGAGGCTCTTTCAAAGATTTTCAATATATTTTAGCTTGTTAACGTTCATATATGCTATATAAGCATTCCCTTTGGATATAATCAACACAACTTCATTCAGTTTCGAACTTTCAACAAGTTTCACTTTATTTGATTCGATTTGTTTACAATAATGCTTCTTTTTAGTCAAATTTTAATTCGCCTTAAAGCCTTTCAGCACTAGGAAGTCTATTCTCTTGCGTATCTTTGACGATCATTTTAAGATTGGTTCTTTATTATGAGTGTTAAGTTGATACTTAAGAATGTTTTAATATAGATAAAGGTATTCGCTCGACTGTACTGTAAATTCCCTTAATGGTTAAAAGTTTTCGAGCGCACATTCGAGGGGTCATCCTCAACCTGTATGAGTGCTGAGATGCTTCTTAAGAGCGACTTTTTTACTAAAACATTCCGAGCACTGGGAACATTGAAAGGGTAGTTCACCAGTATGAGTGCGTAGGTGCTCCTTAAGACTGTTCTGATAGGCATAAGTCTTAGAGCAGTGGGAACACTCAAAGGGTCGCTCGCCCGTATGAGTGCGTAGGTGATTCTGTAGATTGCCTTTACTGGTAAAAGTTTTTGTACAGTGGGCACATTCGAAGGGTTGCTCGCCCGTGTGTTTTTTTTCGTGATCCATCAGATTGCCTTTATGGTTAAAGGTTTTCGAGCAGTGCGAACATTCGAAGGGTCGTTCGCCTGTATGAGTGATGAGATGCTTCTTTAGAGAGTCTCTTTTGCTAAAAGATCTCGAGCACTGGGAACATTCAAAGGGTCGTTCCCCAGTATGAGTGCGTAGGTGCTCCTTAAGAGTGTTGGAATGACCAAAAGTCTTTGAGCAGTGCGAACATTCGTAGGGTCGTTCGCCAGTATGAGTGCGAAAGTGTTTCGTGAGACTGCCATTATCGCGAAATGCTTTCGCGCAGACGGAGCATTCGAAGGGTCGTTCGCCCGTATGAGTGAAAAGATGCTTCCTCAAATAGCCTTTGGTGCTAAAGGATTTCGAGCACTGGGAACATTCAAAGAGTCGTTCGTCTGAATGAGTTTGTAGGTGTCTCTTGAAAATGTTTTCTTTGGCAAAAGTTTTGGAGCAGTGTGGACATTCGAAGGGACGATCGTCAGCATGAGTGCTTAGGTGAGCCTTTAGACCGCTTTCCCTGTTAAAGGTTTTCGAGCAGTGGGAACACTCGAAGGGTCTTTCGCCTGTATGAGTTCTTAGATGATACTGTAAATTATCTTTACGCGTAAAGGATTTGGAGCAGTGGGAACATTCGAAGGGTTTCTCGCCTGTATGGGTGATGAGGTGATTCTTTAGAGAGTCTTTTTTGCTAAAAGATTTCGAGCAGAGGGAACACTCAAAGGATCGTTCGTCAGTATGTGTAATTAAGTGATCCTTTAGACTGGCTGGATGGGCAAAAGTCTTCGAGCAGTGGGAACATTCGTAGGGTCGTTCGCCTGTATGAGTGCCCAGATGTTTCATCAGAGAGACTTTTTTGCAAAAAGATTTCGAGCACTGGGAACATTGGAAAGGTCGCTCGCCAGTATGAGTACGTAGGTGATACTGTAGATTGTCCTTACGGGCAAAGGATTTGAAGCAGTGGGAACATTGAAAGGGTCGTTTGTCATCGTGTAAGCCTAGATGCTCCTGCAATTCGCTTACACTTACGCCTTTGAGGTCCTTTTCGGGGATGTAAGTTTCGCTCTCTTCGCTGCTGTATCCAGTGACTGATTCGAACTCTTCGCGTTCGCTTTTGATGGTCACCGCCCGCATGACCTGTGTCCAATCCTCGTTTGTGGTTTCGCAACGCTTCATTAGCTGAAAACTCTTCTCAAATCGTTGCTTAAAACTAAATGCCATTTTTGCCGCTGCCAAGCATAAAATGCATATCCTTTCAGGTAGATCCTTCTCAGGTTTAACCACTTGTCCGGTCACCTCCTCTATTATAAACATCAATCCGCCTTGTCCCTCCTCTGAGTCCGTGAATATGTTTTTCCAGTTGTTTCCATCTGTCAAACTGGACATGCAAACGCGACATTGTTCGGCCTTTGCTCTGGAAACCATTTCAAAACGTTATCTTGGTTAATAACAAATGGTAAAAGGGACTTAAGACACAATTTTTTTTATCAATTTCGATACAAATGTGACCTTAAGTGGTACTAGTGAAAATACTGATTGGAACTAGTTCCATTTAACTATAAAACGAACTTCTGTAAATAACAACTTATGGACACTTGTTTGAATGTTTAAATCTGGAAAATGTGCAGTCACTTTTATCAAATTCTCAATAATTTTTTAACTATTTAACATATGAGACTTTAAGCCGCAAATTTATTTACATACCCGAGCATTTGAAAAGTCCCAAATCAGTCAGGAAATTTGGTGGTGGGTCTTAAGGCTCAGATGAGATAAAAATTTAGTATGGAACAATACTTAATATTATTAGAAACACTTTTAAGCATTTTAGAAAGCTAAATCATTTGAATAGTTTCCTTATTTATATGAAAGTATTGTGCGGAACTAAATTTTTATCTCATCTGATAACCTTGTTCTAATCGAAAATTACATTATTGTAAGAAAATCAGGTATATTTTTTATATAATGTGCCTTCTAAGTTTTTGCAGATTTTCATTTCATTTTTTATCCACGTGACAAAGATAAGTCTGAACGCCAGAAAATATAACATATGTATATACCTGAGGTAAATTGATATATGACGTTTATTTTCCACACGTATTTTCATACACTTAAAAAGTGTATATTAATTTTGCCCAGAAGTTTGTAACGCATAGAAATATTCATTTCCGACCCCATAAACTATATATATTCTTGATCAGGACGACGAGCTGAGTTCAATTCCGTCTGTCCGTACGTCCGTCTGTTTCTACGCGAACTTGTCCCTCAGTTTTAAAGCTATCGAGCTGAAATTTTGCACAGAGTCTTCTTTTTACTACACGCAACTAATATGTCGGAACCGGCCGGATCGGATGACTAAATCATATAGCTGCCATAGGAACGATCGGTCTAAGAACTAGTTCTAGTTAGAAAAACTTTTTTGTTTTCCATCGTAGCGTCACTAATCTTGGTATATGTTAGTTTTATATGCTTCCACATAATTCTGGAAAAATGTATCAAAATCGGATCACTATAGCATATAGCTGCCATAGGAACGATCGGTCGAAAAATAAGTCTTTGTGAGAAAAACTTTTTTGATTTCCATCGTAGCGTCTCCAATCGTAGTATATATTTGTTTTATATGTTTCCACACAATTCTGAAAAAATTTATCAAAATCGGATGACTATAGCATATAGCTGCCATATAAACTGTCGGTCAAAAAACTACTTCTAGTGAGAAAAACTTGTTTTTTTTATCGTAGCGTCCCCAATCTTGGTATATATTAGTTTTATATGCTTTCACATAATGTTGAAAAAAATTATCAAAATCGGATGACTATAGCATATAGCTGCCATAGGACCGATCGGTCGGAAAATGTGTTTTACTAAGAAAAGATTTTTTTTATGGTGTCAAATTTTTATTATCAATGATTTAAAAATTTTAAATATCTGATATCTATATCCTATATATATTTTTCCAGTTAAATCAGTTGGAGTAAAGTTTTTCAAGTGTATCAAAACTTCGGCACAGTCGAAGTTAGCTTTGCCTTCTCGTTTTGGTTTCTATTTTCACGGTTAAAGGTTTTCGGTTCTAAAAAAAATATTAATATCGGTTTCCGGTTTCGATACCGGTACGTTGCTTGAATCGGTATATTCCGGTTGACGGTTCCGGTTCTGATTTCGGTATTAAACGCTTTTTTTTAACTTTAATTTAAACTACGATTTTTTTTAGTTTATGAGAGCAATAGAAACCAATCTATAATCCTTAAAAAATTATCCAAGTCAACGGATGTCGAAAAATGTTTTATTTTATTTTTGACGCCCAAAATGTGTTTGAAAAGTGAGATGTACTTACTACGAGACATTTAATAGACATGGATGAAACCAGATAGTTGTCTAGGCGTAGTCTCAGCAAGATCAGACACGTTCAGTAGAAAATGAGCTTAAAGAAATTTCATTAAATGAGTTTACACGTTGCCGTAGGCATACCTAAGTGCTCCCTGTCGGAAATGCCCTGCCTCGATAGTATGTCTGGTCGCAGTTGCCCTCGATGTACCGGAGGTCTGGTGGAGATGGCATGAATGGCATAAATACCAAAATTATACAAATTTAATTTTCTTGAAACCAATTGAAATGTATAAACCGAGGTCTGAACCGAAACCTGGGGTTCAGGGGTTCCCGGAAACGGTCCGAGAACCGAATCCAAAATATTCCACACGGTCTCGAACCCCCAAACCGCACCTCATCCAAAATGTTGAAGGTTTGCTTGTTAATTAACACAATTTCATTTTCCACAAGTTTTACTTTATTTGATTCAAATTGCTTACAAGAATTCTGCTTTTCAGTGACCTACTTATTTACAGTTTAATTTTTTGATTCGACTCAAAGCCCTTCAGCACCTGAAACACTTTAAGAACAGTTGTTTCCACAGATCAACTGATTCCAAAGATCTGTGATTATCCTTTAGTTTGTGTTTCTTATGATTTTTCTTCTTTATTATGACTGCTAAGGTGATACTTTAAACTGTTTTGATGGGTAAAAGTCTTTGAGCAAAAGGAACATTCGAAGGGTCGCTCACCACTATGATTGCGTAGGTGCGACTTTAGACCGCCTTTATTGATAAAAGTTTTCGAACAGTACGAACATTTAAATGGTCGCTCGTCAGTATGAGTTAGAAGATGAGCTCTTAGACGGCCGTTTTCGGTAAACGATTTCGAGCAGTGGGAACACTCAAATGGCCGTTCGCCAGTATGATTGCGCAGGTGAATCTTCAGAGCGCTTGCCCTATCAAAGGATTTTGAGCAGTAAGAACATTCGAAGGGTCGTTCGCCTGTATGAGTACGTAGATGCCTTCTTAGAGTGTCTTCTTTGTTAAAGGTTTTCAAGCACTGGGCGCATTCGAAAGGTCGTTCCCCAGTATGAGTGCGTAGGTGAACCTTTAGACTATTGTGATGGGCATAAGTCATCGAGCAGTGGGTACATTCGAAGCGTCGTTGGCCTAAATGAGTGCGTAGATGCCTATTAAGAGTGTCTTCTTTATTAAAGGTTTTCAAGCAGTGAGAACATTCAAAGGGTCGTTCGCCTGTATGAGTACGCAGATGCCTCCTTAAAGTGCCTTCTTTGTTAAAGGTTTTCGGGCACTGGGCGCATTCGAATGGTCGTTCCCCAGTATGAGTGCGTAGGTGAACCTTAAGACTATTGTGATGGGCATAAGTCATCGAGCAGTGGGTACATTCGAAGCGTCGTTGGTCTAAATGAGTGCGTAGATGCCTATTAAGAGTGTCTTCTTTCTTAAAGCTTTTCGAGCACTGAGAACATTCGAAGCATTGTTCGTCAGTATGAATGCGTAGATGAATCTTTAAACTATGTTTATGGGTATAAGTCTTCGAGCAGTGGGAACACTCAAAGGGTCGTTCGCCAGTATGAGAGCTTAAGTGGCTCTTTAGAGTGCCATTATCGTGAAATGATTTGGAGCATAGGGAACATTTGAAGGGTCGTTCGTCGGTATGAGTGGAAGATTCCAGATCTTTTCTATCGCTCCCTTCGCTGCTGTATCCAGTAACTGATTCGAATTCTTCGCCTTCGCTTTTGATGGTCACCAAATTTGTGGTTTCGCTGTGCTTCATCAACTGAAGACTGTTCTCAAATCGTCGCTTAAAATTAAATGCCGTTTTTGCCGCTCCCAAGCATAAAATGCATATCCTTTCAGGTAGATCCTTATCAGGTTTAACCACTCGTCCAGTTACCTCCTCTATTATAAACATCAAACCGCCTTCTTCCTCTGCAGAGTCTGTGAATATATTGGGCCAGTTATTGGTGGCATCTGTCAAACTGGACATGCAAACACGGCATTGTTCCTCCTTTGTATTGGAGGTCATTTCACAATATATAATCTTTGGTAAATAACATATATTAAAAGGGTCTTAAGACACTGAAGTGATAAATGGAATTATAGATGCAATTTTTCGATACAAGTGTGACCTTATGTGCCAAAAGCGAAAATGCTGTTTTGAGCTAGTTCCATTTAATTATTAAGCGAACTACGTAGAGCAAATATTAGAAACTGTTTTTGAACAGATTCAAGTTGGTCTTTCTATTTCTGGTACATGGGCAACCAGACACAAGATCCATATTTCAAGATGATCCTAACCAATGAGCCGTACAGATGTTTGGTAACATATTGATCATTAAATTCGTTTGATCATCTTTTAATGAAAGCCAGTTGAGATATTAAATATATATTATAAATGATATTAAAGCATACATTTGGTACAAATCGTATACCAAGAGCGTCAGCCACAAATATTCGGTCAAGAGGAATTTGATCGATACTACTCATTCTTAAAGATATATGGTTTGGACCGATTAAAAGTTATTAATTTACATTTGACTGAGTTAAGAGGAAGAAGGTTTAATATGACGATAAATTTTCATGTAGAAGAAGTGAAAGGGTCATTATATGATAGGTAGAGTTTGACGTCGTGTGCCTACACCAATATCAACGACCGACTACTTATAAACTGGGAACGTAATCATATAACGTTATTAAATAAAACATAATATTAAGATAAATAAATTATGCCATACAAACTCGGTCGAAAAAAACTTTCTAATTGTCTATCGAGCGTCAATCTTATGTGAATATTTTCACAAATTTAGAGATGATCAAAATCAAATATCGGTCAGAAATGATTTATAGATATTTTTATGGTATCAAATTTTTATTACAAAAATCATATCTGCTATCTAATCTATTAATAGAATTTTTATTATTTTTCATCGTTTATAATTTTTGACTGATTTTATTTATAAAATTAAGCAATTCAAAATTAGCGATAATATTTTCAAATAAAACTCGATAAGTAACTAATTATAGTTTATAATTCGTCTTGCTTCATAAATAAAACTTCCAAAGTTCAAAATTATTATTTTTTTTCAAAAAAATGATTAAAAAATATTATAAAAATAATCATTAGCATTAAGGAATATAGTTAAAACTTATAAAAAGAGAAATCAAATTTCATAGATAATCGAAAAAGATCATTTTAAAATTAGAATTCTTCTCGTCGATTCTTGGTGTTTTTTTGATTTAAAAAATAAAAATAATCATTATTTACGGTCCCTGCTTATAAATCAATGTTGGCAAAATATCGTTTTTAAATAAAACAAAAAGAAGCGGACCAAGGTGACTTCCTTGAAGAACACCGAAGTTACGGATATAGATTTAAAAAGTGCTGATCCAGCACAACAGCTTAGGAGGAAAACCAAGAAGAGATAGTTTTGATAATTGACAAAGTCAAAGTCAGTAAATATTACATCAGTTTAATGACCACAGAAAAAACCCCGGGTTCATTAAGGATGTGAATTCCAGAGTGTTAGTTGTTGTAGAACGTTTAGCGACGATTCCGTGCTGAGACTGGTAATGTCGGTTTTTGATCCCCTTTTTATGAAGAGTAATAACAGCTTATTTACACAAAATCATTAATAAGATTTAAACGAGAAGGCAAAGCTAACTTCGACTATGCTTAAGTTTTAATACACTTGCAAAAGTTCACTCCAACTGATTTAACCGTTAGAATATAAAGCAAAAAAAAAAACTTTTCTTAGTAAAATCACATTTTCGGTAGCATTTTAAAACTAATATATGGTGACGGTACGGTGTAGAAACAAAAAGTATGTTCTAACGGTAGAACTAGGCTCTTAGACTGGTCAAGCTATATGATATAATTTATGAAGATCGGAAATGAATATTCATCGTACAAATTCGGGCATTCAAAAATAAAATGTATCATTTCGATGAAATTGGAAAAAATTTATTTTTAAATTTTATGATTTTTGCTTCTCTTTTTATTTCAAATCCCAATTGTTTCTCTTCCCTCTCTCTCCGACTACACGTACTCTGAAAAATTTTGGTGCGGCTATAGTTATGCACCAGAGTTTAGACTCCATACCGTTTTAATATAATCAACACAATTTCATTTAGTTTCAAACTTTCAACAAGTTTCACTTTATTTGATTCGATTTGTTAACAATAATGCTTCTTTTTAGTAAGTTTTTGATTCGCCTTGAAACCTTTCAGCATTAGGAACTCTTAAGGAAGTCAATTCCCAGAATAAAAGCGAAAGTGTTGCGTCTCTTTGGCGTTTATTTTAAGGTTGGTCCTTCTTTATAAGTCTTACTTTAGACAGTTCTGATTAGTGTTGAAGTAAAGGTTGTTCCTTTCATGGGTCAACTCACTCCAATCGCTGTCATGGAACAAGAGTCTAGGAAAGAAAAAACAATAAAACAGAAACATGTTCCATTTAGTGAACAACTCCTTTTTGTTCACTTACTCCGGAACAACCCAATTCTAGTTCTGATGTCCGTTCGCCTGTATGAGTGCGTAGATGTTTCTTAAGATTGCCTTTATCTTTAAAGGCTTTAGAGCATTGTGAACATGGAAAAGGTCGCTCTCCAGTATGAATATTAATATGATTCATAAGTTTACTTTTTCTGCTAAAGGTCTTTGAGCAATGAGAACACTGAAGAGATCGCACGCCCGTATGAGTGCTTAAGTGATCGCTTAGACTACTTTTACTGGAATAAGTCTTCGAGCAGTGGGGACATTCAAAGGGTCGTTCCCCAGTATGAGAGCGAAAGTGTCTCGCTAGACAGCCCTTATCACGAAATGTTTTCGCGCAGACGGAACATTCCGAGGGTCGTTCGCCTGTATGAGTTTTAAGGTGCTTCTTTAGATACTCTTTTTTGCTAAAGGATTTCGAACACTGAGTACATTCAAAGGGTCGTTCGCCAGTATGAGTGCGTAGGTGATCTGCTAGACTGGTTGGATGGGGAAAAGTCTTCGAGCAGTGGGAGCATTCAAAGGGTCGCTCGCCCGTATGAGTGCGTATGTGATCCATTAGATTGCCTTTACGGGTAAAGGTTTTCGGGCAGTGGGTACATTCGAAGAGTCGTTCAATTGTATGAGTGCGTAGGTGATCTTTAAAACTGTGTTGTTGGGCATACGTCCTCGGACAGTGAGGACATTCAAAGGGTCGCTCTCCAGTATGAGTTTGTAGGTGATACTCTAGACTGCCTTTACGTGTAAATGTTTTCGAACATTGCGAGCATTCGAAGGGTTTTGCTCCGGTATGAGTGCTGAGGTGCTTTTTTAGAACGTGTTTTTTTCTAAAAGATTTCGAGCACTGGGAACATTCAAAGGGTCGCTCGTCGGTATGTGTGAGTAAGTGATCCTTTAGACTGGTTGGATGGGTATACGCTTTCGAGCAGTGGGAACATTTGAAAGGTCGCTCGCCAGTATGAGTACGTAGGTGATTCTCAAAATTGTCTTTACGGGTATATGTTTTCGAGCAATGGGAACATTCAAAGGGTTGTTTTTCATCATGAATGCGTAGGTGAATCTTAAGACTGTTTTTTAAGGCATACGCCTTTGAGCAGTAGGGACATTCAAAGGGACGTTTGTCATCATGAATGCGCAGGTGTTCCGGTTCCGGGATGTAAGTTTCGCTCTCTTCGCTGCTGTATCCTGTGACAGATTCGAACTCTTCGCGTTCGCTTTTAATGGTCTCATTCCGCATGACCTGTGTGCAATCCACGATTGTGGGCTTCATTAGCTGAAAACTCTTCTCAAATCGTTGCTTAAAACTAAATGCCGTTTTTGCCGCTGCCAAGCATGAGATGCATATCCTTTCAGGTAGATCCATATCAGGTTTAACCACTTGTCCAGTTATTTCCGCTATTATAAACATTAAGCCGCCTTCTTCCTCTGCAGGGTCTGTGAATATGTTGGGCCAGTTGTTGTTTTTGGTTCCTTCTGTCAAACTGGACATGCAAACGCGACATTGTTCGGCCCTTGCTCTGGAAACCATTTCAAAACGTTATCTTGATTAATAACAAATGTTAAAAGGGACTTAAGACACAATTTTTTTTACAATTTTGATACAAATGTGACCTTAAGTGGCACAAGTGAAAATACTGATTGGAACTAGTTCCAATTGCTTGAATATTTGTACAACTATTTTTTATATGGGAATGTCCTTCCGTATACGTAATATTACATTCGTACTCACATTTTGGCATATTGCTTGCAATCCAAGTAATTTATGTTTATCTAATGCAACTTAAGTGGTGTTTAGCGCTAGGAAAAATATTTTTCTTAAATAATATTGTTTTTCAAGTAAATTTAATTGAAAAAAAAATGTATAAAATATTGCCATACGCCGTGGCGTATATTAAAATGTTGTTTTAAATTTACTTCCTCGATTTAAGATAATTTAAATAAGGAGTCCTAAAAACCAGGGAATCAAACCGAATCGAATTTCGGTTCCGGTACTGGTACGTACCGAAACTAATGTTTCGGGAAAAGGTTCTGTTTAGGTTCTAGTTTATTTCGGTATTCGGTTCCGTATCGGTACCTTGGTTTTTATTTCGGTATACGACCCCAATAAAAAAAGAAAACACCAGAAAGTAGTTATAAAGAAGGACAATAAAAAATTTTTTCGGTCATTTCGGTTCCAAAAATAACGGTTCTGAAATACCGGTTCTCAAAAAATATATAATAACGGTTCCGAGCTTTAATCGGTTCTTTTCGGTATACGGATCCGGTTCGGGTTCCGGTTTGACACCCTGCTAAAAACATAAAAAAAAATTTAATATAATAAAATAGAAAAAAATAATTTGTCCCATCGTGAGATTTTTTCTAGAATAAGTATACGGATATCCTTTACCAAAAAAAAAATTATTTCTTAAAAATATACCTTGGAAAAAAGACTAAAAACTATTAAATTTCGCTAAAATCCTACTTATGAAAATATTTTTTTAACCTTGTATTTTTTCTCGGATAGAAGCAGGGCTGCAAGTCCAAATAATTTTAGCAAAGGTCAGTTTGGCTGGATCGAACCAAAATTTACCAATAGTTTAAAATGTTCGAAAATTCAAAGTTCAAGGTTTTTTGTGCTTGGTTTTGGTTCGAACCCTTGGTTCGTCCCAAGTTTTACCAAATTTGTAAAGAAGAGTAATTAATTTTAATGAATAAGTATTATTTCTTCGAGCTATTGTTGGTTTACGTTACTTCTTTTATCGGTAAAATACACACTTAACTAAGTCTGGATTTACACGATGAAGCAAACTTCATGAAGTTTTCCTACTAGGCGAGAAATTTATATGTATTTCTTTACTATTCGTTAAAAAGGTCTGAAAGATTTTCTCTAAATTTCACGCCTACTTAGAAAACTTCATAAAGTTTGCTTCATGGTGTAAATCCCGACTAATACTTGTAACTTTTGTTGAACCGAAAGTTTTGTTTCGGAACAGGTTCAGATATTTTTTTTTACAAAAATTCGGTTCAAGGTTCACAGTAAAAGAAAAGTCGGAATTCCGGATTCGGGTTTATTTTTTTTAAAACTCAGAAAAATTTCGGTGGCTGAGTTCATATGGAATCACTTTTGAACGGCTCATGAATATCGAAGCAATGCCAAAGTGTTTCTATTTGTATGATGTTTAAAAGTATAATATAGTTTGGGCTTTTCTTAAAATATGATTTTGAAGGTCTTTGGACACGATTTCTCAAAAACAAGTGAACCGATCATCATCAAACTTTGAACACTTCTTCAAGAAAGGATAAGCTAGTGATTGATCGAAGTATTTGTTTTAGAATGTACCTTGTGGTAGTGTGCCTAAATTATTGAATATTGAATATTTTTGGATGCAGCTTTTTTTCAATATAATTATATTTAAAATGTTGCTCTTTCCTTTGTTAAAAAGTGTGAATATATTACTTCGTTAACTAAATTTGAAAGAATTGGTGAAAATAGCTTTTATCCGACCTAATAACCAGGAATGCAAACCGGAACTTTTATGAATCGTTTTCTTTTACGGTTTTCGGTTCGGTTTAAGAGCACGAATTAGCGGTTCGGTACGGACAAGTTTTATGACCTTAAGTCAAAAATATTTGTAAATTTTAAAAATTGTATTTTGAAAATCCACTGAACGAAAAGCCTTGAATCGTTTTAGTTATTTCCTTTCCATAAAATGACTTTTTATGCATCCATTACGGGTGCTCACGCTACTGTTTTACTAACTACCTCTTTAATTTAGCATTCTTCCCTTAAATGTTCCATGTTTTTTCTGAGTGTTGGAAATCCACTGGGAAGTGTTTAGCAAAATTGATTGTCCGAAAATAAAAACGAATACAAATCTGTGGATTTTCAAAAACTTTGTTGCATATAGCATTGTCTAGATTCACTTGAATTCGATTTTCTGAATCCATTCAGAAATTTTTATTCATATAATTTTTAAGCAACACAATTTCATACAGTTTTGACAATTAACCTTTATTTAATAAGATTTGTTGACAAAAGAATGCTTCTCTTTGGTGAAATTCTTTATGACGGAACGATCCGTTTATCGGAAACCTTATTATCCATCATCCTTATTATGTGTGGTAAGGTGATACCTTAGACTGTTTTTATGTGCAAAGGTCCTCGAGCAGAGAGAACATGGAAAGGGTCGCTCGCCCGTATGAATTTGTAGGTGATCCATTAAATTGCTTTTACGGGTAAAGGTTTTCGAGCAGTGGGAGCATTCGAAGGGTTTTTCTCCTGTATGAGTGCTAAGGTGCTTCTTTAGAGAGTCATTTTTTCTAAAAGATTTCGAGCACTGGGAACATTCAAATGGTCGTTCGCCAGTATGAGAGCGTTGGTGATCTGATAGACTGGATGGATGGGTAAAAGTCTTCGAACAGTGGGAACATTCGAAGGGTCGCTCGCCCGTATGAGTGCGTATGTGATCCATTAGATTACTTTTACGGGTAAAGGTTTTCGAGCAGTGGGTACATTCGAAGAGTCGTTCAGTTGTATGAGTGCGTAGGTGATCTTTAAGACGATGTTGTTGGGCATACGTCTTCGGACAGTGAGGACATGCAAAGGGTCGCTCGCTCGTATGAGTTTGTAGGTGATACTCTAGATTGCCTTTACGGGTAAATGCTTTCGAGCAGTGGGAGCATTCGAAGGGTTTTTCTCCTGTATGAGTACTGAGGTGCTTCTTCAGAGAGTCTTTTTTTCTAAACGATTTCGAGCACTGTGAGCATTCAAAGGGTCGTTCGCCAGTATGTGTGAGTAAGTGATCCTTTAGACTGGCTAGATGGGTAAAAGTCTTCGTGCAGTGGGAACATTCGTAAGGTCGCTCGCCAGTATGAATACGTAGGTGAATCGTTAGACTGTGTTTTTGGGCATACGTCTTCGAGCAGTGGGGACATTCAAAGGGTCGTTTGTCCTGCACTTCCATTTCTGGGATGTAAGTTTCAAGCTCATTCCGTTCACTCTCTTCGCTGCTGTATCCAGTAGCAGATTCGAATTCTTCATTTTCGCTTTTAATGGTCTCATCCCGCTTGTCCTGTGTGCCATTCACGTTTGTGGGCTTCATTAGCTGAAAACTCTTCTCAAATCGTCGCTTAAAACTAAATGCCGTTTTTGCCTCGGCCAAGCATAAAATGCATATTCTTTCAGGTAGATCCTCTTCAGGTTGTACCTCTTGTCCAGTCACCTCCGCTATTATAAACATTAAGCCGCCTTCTTCCTCTGCGGGGTCTGTGAATATGTTTGGCCAGTTGTTGTTGGATTCCATCTGTCAAACTGGACATGCAAACGCGACATTGTTCGGCCGTTGCTCTGGAAGCCATTTCAAAACGTTATCTTGGTTAATAACGAATGTTAAAAGGGACTTAGGACACAATTTCTAACAATTTTGATACAAATGTGACCTTAAGTGGCACAAGTGAAAATACTGATTGGAACTAGTTCCATTTAACCATAGTGGTAACTACTGTGGCTAGGCAAAGCGACATATCTCCGACTAGTACGTTTTTCCGTCGGAGATATTTTTTTACCGTGGAAAAAGATATACTGTCGTCAAATGTATAACAGCAGAAGGAAGCATCTCGACCCATAAGTATATATTCTTGATCAGCATCAAAGAGTGTTATTCGGGGGCGGTCTCGAGTGATAGTTTTAGTGTGATTTCTCGGCAGTCAGTTGTTTCAATTCACGCCCCTCCCCGCAATATAAAAAAAACGAATATCTCCACAATTTCAAAATAGAGTTCGAACTTTAGACATATTAATTGTGGGGGTATAGAGCGTTGTTGATAGTACGTTATCTAAAATTTGAAAATAATTGTTACTTCAACTAATTTAAACAATTAGAGAAACATCATTTCGATCAGAGAGAGATTGCCCCCCGCAATTTAAAAACTCATATCTTCCACAATTTTGATCTCGATTTTAAAATTTGGTGGTAAGTCGGCTTCAACTTTTTTTTGTCGGAGATATGACGCTTCCAAACGACATAACTCCGACGGGGTAAAAACGACATATCTCCGATCGGATATGACGTTTTGGAACGTTACAAATATGTGGACAATTTTTTAATACCCTCTACAAGGATATAAAAACTGTTTTCAATTGAAAAACTCGAGTCGGGACGGGATTCCCGCGGGTCCCTCAAAATCTTTGGGTTCGGCACGGGATTGAATTTAAAATTTGTGGTCAATCGGGACGGGACTGAATTTAAAATTTCGGTTCGGGATGGGTCAAGATTGACTAAGATCGGGACGGTATTAAATTTCCTGTCTCGCGCCCATCTCTAGTACATAATCAATAATTGAACCATGGCAATGAATTGCGTATCTAAAGTCACTCCTTAGTATTTCAAGATGATAATCTACCTGTTCTATATCCAAGTGGTTAAAATAAATGTGACTGATAAAAAATATATATAGCCTACGGTTTGTCGAGGTTCACTTTGCGAAGTAGAAAGCGAAAGTGTTAAATGCTTCCTTACGCTTTTAAGTTATTTCAGGAATTCATATAATTTGTATAGCCTCCATATCCCGATTGAAATGTAACCAACACAATTTCATACAGTTTTGACAATTTAACTTTATTAAATTAGATTTAATGACAAGAATGTTTATCTTTGGTAAAGATCTTCATGAGGAGTGTGTTTTGTTATTTTAAAGACTTTCAGCATCCTTATTATGTGTGGTAAGGTGATACCTTAGACTATTTTTATGTGCAAAGGTCCTCGAGCAGAGAGAACATGCAAAGGGTCGCTCGCCCGTATGATTGCGAAAGTGACACTTTAGATCGCCGTTTTTGGTAAAGCTTTTCGAACAGAGGGAACATTTATACGGTTTATCGCCAGTATGAATGCGAAGATGAACCGTTAATCCGCCTCTTTCGGCAAAAGCTCTTTCGCAGTAGGTACATGCAAAGGGTCGCTCGCCAGTATGGTAGCGTATGTGAGCCTTTAGGCTGCTCTTTTCGGTAAAGGTTTTCGTGCAGTGGGAACAATTGAAGGTACGTCGTTCAGCAGCAGTATGAGTAGTTAGGTGTCTGGATAGCTTAGACTTATCTCTAAAAGTCATCGAGCATTGGGAACATGCAAAAGGTCGTTCACCAGTATGAATAAGTAAGTGTCTGTTGAGATTGTTTTTATGAATAAAAGTCATCGAGCACTGGGTACATTCGAAGGGTCGCACGCCTGTATGAGTGCGTAGGTGATAAGTTAGTTTGCCTTTTTGGGTAAATGTTTTCGCACAGAGGGAACATTTGAACGGTTGCTCGCCACTATGATCGCGAAGGTGACATTTTAAAGAACCTTTATGGTTAAAGGTCATTGGGCACTGAGAACACTTGAAGGGACGTTCATTAGTATGAGTGTGAAGGTGCTCAAGCAGGTGACCTTTTCGGGTAAAGGCTTTCGTGCAGTGTGAACATTTGAAGGATTGTTTTGTGGTAGTCAGCTTCGACCGCTCCTGCGTGCCATCCTCAAAGAAGTTTTTGGTTGTGTACTGCTTCGTCAGCTGAAGACTCTCCAGACTCTTCTCGAAACGTCGCTTAAAATTAAATGCCGTTTCTGCCGCTGCCAAGCATGAAATGCATATCCTTTCAGGTAGACCCTCATCAGGATAAATCACTTGTCCAGTCACCTCCTCTATTAAAGACAGCAAGCCGCCTTGTTCCGTGTCTCTGAATATATTTCGCCAGTTGCTGTTGGTATCATCAGTTAAAATGGACATGCAAACGCGACATTGTTCGGCCATATTGGACCCCTTTGCTCTAAAGACCGTTCCACAATAAAATTTTGGTTAATAACAAATGTTAAAAGTAACTTTTGACGCTGGAATAACCCAAGCGAATTGTAACAATATTGATGCAAGTGTGACCTTAAGTGGCATCAGCGAAAATACTGATTGGAACTGGTTCCATTTTTTCTTCAAAGTGATTTACAGTGACTCACTGCTTTTGGAAACACTAATCTTCAAAAAATCTATAAAAAAAATTATAATTTATTTAAAAATAAAGAAATGCAAGGAAATTGTATCACAAATAATTTTGATTTATTGTAGGCTTAAATTGTTTTGTCATTTGTCTGTGTTTTCATAAATATATCCCAGTCGGACTTTGCAGAACGTGGTTCCCAAAAGAATGTAATTTTTCATACTGCATTTTACGTAGGTTGCTATATATATTTCTGGCCTATATTATAATAATATTTATGATCAAAAATGGTTTTATTGTTTTTTATTCTCCAAAGATTTATACACTTTTGCTGCGCTCAAACCAATTGTCGAAGCACTTTTTCCACTCCGATTGAGACACCTCCAAAACATGGTTTTTGAACTCTTCAACAGCATCTTCTGGCGACGAAAATCGTTGACCACGCATTTTCCCTTGATGTGCGGGAATAAAAAGAAGTCATTGGGTGCCAAGTCAGGGCTGTACGGCGGATGACCCATCAATTCGACGTTTTGGGCGGTCAAAAATGCGCTGGTGTGAGCTGATGTGTCGCTGATGCTCGCATTGTCATGGTGCACAATGATCTGTCTTCTCTTGTTCGTTTTTCGAATTTCTCCGAAGACTTCAGGCAAACAAATTGTGGTGTACCACTCCGAAAGCGGAACAGTCGCCACATGACCAGTTTTACAGAAGAAACAGGCGACCATTTGCTTCGAAGTGCTTCTTCCACGAACGACTTTCGTTGGATTTGGCTCGTCTTCGAAGACCCACACGGTCGATTGCTGTTTTGTTTCGGGCTTATAAGCATAGATCCATGATTCGTCACCTGTGACGATTTTATAAACTTCTTTTGAAACACCGTGATTATATTTTTTAAAAATTTCTTTGCACCAATCCACACGAGCCTTTTTTTTGAGCGATTGTCAAATTGTGCGGAATCCAACGAGAACAAACCTTTTTTACGCCCTAGTGTTCATGCAATATCGAATGTGTGCTGGTGGAAGAAATTCCCAAGGATGCCTCTATCTCACGGTATGTCACATAACGATCTTGCATTATCAGTTCACGCACGGCATCAATGTTTCCTGGCACAACGACTGTTTTTGGACGACCTTCACGTCATTAAACCAATTTTTCACAGTGCTTTAGGATGGTGCTTCATCGCCATACAAAGATTTTAGTTCATCGTTGCACTCTTGTCGTGATAATCCACGTCGAAAGTTGTGAAAAATGATTGCACGAAAATGTTCACGAGTTAATTCCATTTTTCTACCGAGGTAAGTTTTTGATTAATCGTTAATCGATATCAAACGTGATCACTGATCACACATGAAAGAGTTGTATGGAGCTTTTATCGATAAAAGTCCTAAAATGGCTAGAAGTGACCTAGGATAGAAACTTTTATAGCAAGATTTGGGATAAATCAGCCGTGAGTCACTGTGGTTCTTTTTTAAATGGAACTAGTTCAGTATTTAGGCTCGTGCCACTTAAGGTCACATTTGTATAAAAAATTTGGTTCTTTTATTCGAACAGTTGTTCCTTTTAACATTTGTAATTAACCAAGATTTCATGGGGAAATGTCTTCCAGAGCAAAGGCCGAACAATGTCGCGTTTGCATGTCCAGTTTCACAGATGGAACCAATAACCACTGGCCAACTATATTCTCCGAAACGGGACAAGGCGGCTTAATGTTTATAATAGAGGAGGTGACTGGACGAGTGGTTAAACCTGATAAGGATCTGCCTGAAAGGATTTGCATATCATGCTTGGGAGCGGCAAAAACGGCTTTAAATTTTAAGCGGCGATTGGAGAAGAGTCTTCAGCTAATGGGACAGAACATGCAGCATAGGATCAAGGAAGAGAAACTAATGGAGCAGAATGAAACCACATCATTTTTGGAATCACTGACTAAAGAGGATTGGACGCAGGTCAGGCAAGAGAGTGAAAAAGAAGAGCACCAAACTTACAACGAAGAGAACAATGGCGAGCATCCCTTCCAATGTCCCAAATGCCCAAAGAGTTATAAACGACACATCACTCTAAAATGTCACCTACGCACTCATATTGAGGAGCATCTGTTCGAATGTGTCCACTGCTTGGCATTATTTACCGAAATTGACAGTCTTAACATACATCTAAGCACTCATACTGGGAGTTCCCCTTGCTTAAATACCTTAAAAGAAAAACAGAATCCAAAGGATCATCTTGAAGCTCTTACTGCCGATGGAGCCTACGAGTGTAGCCACTGCAAGAAAACCTTTACCGAAAGCCGCAAACTATATCTTCACCTACGCACGCATACAGGCGAACGAATCTTTGAGTGCGCCTATTGCTCGAAAACCTTTAGCGAAAAAGGTCATCTAAATCAACACGTGCGAACTCACACTAACGAACGACCCTTCGTATGCTCCCACTGCTCGAAAACATTTTGCGAAAAAAGCTATCTGAATAAACACCTGCGAACTCATACTGGTGCCCGACCCTACGAATGTACACATTGTTCGAAAACCTTTACCCAAAATGGTCACCTGCGTGAGCATCTACGCACTCATACTGGCGAACGCCCCTTCAAGTGTGCCCAGTGCTTAAAGACGTTTACCCATAAAGTCTCTTTAAAAAGTCACCTACGGGTTCATACTGGCGAACGACCGTTCGTATGTTCCCACTGCTCGCAAGCATTTACCGAACTGGGCAGTCTTAAGAGACACCTACGACGCACTCATAATGGCGGACGACCCTTCGAATGTACCCAATGTTCGGATACTTTTAATGAAAAAAGCAGCTTAAGGGCTCACCTACGCACACATAATGGAGGGGAAATTTTAGATTGACGAATGAAAGAAAAATGAAGAATCAGCTTTGCACTCTCCACGGTTCGTTAATCTGTGATCAAAGATCATTGCTCAAATAGAGGATATATATCATGAGATTTTTTTATATTAAAGATTAACCGCTTGAAGTTTTATTTATTTGAATCAATTTTGTGCCTTAAGGTGTGCGGGGCGGGGGTGGGATAGGGTATTCAAATTTTGTATACCCTTGCAGAGGGTATATTAAAATTGTCACGATGTTTGTAACGCATAGAAGGAAGCATCTCCGACCCCATAAAGTATATATATTCTTGATCAGCATGACGAGCTGAGTTCATATCCGTCTGTCCGACAAAACTTTGCAAAAAATCTTTAAATACACATAGGCTGCGCATTTGTCGGAATCGGCCGGATCGGATGACTATATCATAGGAAGGATCGGTCCAAAAACTAGTTCTAATAAGAAAAACTTTTTTGTTTTCCATCGTAACATCACCAAACGTGGTGTGTATATGTTTAATATGCTTCCACATAATTCTGAAAAAATTTATCAAAATCGGACGACTGTAACATATAGCCGTCATATAAACGGTCGGTCAAAAAACTAGTTCTATTGAAAAAACATTTTTGTTTTCCATCGTAGCGTCACTAATCGTGGTATATATTAGTTTTATATGCTTCCACATAGTTCTTGAAAAATTTATCAAAATCGGATCACTATATTATATAGCTGCCATAGGAACGATCGGTCCAAAAACTAGTTCTAATGAGAAAAACTTTTTTGTTTTCCATCGTAGCGTCACCAATCGTGGTATATATAAGTTTTATATGCTTCCACACAATTTTGGAAAAATTTATCAAAATCGAATGACTTTAGCATAAAGCTGTCATAGGAACGATCGGTCTAAAAACCAGTTCTTGCAAGAAAAACTTTTTGGTTTTCCATCGTAGCTTCACCAATCGTGGCATATATTTTTAGATAAATGGTAAACAAAATCGGGTGACTAACATATAGCTCCATAGGAACGGTCGGTCAAAAACTGTTCTAGTGGGAAAACTTTTTGTTTTCCATCGTAGCCACCAATCGTGGCTATATTATTTTATGTTCCACAAATTCTGGAAAAATTTATCAAAATCGGGTGACTATAGCATATAGCTGCCATAAACGATCGGTCCAAAAACTATTCGGGGAAAAACTTTTTTGTTAACAATGGTAGCGCTTTTCAAAACTGCAAGGGTATGTAAGACACGGCGTAGCCGATTTTAGCTTATTTTTATCTAGTAATATATTAATTTTATATGCTTCAAAATTCGAAAAATTGATCAAAATCGGTTTCGAGTTTGAGATAGATTGATAGAGTTAGGCTGAGTTTACATTGTTCGACGTATGAGACTTGATAATCTAGTAAGCCTTCATTTCATGTTTTAAATGTCAAATGACAAGCTTTTCACAATGAAAATAAGACAATATAAGGGCCTACGAGATTGTCAAGCCTTACCTAATGAGTAGGAGTTAAGTAGGGGCTTACTCCAACGAAAAGTCATGACTTTACTTTTAGAGAAGTTAAGGTTCAGAAGATTCCTTTTACACCAGGAGCATAAAATATCCAAGTCATACTGTAAGTGCAGTTGATTTTAAGAACAGTCGTTTCCCAGAATAAGTACAAAAATTACATTTTATTTCGCAAGTATCACAAGTTTTGTTTTATTGATATGACATTTAAGAAGGTGATACTTTAGACTGCTCAAACGGATATAGGTTTTCGTACATTTGTTACATTCGAAACGTCGTTCGCCAGTATGAGTGCGTAGGTGTTCCTTTAGACTGCTTTGATTAATAAAAGTCTTCGAGCAGTGGGCACATTCTAAGAATTGTTTCCCAGTACAAGTGGGAAGGTGTTCGTCAAGATCGCGTTGATTGGTAAAAGTCTTCGAACAGTGGGAACAATCAAAGGGTCGTTCGTCAGTATGACAGCGTAGGTGATACTGTAGACTGCGTCGACTGTTAAACTTCTTCGGGCAGTGGGTACATTCGAAGGGTCGTTCACCCGTATGAGAGCGTATGTGTCTCTCCAGATTGCTTTTTTTGCTATAGCTATTTGAGCATTGGGAACACTTGAAGGGGTTTTCGCCAGTATGAGTACGGAGGTGTTTCTTAAGATTGCTTTGATTAACAAACGTCTTCGAGCAGTGGGAACATTCGATGCGTCCTATACCAGTATGAGCGCGCATGTGCCTATCCAGATTGCATTTTTTGCTAAAGCTATTTGAGCATTGGGAACACTTGAAGGGTAGCTCGCCCGTATGGGTGCGTAGGTGATCCTTTAGTCTGATTTGATTTGTAAAAGTCATCGGACAGTGCGAACATTCTAAGAGTTGTTTGTCCGTATGAATGCGTAGATGATCCTTTAGTTTGCTTTGATAAATAAAAGTCTTCAAGCAGTGGGAACATTCGATGGGTTTTTTAACAGTATGAGAGCGTATGTGCCTATCCAGACTCCTTTTGTTGCTATAGCTATTTGAGCATTGGGAACACTTGTAAGTTGGTTCGCCCGAATGAATGCGAAAATGAAACTTTAGACAGCTTTCATAAATAAAAGTCTTCGAGCAGTGGCGACATACAAAGGATTCCTCGCCATTATAATTGAAATGGTGAACATTTAGACTCCTTTCATTGGCAAAAGTCTTCAAGCAGTGGGAACATTCGAAGGGTCGTTCACCAGTATGAGAGCGTATGTGCCTCTCCAGATTCTTTTTTGTGACAAAGCTATTTGGGCATTGGGAACACTTGAAGGGTCGTTCGCCAGTATGAATGAGAAGGTGCACTTTTAAACTGCTTTTATAGCTAAAGCTCTTTGAGCAGTAGGAACATACGTTCCGCATCAGCTGAAGACTCTTCTCAAATCGCCGCTTGAAGTTTAATGCCGTTTTTGCCGCTGCCAAGCAGGAGGGGCATATCATTTCGGGTAGATCTTTGTCAGGTTTAACCACGCGTCCAGTCACCTCCTCTAATATAAGCATCAAGTCGCCTTGTTCCGCTTCCGAGTCGGTGAATATGTTTCGCCACTTGGTGTTGGTTGCATCTGACAAACGGGACATGCAACCGCGGCATTGCTCGACCGCATTTGGCCCCTTTGCTTTGCAGGACATTTTACAACAAAATCTTTCTCAAAAATAAGAGCAATTAACAAATAGGTACAAATGTGGGAATAATAAAAATGATTTTTAATTTTTAAGTGTGACCGTAAGTGGCATCAACAAAAATGCTTAATTAAACTAGTTCCATTTCATCTCAACTTGAACATAGAATAAAATCTGAATTAAATTCCAAGGCTGTAAACCTCCAAAATTTTGGAAGAGGTTCGGTTCGGAGGTTCGAACCCGTGTGTAATCTTTGGGTTCGGTTCGCGGACCGGTTCCTGGATCCTCTGAACCCCAGGTTTTGGTTCGGACCTCGGTTCTTTCAGTTTTTTTGATTTATTTATCCTTTTAATTGGTTAAAAGAATAGTCATTTCGTTAGTTAAATGATACATACCTTTAATTAAATTCGACGAGTCGATCTTGTTACTTAAAACAAGTACGAAGGATTAAAACAGTCCTAAAATTCTTGTAACAATCCGAAAAGTCTCATTTCAAGAACTGATCCTACCTGAAAATCAAATAGTCTTTCATAGAGATTAAAACATGTTCTTAACATTAAATAACAAACTAAAATCAATTCCGTGTTTTGTTTGAAAATTGCCTATTTCGTGTTAAAATCAAAGACGGGATCGAGACAAGAATTTCAGAATTGGAAAATCCGTTCACAAGAAAATTCTCTTGAACTTGATATCGATTGGGATTGATTTTAGTCCAAATATCTCGGGTTTTTTCTTATGTGTAAACACTATATCTTCCTGGAGATAGTTCATCTATGCGCGAACTAAGTTAGCATAATATATTTTACAGGTCTTTGTTTTTAGACCTTTTCCAAAAATTAAAAAAAAAAATTCAATATATGCGCTCTTGGAAAATTTTCGAAGGAATTTATAACATTATTTCCTTCTTTAAAATCAGACTCTTCAAGATTTAGTTTTGAACAATCCCATTAAGAATTTCTTTCGTTTGTAAAATTTCTTATTATTGTGAACCGAACCTTATTTCTGGATAATGTGGTACGGTTCGGGTTCAGGTTCCAGGCGTCTAAAATGTAAGCGGTTCGGTATATTCTCCGGTTCGGGGAACCCAAAAAACCCGAACCGAACTGGTTTTTAGGGGTTCGGTTCCGGACCGGTTTGCAGTCCTGTTAAATTTTTTTTTACTTTGAAAAACTTTTATTGAGTTTCTCAAGCTCTTCAGTAATTTCTTCCAAGAGGGATACCGCCTTAGTTGGTACGAGTCGGTAAAAAAATGTTTTAAGGTTCTTCTCAGTTGTTTCAAAAAAGTTCTTAGTATCCAGAGAAGAAACTGTTGGAAACAAAACTTTGCGTCTTCTTCAGCGGCATATTGCTAAATCCTGCGTTAATCTTTTGAGAGCTCTTTTTCGGATTATTTAGTTTTTTATATCCTAAGAGATTTCCTTGCCACATCTAGATGTTTGCCGAACTTAATGCTTTCAAAAACTGCTTACCGGCAAATGAACTTTTGTTTTGCTAAGATTTTGTTATCCATCTGCTGATAGATATGATACTTTTCTCCCAAAAGGCTATAAATTGGCTATCATTATATATTCTGAATAAAAAATAAAGGGATTCCTGAATCTGATTTGCTTTTGATTTTGGTTTGCTTTTGATGATACAAAACGAGCAGTGTGACCATGAAACATTCAGACAATACGGCCACTTTTATGTTAGTTCGATGGCCACACTGCTCCCTTTGTATGGAGCAGCTGCGAACAGCTGTTTCACGAAATCAAAAGCAAATCAAAATCAAATCAGTTTTAGGAATCCCTCTTATGTATATGTTTAAGTATGTATCTTATTACGATAAAGATTATTTATCGAACAATATTTAATTAAATCATCCATAACATTGTCCAGGTTTTGAAAGCGATCTTAGTCCAATGAGATCTTCAAAAAGTTTTTTTTACCTTCATACCTTTTCATACCTTCAAAAATTCTCCAATTAAAAAAACTAAAATAATTGAAGTGAAAAATTTCGCAGAATTTTGTAAGTCGCGGATTGCATTTAAAAAATCAGAAAAATTGTTCTGGGGGAGTGTTAAAAATTTGAGAATTTTTAGAATGGGTAGTTGGCCTGAAAAACGCTTGTGTTGGAAATGATAAAAATCGTCATTTTAAATTCCGGGTTGGTACTATATTTTTTGTCCTTTTAAAAAAATCTGTCCGTTTTCTATCTTTTTTTCAAGGGTAATCTGACCTTTATTTTTAAGGAGGCGTTGGCAACACTGATACATATAAAGGCTAATTATTATTCTTTAACTTTGCCTTCAACTTAATACTGGATATGCCAGATCCCTTATCAGGAATACGTTTTTTTTTAACATGTACCTTGTTCCTTTTATCTAGGTAAGAAAAATGAGTTTCCTTTTCAATCACTGCTTATTAGATCGAGTTTTTATCTATATATTTCCGAGCACAAAATTACTGTTTATTATTTAATAAAAGTGCGAAGGTTATTCATTGCTTTATGTTTTAATTAAAAGAACTTTATATACAAGTTTTACTACTAGCTTTCTTCTTTATTATGAGTAAGAAGGTGATACTTAAGACTGCTAAGACGAATATAGGTTTTCGTACATTTGGTACATTCGAAACGTCGTTCGCCAGTTTGAGTGCATGTGTGATCCTTTAAACTGCTTTCATTAATAAAAGTCTTCAAGCAGTGGGCACATTCTATTAGTTGATTGCCAGTACATGTTTGTAGGTGTTCGTCATAAGAGCGTCGATTGGTAAAAGTCTTCATACAGTGGGAACAATCAACGGGTCGTTCGTCAGTATGAATGAGTAGGTGATTCTCTAGACTGCGTCGACTGGAAAACGTTTTCGAGCAGTGGGAACATTCAAAGGGTCGTTCACCCGTGTGAGAGCGTATGTGTCTCTCCAGATTGCTTTTTCTGGTAAAACTATTTGTGCATTGGGAACACTTGAAGGGTTTTTCACCCGTATGAGTGCGGAGGTGATCCTTTAAACCGCTTTCATGAATAAAAGTCTTCGGGCAGTGGGGACATTCTAAGAGTTGTTTGCCATGATGGGTGTGTAGGTGTTCATTTAGATAGGAATGATTGGTAAAAGTCTTCGAGCAGTGCAAACACTGAAAGGATCGTACATCAGTATGAGTGCGTAGGTGAGCCTTTAGACTGCGTCGATTGGTAAATGTCTTCGAGCAGTGGGAACATTCGAGGGGTCGTTTACCAATATGAGAACGCATGTGTCTATCCAGATTGCATTTTTTGCTATACCTATTTGAGCATTGGGAACACTTGAAGGGTCGTTCGCCCGTATGAGTGCGTAGGTGATCCTCTAAACAGCTTTTACTTACAAAAGCCTTCGGGCAGTGGATACATTCCAGAAGTTGTTCGCCCGTATGAATGCGTAGATGATCCTTTAGTCTGCTTTCATAAATAAAAGTCTTCGGGCAGTGGGAACATGCGAAGAATCGTTCGCCCGTATGACTGCGTAGGTGATATTTTAGACAGCTTTCATACATAAAAGATTTCGAACAGCGGCAACATTCAAAAGATCGCTCGCTATTATAATTGAGAAGGTGAGCATTAAGACTCCTTTCATGTATAAAAGTCTTCGAGCAGTGGGAACATTCGAAAGTTCGTGCGCTAGAATGAGTGAGTATGTGCCTCTTAAGATTGGTACTTTTGCCAAAGCATTTTGAGCATTGGGAACACTTGAAGGGCCGTTCGCCCGTATGAGTTCGTAAGTGAGACTTAAGACTGCTTTGGTGAATAAAAGTCTTTGAGCAGTGGGAACAATCAAAGGGTCGTTCGCCTGTATGAATGCGTAGGTGTTCGTTTAGACTGCGTCGAGTGGAAAAAGTTTTCAAGCAATGGCAACATTCGAAGGGTCGTTCTCCATTATGAGAGCGTATGTGTCTCTCCAGATTGCTTTTTGAGCCAAAGCTTTTTGAGCAATGGGAACAGTTGAAGGGTCGTTCGCCAGTATGAATAAAAAGGTGATATTTCAAAGCGCTTCTATAGCTAAAGGTCTTTGGGCAGTAGGAACATTGAAGGGGTCGTTCGCTCAAGTCTACGTCCTTCTCTGGACTGCAAGTTTCGCTCTCTTCGCTGCTGTTTCCTGTAAGAGATTCAAACTCTTCGTGTTCGCTCTCTTCGCTTACGCTTTCGCTTTTGGCCTGCGTCCAATTCTCGTTGCACAGTACTTCCAAGGAAGAAATGTTTTCGCTCTGCTGCATCAGCTGAAGACTCTTCTCAAATCGCCGCTTAAAATTTAAAGCAGTTTTTGCCTCTGCCAAGCAAGAGGGACATATCCTTTTAGGTAGATCCTTTTCAGGTTTAACCAGGCGTCCAGTCACCTCAGCTATGATTAATATCAGGCTGCCTTGTTCCACTTCCGAGTCGGTGAATATATTTCGCCAGTTGGTGTTGGTTGCATCTGCCAAACTGGATAAGCAAACGCGGCATTGTTCGGCCTCGTTTGGCCACTTTGCTTTGCAGGACATTTTACAGCAAATTTTTTTTCAAATACAACATCAAATAGCAAAAAGAAACCAATTTGGGAATAATGAAAGTGATTTTTAATTATTAAGTGTGACCGTATGTGGCCACAACAAAAATGTTTATTTGAACTAGTTCCATTTTATCTGAAGACAGGTCATATTTTGACCTATCCTACGAAGATAAATTTAAACCTTAACAAAATATTTTATTAAAACACAAGATTTGGTACTTACGGAACCTGAACAGAAATACGAATAGACTTGCCTCCCCGAATTATAACCGACATCTAATGTGCCATGTGAACTCAGCCACCCAAATTTTTAATTTGTTTTTAAAAAAAATCAAGTTCTACACATCGAGAAAATAATTCAATTTTTTGACATTCCAACCACTAACAGATCGCGAGATAAACGACAAGGTACATAAAACTTAAAAAAAAATGATTTCTTCACAACGGTGCATCCAATTTAATCGTCCCAAATTGTGATTCTACTATTTTCATGTCTTCTATCCGAGTTCAAATAAAAGGTTCAAAAAAGTCTTTTCTTAAGTAGGATTTTAGCGAAATTTAGTGGTTTTTTGTCTTTTTTTCAAGGAGGGCCAACCGATTTTTTTATGAAATAATTTTTTTCTGGTAAAAGATAGCCGTATACTTAATCTACAAAAAACCTCTCGATTGTCCCAATCAATTAATGCGCGAGGAAAAATATTTTTCTTTTATACAATTTTTTAAAATGTTTTTTGGACTCCTTAATTTAATTATGTCAAATCGAGGAAATAATTTCAAAGCATTATTTTAATATCCACCGTGGTTGACAATATTTTAGACATTTTTTTCAATAAATTATTTTTACTTGAAAAAATTTTTATTATAGATAAATATTTTTTCTCGTGAGATTTTTTGTAAAAAATATGTATACGGATATCCTTAACCGGAAAAAAATATTTTATTAAAATATCGGCCGGACCTCTTTGAAAAAAAGACAAAAAACTATTAAAGACTACCAAAACCCTACTTAAGAACTAATTTTTTTTAGCCTCTTATTTTTTCTCGGATAAAAGACCTGATAATAGAAAGTTTTTTAAGTTTTATTTTCTTTTTGGTTCATCTCGCGATCTGTTAGTGGAGGGCATCTCAAAAAATGGGGTTCTACTATGAATTTAAAAAAAAAAAAAAAAAATTGGGTGGCTGAGTTCACATAGAATGACCCATATGTGTTATTTATTTATTAGATTTCGATTTATTGATATTATTTCCTAGTGCTAGAAGATGAACTTATAATTTAAGGCACTAGTCTCAAAATGTAACAAATTCCATGTTTCTTTTCAGTGACCTTATCTTCGAGCACTAGGATCTTTTGAAAAGCAGTCGTTTCCTGGGGTAAGTGAGAAAATTACTTATTTCGTATTATTTGAATTAGAGTTTAAATTCAAATAATTCTGACAGTTAATTGTTTAAAAAATTCAGGAATTGAAAAAGACAGGACATGCGATTCGTGTAGGTGTGTAGCTGACCGTGCTTTCTTTTTTAAGAAAGGAGACATTGAACTTGATCCTTGGTATATTCTACATATTTAATGATCTGCTCAGCAATCAATCGAAAAATAGAAAAAAGCGATGTACAATCCAGGTGGTCCTCGTTCTTTTTTGAGCTTATAAACTGCCCCCAAATCAAATTTGGTGTTCAAAATAGTTGCTTACTTGAAGGTCGAATTTTCTAACGTTCTTAACCGCCGTTCTCGGTATAAGAAATAACAGACTTGACATACATTTACATTGCTTAGCTCTTACCGTTGGATGCCGTTTTCAAGATCGTGATTTTGTCGACATATTTCCGAGCACAAGTTTACGGATCATTATTCTTTAAAAGTGACCTTAGTGGGATGTCCTTGCATCCCCGAATAAGAGGATTCGAGCAGGAATACCACAAAATAGCGTGTTATGCCTTACCCTTTACAGTCTGTACCAATACCGCAGAACATTTTGATTGCCACTGCGATTATGGCAAGAATCATTTGCCACAGACGTTTGCCAGGAGTATCTAAAAAGATTTGAAAAATGGTCTAGTAGGTGAAACATCTATGTGAACCCCGAGAAGTGCGTCAACGTCACAAACACTTTCAGAAGGGACATAAGTCCGGGAGTATTGCCACAAAAAAAAAAAAACCGTAGATGGTTCATTGGTTTGTGTTTTATTAAATTTGTTCTTTATTATGAGTGCGAAGGTGATACTTTAGACTACTTAGACGGATAAAGGTTTTTGTACATTTGTTACATTCAAAGGGTCGTTCTCCAGTATGACTGAGTAGGTGTTCATTAAGACTGCGTTGACTGGCAAAAGCCTTCGAGCAGTGGGAACATTCGAAGGGTCGTTCACCAGTATGAGAGCGTATATGCCTATCCAGATTACATTTTTTGGCAAAGCCTTTGGAGCATTGGGAACACTGGAAGGGTTTTTCGCCAGTATGAGTGCGTATGTGATCATTTAGATCGCCTTGACGAATAAAAGTCTTCGAGCAGTGGGTGCATTCTAAGAATTCTTTGCCTGTATGAGTGCGTAGGTGTTCGTAAAAATAGCGTTGATTGATAAAAGTCATCGAGCAGTGGGAACACTTAAAGGGTCGTTCGCCAGTATGAATGTATAGGTGTTCGTTGAGAGTGCGTTGACTGGTAAAAGTCTTCGAGCAGTAGGAGCATCCGAAGGGTCGTTCACCAGTATGAGTGCGTATGTGTCTCTCCAGATTACTTTTTTTGGTAAAGCTTTTTGGGCATTGGGAACACTTGAAGTCTCGTTCGCTAGTATGAGTGCGTACGTGATCATCGAAAAAGCATTGATTAGTCTTCGATTCTAAGAATTGTTTGCCCGTATGAGTGAGTAGGTGTTCGTCAAGATAGCGTTGACTGGCATAAATTTTCGAGCAGTGGGAACAACCAAAGGATCGTTCTCCAGCATGAGAGCGTATGTGTCTCTCCATATCGCTTTTTATGCCAAAGCTTTTTGAGCATTGGGAACACTTGAAAGGTTTTTCGCCAGTATGAGTGCGTAGGTGATCCTTTAGCCTGCTTTCGAGCACATAAGATTTTGTGCATAGGGAACACTTGAAGGGTCGTTCGCCAGTATGAGAGCTTAGGTGATCTTTTAGATCGGTTTGACAACTAAAAGTCAGCGAGCAGTGGGAACATTCGAAGGGCCGTTCGTCAGTGTGAATGCGTAGGTGTTCGTTAAGACTTCGTTGACTGGTAAAAGCCTTCGAGCAGTAGGAGCATCCGAAGGGTCGTTCACCAGTATGAGTGCGTATGTGTCTCTCCAGATTGCTTTTTTTGGAAAAGCTTTTTGGGCATTGGGAACACTTGAAGGCTCGTTCGATAGTATGAGTATCAACAATGCTTTCATTAATAAAAGTCTCCGATTCTAAGAATTGATTGCCCGTATGAGTGAGTAGGTGTTCGTCAAGATAGCGTTGACTGGCAAAAGCTTCCGAGCAGTGGGAACATTCTAAAGGTCGTTCGTCAGTATGAGTGAGTAGGTGTTCGCTTAGACTGCGTTGACTGGCATAAATTTTCGAGCAGTGGGAACAGCCAAAGGATCGTTCTGCAGCATGAGAGCGTATGTGTCTCTCCATATTGCTTTTTGTACCAAAGCTTTTTAAGCATTGCGAACACTTGAAAGGTTTCTCGCCAGTATGAGTGCGTAGGTGATCATTGAAAAGGCTTCGATTATTAAAATTCTTCGGGCAGTGGGAACATTCGAAGGGTCGTTTACCAGTATGAATGCGTAGGTGATACTTTAGACAGCTCTCATTAATAAAAGTCCGCGAGCAGTGGCTGCATTCAAAGGATCGCTTGCTATTATCGTTGCGAAGATGTATATTTAGACTCCTTTCATATATAAAACTCTTCGAGCAGTGGGAACACTCGAAAGTTTCTTTAACAGAATGAGTGCCGATGTGCCTTTTCAGATTGTTACTTTTGCTAAAGCATTTTGAGCATTGGGAACACTTGTAAGGTCGTTCGCCGGTATGGGAGCGTAGGTGAATTTTTAGACAGCTTTGAGTAATAAAAGTCTTTGGACAGTGGGAACACTTAAAGGATCGTTCGCCCGTATGAATACGTAGGTGATACTTTAGACAGCTCTCATTAATAAAACTCTTCGAGCAGTGGCTGCACTCAAAGGATCGCTCGCTATTATAGTTGCGAAGATGTGCATTTAGACTTCTTTCATATATAAAACTTTTCGAGCAGTGGGAACACTTGAAAGTTTGTTTAACAGAATGAATGCCAATGTGCCTCTTCAGATTGTTACTTTTGCTAAAGCATTTTGAGCAGTGGGAACACTTGAAGGGCCGTTCGTTAGTATGAGTGCGTAGGTGATCCTTTAGACTGCTTTGATGTAGGTAAGACTTCGAGCATTGGGTACACTTAAAGGGTCGTTCGCCAGTATGAATGTGTAGGTGTTCGTTTAGACTGCGTTGCCTGGTAAAAGCCTTTGAGCAGTAAGGACATCCGAAGGGTCGTTCACCCGTATGAGAGCGTATGTGTCTCCCCAGATTGCTTCTAGTGCCAAAGCTAATTGAGCAATGGGAACACTTAAAGGGTTGTTCGCCCGTATGAGTGCGTAGGTGATCCTTTAGCCTGCTTTCATGCACATAAGACTTCGGGCATAGAGAACACTTGAAGGGTCGTTCGCCAGTATGAGAGCGTAGGTGATCTTTTAGATCGCTTTGACAACTAAAAGTCTGCGAGCAGTGGGAACATTCGAAGGGCCGTTCGTCAGTGTGAATACGTAGGTGTTCGTTAAGACTGCGTTGACTGGTAAAAGCCTTCGGGCAGTAGGAGCATCCAAAGGGTCGTTCACCAGTATGAGTGCGTATGTGTCTCTCCAGATTGCTTTTTTTGCCAAAGCTATTCGAACATTGGGAACACTTAAAGGGTCGATTGCCAGTATGAATGAGAAGGTGACATTTCAATGCGCTTTTCAATCTAAAGGTCTTTGGGCAGTAACAACATTTTAGGGGTCCTTTTCTGGTATGAGTGCGTGACCACAGCACTTGGCTTACACAAGGTTTTCGCTCTTCGGTGAGAGATTCAAACTCTTCGTGTTCGCTCTCTTCGCTTACGCTTTCTTTTTTTAAGGTCTCCCTTTGCCTGTTCTCGTTGCTTAGTGCTTCCAAGCAAGAAATGTTTTCGCTCTGCTGCATCAGCTGAAGACTCTTCTCAAAACGCCGTTTGAAGTTTAATGCCGTTTTTGCCGTTGCCAAGCAGGAGGGGCATATCATTTCGGGTAGATCCTCTTCAGGCTTAATCGCGCGTCCAGTCACCTCCTCTAATATAAACATTAAGTCGCCTTGTTCCGCTTCCGAGTCGGTGAATATATTTCGCCAGTTGGTATTGGTTGCTTCTGCCAAATTTGACAAGCACACGCGACATTGTTCGGCCACATTTGGTCCCTTTGCTTTGCAGGACATTTTACAGTTAAATATTTTTCAAAAACTACATAAAATAACAAATAGAAACAAATGTTGGAATAATGAAAGTAATTTTTAATCATTTCGAACTAAGTGTGACCATATGTGGCCACAACCAAAATGCTTATTTGAACTAGTTCCATTTAGCTCAAGCGAACTGCTGTGGCTCAAGGCGTATTTGAAGCAAAGTTAAACTTAGGTCCTTCTAGAATCTAGATATATGGCTCTAAGCCAGTGGGTAAGATGAATTTCATTTAGATTTGCCTTCTTCTCAGTCTTGTCCTGGCTCTAATGCCATTAAACCTACGTCTTCGCAGGAGTCGCCACGCTTACCGGTTTGGATGTCCTCTCATCCGTAAGAGGTGCTCCGATTGTATGTTTATAACATAACCTATTATAGGGACATTTAGCTTTTTCTCCAGCCTTTCCATGCACATGTACCAGGGGTGCTCCCGATAGTCTGCGCAGTACCTTAACTTGAAGGACGCTAATCTTATTTAAGTGCGACAATAAGGCAATTTTAAACACCTGTAGACCATATCTCCAAGCTAGTAAAAAGAGCAGGGTTCTCAATATACCTTACTAAGTTCCGTACTTACGTTCGGCACAAAAAATACGGAACATTGGCAAGTACCGTACACATGCAAGTACGGTAAATGCTTTGGAACGTACTGTACTTAAAACTCAAGTACGGTACCTTCATCGTAACGGACCGTCAAAAAAAAAAAAATACCGAACTATTTTGTGATTAGTAAGCGTGCGAGCAAAATATTTTTCAGCTATGGAGGCAAAGTACAAAACGATTTTTTATGAACTAATCATTTAAATTCGATATTCAGCCGGTGAGTGGAATCTTAACACCAAAAAGTTTTCAGAGCCGAAAAGCACATAACAACAAAACGATTTTCTTTGTGAACTAATCATTTAAAATTCGATATTCCAGCGTGGCGTGATCTTTTGATAATTAGTTTTGTTGTTAAGATAAGGGTGATGGGGTTAGTTACGATAATTTGTTTAGAATGAACTTTGAGCAAACTTCCTCGTAAAAGAAGTTTTCAGAGATGGTTCAAAGCAAAAGAGAGCTATGAACAAACCCTCTTTAAAACACGGCTAAGATAATAGTATGTATATTAGGTAGACATAAAAAAATTTTATGAACAAGACTGTCTGAAAAATCTCATCAAAAACTGTTCCACCTTTGCTGTGACTAGCTTTCTAGAAAAACTCCTGAGATCATTCAGAGGATAACCTAACGAGCGGTTATATAAATATGCCATCAATTTGGACTAAGTGCAAGTCACCTTATTAGTGGTCATCGTAAACTAACCTAACCAAAAATCTGTTTATACCTTTTTTTTTTTGAGTCACCGAAACGACTGATCAAATGATTATTTGTACCAGAAGTTAGGCGCTCTAAGACATCAACCGAATTGATTCCTTTTGCGGTTTTTGGTTCGGATTAGCATTTATAAGAGAGATACCGCCCCTTTTTACGAGCACGAAATAGCGGTTCAATTTGGTTCCGATCCACAACGGCTTACATCCCTGGTTAAAGCAGTTACGTTCCCGAAATTACTTAGACGGGATTTACACGATGAAGCAAACTTCATGATGTTTTGAAAAGCTTCTTGTAGGAGAGGCGTAGGGGCGACCTTCCGAAACTTCGGTTTGCTTGGAAGTTTTCTTAGTGGGCGTGAAATTTAGAGGAAATCTTTCAGACCTTTTTAACGAATAGTAAAGAAATACATATAAATCTCTCGCCTGCTAAGAAAACTTCATGAAGTTTGCTTCATCGTGTAAATCCCGACTTAGTGAACGACCCAATAACTAACCTCAAACGTAATCATTCGATTTCATTTCTTACACTTTCTTCGATTCAATTCGTTAACAAGTATTTTTCATTTTTATTAATGTAATAAAGTTTAGGAACAGTTGGAACATTCAATGAGTGCTTAGGTGTCTCTTTAGGCTGCCATTTTGGCTAAAGGTTCTCGAGCAGTGGGAACACTCAAAGGGTCGTTCTCCAGTATGAGTACGAATGTGCTTCTCCAGATTGCCTTTTAGACTAAATGTCTTTGAGCATTCGGGGCACTTGAAGGGTCGTTCACCAGTATGAGTGCGCAGGTGAGCCTTTAGACTGCCTTGATGGGTAAAGGATTTTGAGCAAAAGGAACATTCAAATGGTTGTTCTCCGGTATGCGTACGAATGTGATCTTCTAGATTGCTTTTTTGGCTAAAGCTTTTTAAGCATTGGGAACACTCGAAGGGTCGTTCGCCAGTATGATTGCGAAGGTGAGCTTGTAGATTGCCTTTTTTGATAAAGGTTTTCGGGCAGTGGGTACATATGAAAGGTCGCTCGCCCGTATGAGTTCGATGGTGTTCCGTTAGATCGCTTAATTGGGTAAAAGTCTTCGGGCACTCGGAACACTGAAAGGGCCGTTCACCAGTATGAGTGCGTAGATGTCTCTTTAGACTGCCATTTTCGTTAAAGGTTCTCGAGCAGTGGGAACATTCGAAGGGTCGTTCGCCAGTGTGAGTGCGAAGATGAGCCTTAAGACTGGCTTGCTGGAGAAAGGATTTTGGGCAGAGGGAACATTTGAAAGGTTGTTCTTCTGTATAAGTGTAAAGGTATTGTGGCTCTTCGCTTTCGCAGTTAAAGCTTTCTTCTTGCGTGCAAGTTTCTATCTCTTTTCTTTTCTCTCGCTTGACCTTTGTGGTTTCGTTGTGCTTCATTAGCTTAAGACTCTTCTCAAAACGCCTTTTGAATTTAAGTGTAGTATTTGCCGCGGCCAAGCATGAGGGGCATATCCTTTCAGGTAGATCCTCTTGAGGTCTGACCACACATCCAGTCACCTCTTCGATTAAAATAAACAAACCTTGCCCTGCTTCGGAGTCGGTGTATATATTACGCCAGTTGTTGTTGTCGCCAACTTCCTCTGAATTAGTCAGGCAAACGCAGCATAGCATGGCCACACTGGACCCTTTTGCTCTGAAGGTCATTTTACAAATAAATCTAACTTAATAATAGTTTTTAATAGCAAATGGAGACGAATGTTTGAATTAAAATTGTAAATTTTAAGACATTTCGAGATAAGTGTGACCGTATGTGACAATACCTTAAATACAGATTTGAACTAGTTCTAGTTAAAGGTAGAACAATTCAGGTCAGCCGAAAACCCGTTACGGGAATACTTATCACTTATTGAATTCCTTCGAACAACGTTTAATAAATCCAACCATCATATCCGAGACTGAAATATTATCAAGGGGAAGAGTGTAAAACAAAGGACCTAAATGGCTTCCTTGGGAACACCGGAAGTTACGTAGATGGGCCCTGAAATATTTGATCTGAGCAGAAGGAAAAGGAAAGAGATCATAGTTGACATAGTCAAATGCCTAACTAGAAGATAAGCCTAACCTTACCGAAAATCAGATTATACTTATTTGACAGAAGAATTGCTTGGTGTCACCAAATCAACTGATTAAACTTTCTAAATTTACATACATCTGCGAATAAAAAGGACCACCCTCAGAAGCAGAAATTTCATTTGTAACCAGGGACCGTAACAGTTATAAGTTTTATCAAACAAGTCATTATTTACCAGTTATATTTTGCGTTTTATAATAAAACTCGGGAAATAACAATTATTTTGTGATTTTTATTTTATTACTCTGCTTATAACCAGGGCTGCAAGCCCAATTCATTTTTTAGGTCCGGTTCGCCAATGGTTTTTGTGATAAGGTTTTGGTTCTAACATTGGTTCGTCAGAAGGTTTTCTAAATTTGTAAAGAAGAGTAATTAAGTTGTTAAAAATATAGAAAAAATTTTTACTCGAACATACGAGAACAATTAATTTCAATTAAATGTTATAAGAATTATTTCTTTGAGCAATTTTTGGTCTATACTACTTCTTTTATCAATAAAAAGATTTGTAACTTTTTCTGAACCGAACCTAAAGTTTTGGTTCGGAACAGGTTCAGGTTCCGCTATTTTTTTTTTCAAAAGAGGTTCGGTTCAGGGTTCGGTTTACAGTAAAAGAAAAGTCGGAATTCCGGGTTCGAACCGGTTCGGTTCAGAACCGGTTTGCTGCCCTGCTTATAACAATTATTTTTAATTTTTATCAATTTTCTTCACATGATAACTGTTATAGATGACTTATATTTATAAAAAGCTTTAATAAAAATTATTCAGTGACTTTTATTTTTTAAGGCATCGCATAAAAGTCATTTGCATAAATCACATTGAATGAACCATTGAAGACCAAAATGATCAAGAATATGATCAGCACGACAATCAATAAAGCCCAATGTTTTGTAAGTAAGTTTAGCGTACGGTTTCTGTGGAATTTTGTAGCTGAGTAAGTCTAGCGAGGTTGTCGGTCATCTCGTTGTCATCTACAGTGTCAAGGGGTCTCTCTGATTTCTCTACCCACAAGATCTAGAAGCATTGGGTATAGCATTATGTTAAGGGCGTCCGTTGGGGTTGTACGCAATGCACTGGTCATACATAATGCAGCGCTACGTTGAACTTTTTAAAAATGACAGAAACAATTTTAACCTTTTCGTCCTCAATGGTTCCTTCAATGCGATATATACAAATGACTTTTATATTATGACTTAATAAATAAATGTATCTGAATAATTTTTATTGATGACTTTTATTTAAAAAAGTCACCAATAATTGTTACCATCTAAAAAAATTTATAAAAATCAAAAATAATTGTTATGAGCTGAGTAATAAAATAAAAATATTAAAAAAAATAGGTATTTCCGGAGTTTTAAAATAAAAATCGATTGATAATTCTTAATTCAAAACTTTTAAATAAAATTTATATTTTACCTGTTACCAGTAACTATTATATCCGGTCCCTGCTTTCTATTGCTCTCATAAACCTTCTATTTAAATATATTCTTCTGTTTAAAAAATTACTTAATATTATGAACCAGGGATGCAAACCGCTCGAAAATAAGGAATGGTTCCTGTACTGTGGTTCGCAGAGAATTTAAACCATTGGTTCGTTTCATAATATGGTTTTTGTAGCTATCCGAACCGCGGTTTTGGTTCGGTTCAGTGGTTCAGGGACAATATATTAAAACACCAGATTCCGTTTTCGAACTTTCTGAAATAAAACATTTTATATTTATTTTATTTTTAAAATGGATTTCTAAAAAAGCATTTTATAACTTCGATTCTCAATAGAAATATATTTATTATATAAACAAAAACTAGGTAGTGCACAAATCTATTATTCCCTTTTTAAGCTGATCTTATTATATATCCATAGGTTGGATTCCCATCTACAACGGCATTTTCAAATACAAAGGAAAGCATCAGTCTATTCTATAAACGATTAATTGAAAACTGGAAGGCACTCTAAGGGCTAAATTTAGATTAACCGGTATAAAATTCCACATCATATGGTTCAGTTCAGCATTTTTTTCGATAGAACAACGGTTCGGTTATTGGTTTAGTGGTTCAGTATGGTTGAGAACCGGTTTGAGTTCGGGTTCGAGTTTCCAAAAATGCCTGCTTCCAATTAGGATTCAAACAAAAGCTGAATGACCTTTGGGACTTGGTAGGACCGTTCGTTCAGTGTAAGGACCAGAAAGGTCGTAGCCCCAGCCAAATGTAAACTTAGAAACTGTGTAAAATTTGCCATCGAACACTAGGAATCAATTTGATCACATAATCCTTTATTTTGGTACCTTCAAAGTGTCGTGTGTGCGCAGGTGACAGTTAAGATTTCCTTTTTTGGTAAATGCTTTTGAGCAATGCATACACTTGAAGGGTCGCTCGCCAGTATGAGTGCGTAGGTGCATCTTTAAGATTGCTGATATCGCTAAAAGTCTTCAAGCACTCGGAACACTGAAACGGCCGTTCACCAGTATGAGTGCGAAGATGTCTCCGTAGAGTGCTCTTTTGGTTAAATGTTTTTAAACAGTTGGAACATTCAAAGGGTCGCTCGCCAGTATGAGCGCTCAGGTGACGGTTAAGAGTTGTTTTTTTGCCAAACGCCTCTGAGCAATGCAAACATTTAAAGGGTCGCTCGCCAGTATGAATGCGAAGGTGAGCTTGTAGACTGCTATTTTTGGTAAACGTGTTCGTGCAGTGGGAACATGTATAAGGTCGCTCGCCCGTATGAGTTCGTTGGTGATTCTTAAGATCGCTAAATTGGGTATAATTCTTCGAGCACTCGGAACACTGAAAGGGCCGTTCGCCAGTATGAGTGCGTAGATGTCTCTGTAGACTGCCATTTTCGTTAAAGGTTCTCGAGCAGTGGGAACATTCGAAGGGTCGTTCGCCAGTATGAGTGCGCAGGTGTGTCCTTAGACTGCCTTGCTGGAGAAAGGATTTTGAGCAGAGGGAACATTCAAAAGGTTGTTCTCCGTTATGAGTACGTATGTGCTCCTCTAGATTGCTTTTTTTGCTAAAGCTTTTTGAGCATTGGGAACAGTGGAAGGGTCGTTCACCTGTATGAGTGCGTAGGTGATCTTTTAGACTACTCATTTGGCTAAATGCTTTCAAGCAGTGGATACATTCGAAGGGTCGCTCGCCAGTATGAGTGCGAAGGTGAACCTTCAGACTGCTTTGGTGGAGGAAAGTCTTTGAGCAGTGGGTACATTGAAAGGGTCGATCTTTGGTGTGTTGTTGCCTTAAGCTCTTTTCTTGCGTGCAAGATTTATACTCTTTTTTTTCGCTGATATTACGCTTAGTCGATATCTCATTCTGCTTCATCAGCTTAAGACTCTCCTCAAATCTCCGCTTGAAATTCAGTGTAGTATTTGCCGCTGCCAAGCATGAGGGGCATATCCTTTCAGGTAGATCCTCTTGAGGTTTGATCAAACGTCCAGTCACCTCTTCGATTATAAAAAACAAGCATTGCCCATCGTCGGAGTCGGTGTATATATTCCGCCAGTTGGTGTGGCCATCTTCATCCGATTTGGCCATGCAAACGCAGCATAGCTTGTCCACATTTGACCCTTTTGCTCCGCAGCCCATTTTCAAACAAATTTCGTTAGTAACAGATTTAAATAGCAAATTGGTTCGAATGTTTGAATTAAAAGTGTAAATTTTAAGACATTTCAAGATAAGTGTGACCGTATGTGACAATAGCTTAAATACAGATTTGAACTAGTTCTTGTTAAATTAAATTAACCGGTCTTTTCAGTCTTCCTTTGTAGATAATTGCGTTCCGTATTATTTTATTTGAATACCCAACCAATCGAACAACTTCTCTGAAGGATTTTTTAATCAATATCAATATTTTTGATGATATCGCTATTTTTTGAACTCCAGTGTTTGATTTACTTAACTCTTGATGATCAAAATAATAAAATTTTGCTTTTTCTTAAAGAAATTCTGCGAAACAAAGCGGTTTCTATGAAGAATGCGTTAGTGGTCCTATTATTTTATTCGCTATTTATTAGCACATTATCCATAAAAAAAAAAAAAATAAATTAACTGTTCTACTTTTTTCTTATTGGGGAAATACTAAGCAATATTTAAAATATCAAGACTTGAAAAAATCGCTCCACTAATTACACTGTGCAAGTCGAAAAAAAATGACATGACCAACTTTAATGGTTTTACCCTATTTTAGGCCCTGGGAATCGAACTGCATCATTAGTTTAATTAGTTATAACGATGGCTTCATACAAAATTTTTTTAAAATTTTGTCATCAAGTTAAATTTTTTTCTAAATTGTAAAAAAATTTTATATGATTCTTGTGAAATCTGAATAAATAGATTTAAATATCCTCTAGCTTACTACATTTACAGATTTACGATATCATTGCGCTTTGAAAAGTAATGGTCAAAAATCTAAAATAATTGCAACTTTTTTAGATTACAATTTTTACAACAAATTTTTAAAATTTCCAAATATTAAGTAAAATCACAATAAAATCATTTTTAATGTCTTCCCGTTTGTTCTCCAACAATTACTTGATTTTTAATTAAATATTTCCTAATTTAGGTCCGTTTTCTCATGTTCCTGTTTTTCAAATCTAGGTGCTTTTTGGATAAAATTTAGTAGCCTACTTAAAGGCCGCTTTTAATACGGATACGATTTTTAAAGCGGTCTAAAAGTAGGCAACATATATTTTTTCGAAAAGCACCTAGTTTTAAAAAACATGAAGATAAGAAAACGGCCCTCAATGTCATTTTGGTAATAAAAATTATGTAACAAAATTTGTAATTTTGTTTAGATTTTAATCTATAACTTTTGAATGAGCAATGATATCGAAAAACTGTGAATGTATTAAATAAGAGGACACTTAAATCTATTTATTTAGATTCCACGAAAATAAAAGATCATATTTTTGGAGTTAACAAAAAATTTTAACTTCGCAATCAAAACTTAAAAAACAAATTTTTTATGAAACCATCGTGATAACTCAAAAAAGTAATGATGCAGTTCGATTCCTAAGGCCCGAATTAGGGGAAAACCGTTCAAGTTGGTCATGTCTTTATTTTTTGAAAAATTATTTGTTTTTTGATCAATTAGACAAACTGTCAAAGTGGTCCTATTATTTTTTCACCAACTGTAAGTGACATCACTGTACAATATTCTAAAATTCAACAGCTTGGAATATTGCCTCAGGATTCGCTGAAATCGGCTTTTTAATTGTTGGTCGCGAAAACCAATTATATTTTTGTCCCGTGCGAATGCCTTGGTTTTGTTATATTTTCGTGCGAATGCCTTGGTTTTTTAATTATCTTGAAAATGGCTCCGTAAAAAAAAAAATCCTTTTATGACGTTTTATACTTGCAGAGGGTAATTAAAAGTAGATGTGTGAGAAGGAAGCTGAAAGGGAGGAGGGCGTCTTGAGTATGAACTGGTAAATACACATACGTTTTATTTTGGAAGTAGCTTTTTCAGTTCAAAAGGTCTAGTGGTTTTGTTTGTGGGTTAACGGTCCCGTTCGACATAATGGAAATGCCCATATGCTTATTTTAACCTGAAGTTAGGCGCTCTATCTCATTAAACATGTCGATGAGATACTTTTTATTCAGTTTTTGGTTCGGTTCAGCGTTTTTAGAGAAATACCGTTTCGGTTAGGTGCTAAAACAGTTTAGTTCCCCGATTTAAAACACAAATAATAATAACTTACTTCAAATATGATAATTCGATTCGTTAACAAGTATAATTAATATTTTATTGGAACAGTTGGAACATTCAAAGGATCGCTATACAGTATGAATCCGTAGGTGCCTCTTAAGACTGCCTTTTTCGGTAAAGGTTCTGAAACAGAGGGAACATTCGTAGGGTCGTTCGCCAGTATGAATGCGTATGTGCCTTTCCAGATTGCTTCTTTCGCTAAAGGCCTTTGAACAGTGGGAACACTTGTGTGGTCTTTCGCCAGTATGAGTGCGAAAGTGAACTTTTAGTAGATATTGATGGGAAAAGGCTTTCGAGCAGTGGGAACATTCGAAGGGTCGCTCGCCCGTATGAGTGCGTAGGTGCTTCTCCAGATTAGTTTTTAGGCTAAAGGCTTTCAAGCAATGGATACATTCGAAGGGTCGCTCGCCAGTATGAGTGCGTAGGTGATCATTTCGAGTGCATTGATGTATAAAAGTCTTCGAGCAGTGGGAACATTCAAAGGGTCGTTCGTCAGTGTGTATGCGAAAGTGTAGCTTAAGATTGCCTTTTTGGTTGAAGGTTTTCGAGCATTGGGTACACTTGTAGGGCCGTTCGCCAGTATGAATGAGTAGGTGACTTTTTAAAGCGCTGCTACTGCTAAAGGTTTTGAAGCAGTGGGAACATTGAAGAGGTCGTTCCTCACTAAGAGTGCGGGAACACAGCTCTTTGCTTTCGCTTTCGAAGGTCTCCCTTCGCCTAGCCTGTGTCCAATTCTCGTCGGTGCGTACTTCCAATGAAGAAATGGTTTGGCTCTGCTTTATCAGCTGAAGACTCTTCTCAAATCGCCGCTTAAAATTTAAAGCAGTTTTTGCCGCTGCCAAGCAGGAGGGACATATCCTTTCAGGTAGATCTTTATCAGGTTTAACCAGGCGTCCAGTTAACTCCGCTATGATAAACATTAAGCCGTCTTGTTCCGCTTCCGAGTCGGTGAATATATTTTGCCATTTGCTGTTGGTTGCATCTGCCAAACTGGACATGCAAACGCGGCATTGTTCGGACACATTTGGCGCTTTTGCTCTACAGACCATTTCAATTAAATAACGTATCGAAATTTCAAATAGCGATGAATATTTGAATTTATGAAGCAATTTTTAACTATTTGGAGGCCAGTGTGACCATAAATGGCCACTGCCAAAATACTGTGCGGAACTAGTTCTGTTTATTCACGAAGAGAGAAGGTAAAGCGAACGTCCACTGTGCGAAAAACTCGTTCGACCGACCCAATAACGATATCAAAAAGTTTCCTCACTTAGATCCACTTTCCGATCGATTGGTTCTTTGACAGCTATATAATATCGTCATCCGATTTTGACCAAATTTTGCAGATTTTTTTGAAAGAGTGTAAAATTCATAATTGGTAAGTTTAGGAACGCTTACATTGAAAACAGAAAAAAAATTTCTACTAAAACCCATTTTTTTTAACCGATCGTTCCTATGTCAGCTATACCAAACTTGCCAAACAGTTTCAAAACCAGGGATGCAAACCGCTCAGAAAAAAGGAGTGATTCGGTTCTGTGGCTTACAGAGCTTTTAATCAATCGGTTCGGCTTATAATATGGTTTTTGTAGGTTCAGTTTAGTAGTTCACGGTTAATACATAATTTCAGAATTTTCGAAAATAAAACTTGCGATATTTTGAATAAATTTTTGAAATGCATTTCTTAGAAAGCATTAAGATAACTTCGATTTTCAATAGAATTATTTTAAATATACCCAGGTGTTCCACAAATCGCTTTCGCTCCAAAAACGACCCGATTCCCATACGATTTTGGTCGAAAGCGATTTGTAGAACACATGGGATATAAACAGAAATCAGGTACCGCGCATAGAACCCATTATTGCCTTAGCGAACTGATTTTTAGAAGTGTACTTATTATATAAGGACAGATGTAAAGGCTTCATAACTTCAAGTATTGTCTTGACAAGCAATAATAGTATTTCGAAAACGGTGCGTATCAACTGAATTTCAGGTCCAGCCCTCTGAACAAGAATAACGAGTACTTGAAGGTACTGCGAGGTCAAAATTTGATAAATGAGGAAACACTACTACTTCTTTAGAAAAATTTCTAAATTCACAAGTGCAATATCGTATTTACATCATTAAACTCATCGATAAATTGAACCGAACCGGTTTTTAAAGGCATATATTCCAAACTTTTGGGACAGTATTTTTCACCTACATCTTAAGGCATTCTTTTTAGAGGTGGTTTTCGGACCGGATCAGCATTTTTGGAGGAACACCGGTTCGGTTCTTAGTTTGGCTATCGAGCAGAAAAAAGCAGTTCGGTACTGTTTGGTTCGGTTCAGAACCGGTTTGCATCCCTATATATTTTATAATTGCTGAGTTTAAGAGCGCTAACATTAAAAACAAAAAGTTGTTCTCACTAAAAATCCAATTTTAACCGATTCGTTCTATGGCAGCTATAGGAAATAGTCGTCATCCGATTCGTGCGGTTCTGACATATTATTAGCGTGCAGTAAAACGAAGAACTGTGTTAATTTCAAGCTCGATAGCTTTAAAACTGAAAGACAAGTTTATGTATAATCAGACAGACGAATGTACGAACAGCTCGATGTCCTGATCAAGAATATATACATATTTTAAGGGGTCAGAAATAAATATTTCAATTTGCATTTCTTGTGTGGTTAAATAACACGATATTGTCTTAAAGTACTAATTAAAACAACAAGTATTAATTTTTCATAGAAAAACAATTAAAATTTTTTTATTTTCAATAATTAATTTTCAACAATGCTTCTTGTTGGTATCCTCTTCTGTCAGATGGCATGTAAAGCTGGAGAGTGATATTTCGCCTTTGAGCACTAGGAACACTTTCAGAACATTCTTTTCCGGGGATAAGCGCGAGAAAGCCCCTTTGAGCACAAATTCAGGGTTCGTTATAGTTAATTACCCAGTCGGACTTTGCAGAACGTGGTTCACCATAATATGAAACGGGGCGGCTGGCACGCCTAACCGATCAGAAAGAACGCAAAGAGAAACCCGAACGATTTCGAACGCTGTTTTTTCTAATACGTTCTTTTTCATGTGTTTGGAAGGCTAAAAGTCACCTTAACATGAAACCGTCCCTTCAAGCAGTGCTTTTGGCATGCATTTATTAAAAAAAAAAAAACAAGAGACATTTAAAACAAAAAGAAACAAACGAAAATGCCCAAAAGAAGGACGAAATAAATAGGGTGAACGAAAGAAACCAAAAACAATTGCGCATTTATTTGAGTTTCGTTTGCAGTAAGAAGTTTGTGTCCATTGCGTTCAAATGCGGAAACTAAAAAATTCAAGAAGTGCAAGTTTTTAAAAGACGTAAGTTTTAAAATGATCAATCAATGCATTTCTATTTGTTTAATTAATTATTTATTTTGATATTCCAGAAAATCCAAAATAAAGAAGATTTCTTGTTTGGCGACTTAAGAAAAATCATCGGGCTGGCATTCAAAGGTCAAAGCGGCAACGGAGTTACAGATGGGCACTAGCGATTATATATATACTTATAATTAACCTACTTAAATTAATAAAGAATAAGATTGGAATACAAATTTATACACGTTAATATACATGTATACTTCCCTTAAATCACGTGTTTGTCATGCTCTTTTCCATGCCATCCAAAATACGTTCCAAAAGAACGTGTTATTCACACATTCTTTTAGGAGCGAACGCCTCACATATGTTCAAAATTGCCTTCCGACGGATATACATCTGGAAGCGTTCTTTAATAAAGAGAAATTGAAAGGGAAACCCGAACGTTTTACGAAGTTGAAATCAACAACAAAAACACGTGCCAAAATACGTTCCCAAAGAACCATTCTTTTTGGGTTTCACCCCTTAACAAAAGCGAATGAAACTTTTCACTTGTTGGGAACTACTTCTTTGGTGAGAAAGAAGTATGAAAGATGTGCATTTTTCATGCTTCCAAGTCCGACTGGGAGGTCTTCGATTATACCGCTCACTTCTAGCTTTGTTCTTTATTATGCGTGCGAAGGTGAGTCTTAAGTGTGCCTTGATTGGCAAAGGTTTTCGTACAGTTGGTACATTTAAAGGGCCGCTCTCCCGTATGTGTGCGCAGGTGACATTTAAGTGTTATTTTTTTTCTAAAAGCCTTTGAGCAATACAAACAATTGAAGGGTCGCTCGCCAGTATGAGTGCGCAGGTGATCCCTTAGATCGCTGATTTGGTTAAAAGACTTTAAGCAGTCGGTACACTGAAAGGGCCGTTCGCCCGTATGAGTGCGTAAATGTCTCTTTAGACTGCCATTTTCGCTAAAGGTTCTCGAGCAGTGGGAACATTCGAAGGGTCGTTCACCAGTATGAGTACGAATGTGAGTTTGCAGATTGCCGTTTTGGGTAAAGGTCTTTGAACAGTGAGAACATACGAAGGGTCGTTTGCCAGTATGAGTACGAATGTGCTCCTCTAGATTGCTTTTTTGGCTAAAGCTTTTTGGGCACTGGGTACACTGGAAGGGTCGTTCGCCAGTATGAGTGCGTAGGTGATCCTTTAGACTACTCATTTGGCTAAAGGTTTTCAAGCATAGGATACACTGGAAGGGTCGCTCGCCAGTATGAATGCGAAGGTGAACCTTTAGACTGCTTTGATGGGTAAATGTCTTGGAGCATTGGGAACACTCAAAGGGTCGATCTCCGGTGTGTTGTTGCATTTCTCCTTGGGTGCAAGTCGATATCTCATTCTGCTTCATCAGCTTAAGACTCTCCTCAAATCGCCGCTTGAAATTCAGTGCAGTATTTGCCGCTGCCAAGCAAGAGGGGCATATCCTATCAGGTAGATCCTCTTGAGGTCTGACCGCACGTCCAGTCACCTCGCCGAGTAAAAAAAACAATCCTTGCCCAGCATCGGAGTCGGTGTATATGTTCCGCCAGTTGGTGTCGCCATCTTCCTCCGAATTGGCCTTGCAAACGCAGCATAGCTTGGTCACATTGGACCCTTTTGATTTGCTGGTCATTCTACAACCAAATCTTACTTAATAACAGTTTTAAATAGCAAATTGGTAGAAAGGATTGAAAAATGCAAATTTTAAATTAGTGTGACCGTATGTGACAATAGCTTAAATACAGATTTGAACTAGTTCTACTCATCCGATTTTGAACAATTTTTTCCAAAATTATGTGGAAGCATATAAATCATATATATACCACGATTGGTGTCGGTACGATAGAAACAAAAAACTTTTTCCCACTAAAACTAGTTTTAGGACCGATCGTTCCTATGGCAGCTATATGATATAGTTATCCGATCCGGCCGATTCCGACAAATGTGCAGCCTGTGTATTTAAAGATAGAAACAGGCGGACGGACGGACAGACGGAAATGAACTCAGCTCGTCATGCTGATCAAGAATATATATAATTGATGGGGTCGGAGATGCTTCTTTCTATGCGATACAAACATCGTGACAATTTTAATATACCCTCTGCAAGGGTAAAAAAAGAAGAAAAAACAAAATATCATACATATATTCTCGATGTCCTTGAGAAAATGAAGTGCTGCATTCTATAGAGTCTGTAATGAGGGCTAAATGCCGATCTTACCGGAAAGTTTTTTAAGGCTTCTTGTCTTATTCTCTTCAGCTTAGTAGGGACACACTTTACCCTGAGCCACATTCTCCCAAAATAACTTATTTAAATTAAAGCATAGTATTATAATTTTATGAATGTTTTATTGTGACTAGTGCCTTAAATATAAATTTACAATAACTTGCTCGCTTCTAGCTTTCTTCTTTATTATGGACGCGTAGATGTTGTTTCAGACTGTTGGGATAGACAAAGGTTTTCGAACATTCGGTACATTCATAGGGTCGTTCGCCAGTATGAAAACGTAGATGTTCCTTAAGTCTGCTTTGATTTGGAAAACTCTTTGAGCATTCGGAACATTCAAAGGGACGTTCGCCAGTATGTGTACGAATGTGCCTCTCCAGATGGTTTTTTTTGCTATAGCTTTTTGTGCATTGGGAACACTTGAAGGGTTGTTCGCCAGTGTGAGTGCGATGGTGATGCTTTAGATCGCCGATTTGTGTAAATGTCTTTGAGCAGTCCGTACACTGAAAGCGTCGCTCCCCAGTATGAATGCTTAGATGTCTCTTTAGACTGACATTTTCGCTAAACGTTCTCGAGCAGTGGGTACATTCGAAGGGTCGTTCGCCAGTATGTGTACGAATGTGATTTTGCAGATTGCTTTTTTGGGTAAAGGTCTTTGAACAGTGAGAACATACGAAGGGTCGTTCGCCAGTATGAGTACGAATGTGATTTTGCAGATTACTTTTTTGGGTAAAAGTCTTCGAACAGTGGGAACACTTGAATGGTTTTTCACCAGTATGAATGCGTAGGTGATCCTTTAGTCTGCATGGATGGAAAAAAGTCTGCAAGCAGTGGGTACACTTGTAGGGTCGTTCGCCAGTTTTACTCCTTCCTGTGAGAGATTCAAACTCTTCGTTTTCGCTCTCTTCGCTGACGCTTTCTTTTTTGAAGGTCTCTATTTGCCAACTATTTTCGCTCGGCTGCAACAGCTGTAGACTCTTCTCAAAACGCCGCTTAAAATTTAAAGCAGTTTTTGCCGCTGCCAAACAGGAGGGGCATATCATTCCGGGTAGATCCTCTTCAGGCTTTACCACTCGTCCAGTCACCTCCTCTAATATAAACATCAAGCCGCCTTGTTCCGCTTCCGAGTCGGTGAATATATTTTCCCAGTTGGTGTTGGTTGCATCTGCCATACTGGACATGCAAACGCGGCACTGCTCGGCCACATTTGGCACCATTTCCCAACAATATTTTGTTAATTATCAAATGTATAAGGCAAATAGCGACAAAAGTTTGAATTTATGAAGCAATTTTTAACTATTTGTAGGCCAGTGTGACCATTAGTTGCAATAGCCGAAATACTGTGCTTTACTAGTTCTATTTATTGTGGCTCACGGCTTGTTGAAACCCAGGGAATAGCAAAGTAAATTTAAAAAAATAAACCCCAAATCCATTTTCTAAAAAACATAAAATTTTATTAACAAAAAAAAAAGGCAGATACAATACAATTTACCTATCACAGAAATAAAATCCAATGCAGTAGAAAGAAGACCCGAAAAACAGATATTGTCGCACTGATCAAGAATATACAGTAAATATGGCTATAATGCATCATAATTTTATCAAATAAGCGATATTTGCATATAAGCGGTTATCGGTGCAAGTCGTTTGCATATATGCAATTTATAGTTTGTAAGCAAAAATTAGCATACAAGCAATTTATATATTCATGTTCGTTTTAATTAAATTTACATAAAGTAATTGTATCACAGTCAGGGATTAATCACGAAACGAATATCGGTTCCGGTACGTACCGAAATGAGAATTTCGGTTAAAGGTTCTATTTCGGTTTTCAGATTATTTCGGTTTTCGGTTTCGATACGGTATTCAGATTTTTATTTTGGTATACCGGTACAAGTATAATTATTTTTAATATTAAAACATTTTAATTATTTCTAGATATCAAAAAAATTAAAGTGGATAGAACTAAAAAACTTTTTTAAATATACCGAATTCTAGCCTTTTGTATTTTTGGACGAACAATTTCGCTAAACTCTTCTGTTCACGCTTCCAGTGGTATTCCTTCACTCAGAAAAACACAACCTAGAATTAAGAAATTCTCTATTCTTATGTCGCCCGTCTCAGGGCCATTTCTCATAAAGCTGAAAAAATATTTCTTAATAATGGTTCGAAATAATCCGCTCTAAAATCTCCATCAAAAATATAGATCTTTAGCGAGAGATAGATGTGAACCCATACTATAAGACTTCGGCCCAATGTAGCTCAGAATACGCTGGTGAAATACTCAAAGGGGTATATCAACTTTAAAAAACACTAAAACAGATTAAAACACATAATCTGCCTTAGCTTTCCCTTTTATTAAATTTTTCGAAAAATTAAAACAGTATTTTTTTTTTAGGTCGAAATTTGATAAAAATCCAAAAACTTCATTTTTAAAATTTCTATTATCATATTTCTAACATTTCTATATGTAAGGGAGGATTTTTTAAGACTTAGTAATCTTTTACATTTAATTAGAGGGTTTATATTTAGCCAAGAAAAGTTTTCCTGTTTTTAAGAAATTTTTTTTTATATCTTAAAAAGAGAATTTGATTATGGTTATTTTTTAGAGGCGAATTTCTAAAATGTAAGATATTTTTCTGAGTGTATATATTGCTATTTAACTAGTTGGATTACATATTTGATATAATCCTAAATCAATCTAATAAATAGTAAGAAACCGAAACAATACCGGTTTAAGCGTTTCGGTATGGTTCCGATTTTTTCGGTTCCTATTATAACATTTAACGTTTTTCGGTTCTCAAACAATTTTTAATATCGGTTCCGGTTTCGATGCCGGTACCTGGCTTAAAACTGTTTATTTCGGTTAACGGTTCCGGTATTATTCCCTGGTTCTAGCTTAAATAATTTCCGAGCTATGGCTCTTTGAAGAGGTTCAATTTGATTCAAGAACGGTTCTTGATCACACTACAACACTAAAATTTACCCCGGTTAGAGACCCCTAAATTCGGAAACTTTGGATTTCTGCAAGCTTCTACTCATACCAAGTTTAATAAACACAGCCAAGGTGTGCTTTCTATGGATACCTTTTGACTAGCACCACACAGCAAAGTAACCCTGTTGGTAAGCGGTTCAAGATAAAGTTCTATGAAATTCAGCATATACGGACAGGGTCATTCTGACCAGTTCACTTCACTCGAACTTCAATCGAACAATTGGCTAAGGTACCGCCTATTCTACAACATCTTAAAAGGCGGAATCAAAATGTATGATTTACTATAACATGTCCTTTAGAGATTCACCCCCGAACCACTCCAAAAGTTTTACCAAAAACGCCTTGGTTCGCAGACTATGGCCATTTGTGTACTAGCAATTGCTCAACTTTTTAAGCGATCTCCTACTAACTTTTGCCCGTGTCCCTTTTCATCGCATACCATTTTTAAGAGCCGAGGTAGACGCTCGTTGCTTTATAATTAATTTGATCATTTTTATTTTATTATTTTTTTTTTAAAAATAGGTTTTAAAAAGTATCGCTCGTACCAAGTGTCCCACGACACCCACTCTTCTTTAAGATAAGAGTTCGACGGTCAGATTTTGTTTTGTATAAATTAGTCTTCAATATTAAAATTTACAATCCGAAACATAAAATATTTATTTTATTAAAGAAACTTTGGTAGCAGTTAAAGAGTCGTTCCCAGCATGAGTACGAAGGTGCCCACGAAGTTGAGCATTTTGGGAAAAGGTTTCCGAGCACTGAGAACACTTGAAGGGTCATTCGTCAGTATGAGAGCGTAGATGTTTCTTCAGACTGCTTTCGTAGCTATAAGTCTTTGAGCAATGGGCACATTTAAAGGGTCGCTCCCCACTATGTGTGCGAAGGTGGCCCTGCAGATTGACTTTTCGTGTAAATGTCTTTGAGCAGTGGGTACATTCAAAGGGTCGCTCACTGGAATGAGTGATCAGGTGTTTCCTTAGATTGTCATTATCGCAAAAGGTTTTCGAGCAGTGGGAACACTGGTGGGGTCGCTCGCCAGTATGAGTGCGTAAGTGTTTCTTTAGACTGCCATTTTCGCTAAATGTTCTCGAGCACTGAGAACATTCGAAGGGTCGTTCGCCAGTATGAGTGCGTAGGTGTTTCTTTAGACTGCCATTTTCGGTAAATGTGCTCGAGCACTGAGAACATTCGAAGGGTCGTTCGCCAGTATGAGTACGAATATGCTTATCCAGATTGCTCTTTTGACTGAAGGTCTTTGAACAGTGGGAACACTTGAATGGTTTTTCACCAGTATGAGTGCGCAGGTGATCCTTTAGACTGCCTTGATGGGCAAAGGATTTTGAGCAGAGGGAACATTCAAAAGGTTGTTCTCCGTTATGAGTACGTATGTGCTCCTCTAGATTGCTTTTTTTCCTAAAGCTTTTTGAGCATTGGGAACAGTGGAAGGGTCGTTCACCTGTATGAGTGCGTAGGTGATCTTTTAGACTACTCATTTGGCTAAATGCTTTCAAGCAGTGGATACATTCGAAGGGTCGCTCGCCAGTATGAGTGCGAAGGTGAACCTTCAGACTGCTTTGGTGGAGGAAAGTCTTTGAGCAGTGGGTACATTGAAAGGGTCGATCTTTGGTGTGTTGTTGCCTTAAGCTCTTTTCTTGCGTGCAAGATTTATACTCTTTTTTTTCGCTGATATTACGCTTAGTCGATATCTCATTCTGCTTCATCAGCTTAAGACTCTCCTCAAATCTCCGCTTGAAATTCAGTGTAGTATTTGCCGCTGCCAAGCATGAGGGGCATATCCTTTCAGGTAGATCCTCTTGAGGTTTGATCAAACGTCCAGTCACCTCTTCGATTATAAAAAACAAGCATTGCCCGTCGTCGGAGTCGGTGTATATATTCCGCCAGTTAATGTCGCCATCTTCCTCTGAATTAGTCAGGCAAACGCAGCATAGCATGGCCACATTGGACTCTTTTGCTCTGCAGGTCATTCTACAGCCAAATCTCACTTAATAACAGTTGTTTATAACAAAATGGGGACGAATGTTTGAATTAAAAATGAAATTTTAATACATTTTCAGATAAGTGTGAACGTAAAATGCAATAGGGAAATTACTGATTTGAACTAGTTCCATTGCATCTCAGAGCAATTTACAGTGAATCACAGCTTATTCAAACCAAAAAGAATTAAACCTAGAATATTTTATCGTATTTTAAACAACAATTTTTAAAGTCACGGTATGTTGATTTTTCACATATATGAGTTTAAACCTAAACCGAATCTTCTTCCAAATCGTACTTAATGAGTACGAAGGTGCCCACGAAGTTGAGCACTTTGGGAAAAGGCTTCCGAGCACTGAGAACACTTGAAGGGTCGCTCGCCAGTATGAGAGCGTAGGTGATCCTTTAGGCTGCTTTGGTAGCTATAAGTCTTTGAGCAATGGGCACACTTAAAGGGTCGCTCCCCAGTATGAGTGCGAAGGTGGCCCCGCAGATTGACTTTTCGTATAAATGTCTTCGTGCAGTGGGTACATTCAAAGGGTCGCTCGCTCGAATGAGTGATCAGGTGTTTCCTTAGATTGTCTTTATCACAAAAAGTTTTCGAGCAGTGGGAACACTGGTAGGGTCGCTCCCCAGTATGAGTGAGTATATGAATCGTTAGTTTTTGCTTTTGAATAAAGCTCTTTGAGCATTGGGAACACTGAAACGGTCGCACATCAGAATGTGTGCGAAGGTGAACCTGAAGGTGGCTACCACGTGAAAAGGTTTTCGGACACTGAGTACATTTGAAGGGTCGCTCGCCAGTATGAGTGCGTAAATGTTTCTTTAGCACTTCTTTGTAGCTAAACGATTTCGAGCAGTGGGAACACTGGTAGGGTCGCTCGCCCGTATGAGTGTAAATATGTTGCTTTTTTTGGAGGTTGGTGTGGGTGGGGGGGGGGGGGGGGGGGGGGGGTTGGGTGGGTTGGGCGGCGTTGGGCGCGGGTCCCCCTTCCCCCTTTTCCCTTCCCCCGATTAGTTCTTTTCTTTTCGCGTTGGGTGTTTTTTGGGTTTTGGTTGGGGATTTGTTTTTTGTATTTTGTCGTTTTCTCCATCCATCTCCCTCTTCCTCCAATCCCCGCTTCCCGCTTTAAAGCGGGGGGGGGGCTGCCCCCCGGGGGGGGTTGGTCTTCGGGTGGTTCCCCCCTCCCCCCTCCCCCCCCTTAAACAACCCCCAAAACCCAAACATCCCCCCCCCCGCGGCGCCCTTCTCCCGGGAGGTGGTGTGGGGGGGTCGGGGGGGGGGGGCCCCCCACCCCCACCCCCGAAAAGCAACTGCCCCCGCCCCACACATCGTCCATTACCCACAAAAAAAAAAAAAACAAACAACACCATTTTTTAAATTAATTAAAAAAATAAAAAATTTGGAGGTTTTGTTTTTTTTAAAGAAAAAATTAAATTTGTGGTGATGTGTGTTAACTAGGGGCAAAAAAAAAAATCGGGGGTTTTCTTTTTTCTAATAATAAACTTATTTTTTTTTTCGCACCCCGCTTTAACCCATTATTTTTTTACAGTTTTGGTTTTTTTTGGTTTGGGGTTTGGAACCTTTAAAGATTTTTTTTTTGGTTCCGGGAATCGAAACCCTACAAGTTTAAGGTTCGAACCTCAGTTCACTCCGGACAAAAAGACAAAGAAATGACGCTACGCTCATTCAGATTAGGACTTAAAGTTGTCTTGTTTTCATTGTGAATAACTTGTCATTTAAAATTAAGGCCTAGAGGACATTCATGTCTTATGCGTCATACAGTGTAAACTCAGCCTAAAGCAGCCAAGCAGAAATATTTTGACTTAATAACGATCTTAAGAAACGTTCGCTTTCTGTATGAAACTTAGCACATGGTCTTCTTTTCTATATACGCTTTAAAATGATTCAAAACCAGCGGAATTGAAGGCTCGTCTGAATGTTTTGGGACATTATCCTGCTGAAATTTCCACACAAGGGGCATATTCTCATCAGGGATCTGGGCTCACGGATCTGGGATCACGGATCTGGGATCACGGATCTGGGATCAGGGATGGGGCAACGGGGATTTGGGATTGGAGATCAGGGATCAAGGATTAGGGATGGAAGATCAGGGGTCTCGGATCAGGGATCTGGGATGGCGGATCTGGGCTCACGGATCTGGTATCAAGAGTCTGGGATCGGGTGTCTGGGATTAGGGATCAGAGATGTGGGATCAGGGATTTGGGATCAGGGATCTGGGACCAGGGATGGGGCAACAGGGATTTGGGATTGGGGATCTGGGATCAAGGATTAGGGATGGAAGATCAGGGGTCTCGGATCAGGGATCTGGGATGGGGGCTTACGGATCTTGGATCACGGATCTGGGATTAGGGATCAGAGATGTGGGATCAGGGATTTGGGATCAGGGATCTGGGATTGGGATCAAGGATTGATGGAAGACAGGGGATCGGATGGGGCTATGCTGGGATTAGGGATCAGAGATGTGGGATCGATGGGACCAGGGATGGGGCAACAGGGATTTGGGATCAGGGATCAGGGATCTGGGATCAGGATCTTTGGGATCAGGGATCAGGATGGGTAGGGTGGGGAGCAGGGATGGGAGGGTCTGGGATCAAGGATTAGGGATGGAAGATCAGGGGTCTCGGATCAGGGATCAGTGATCTCGGATCAGGGATGGGGGATCAGGGGACTGGGGTCTCGGATCAGGGATTTGGGATGGGGGATCTGGGCTCACGGATCTGAGATTAGGGATCTGGGACCTTAGATCAGGGATTTCGGATGGGGGCTCAGGGATCTGGCGTCTTGTATCTGGGGTCAGGGATCTGGGACACTGCTTCCAACTCTGTTTTCCAAGCCAGCCGTGGCATTTCCCACGGTATATATAAATTATTTCAATAAACATGTTTCACATCAAAGCCTCGTGAGTGTTAACCACACTGGAATAAAATTGTTCAAATTTTAATTTTGGAATTACAATTAAAAATAAAATAATATATTTAAAATTTATGAAATTATTTTTAAAATAATTAAAGTATTTTTTGTATAATTTTTATGAACAAAACAAAATATTTTCTAATCAAAAAAAAATATGATCAAAATAATTTTTATTTCGTACATTCGTACACAACAATAACCAACTTCCAACGTGTATGTTCGATTTCAACAAGTTTTATTCAATCGATTCGTTTACAAGTATGCTTGGTGGCCTTCATCCTGATTAAGAACTGTTCGTGTGTGTGCTTGGTTCTTCATAATGTGTGCGAAGGTGAAGCTTGAGGCTGGTGTGATTGGTAAATGTTTTCGAACACTTGTTACATTCGTACGGTCGCTCGCCCGTATGAATGCGTATGTGACTCTTTAGGCTGCCATGATGGGTAAAAGTCTTTAAGCAGTGGGAACATTCATAGGGTCGTTCCCCCGTATGAATGCGTATGTGCCGCTTTAGGTTGCTTTTTTGTGTAAAAGTTCGCAGGCAGTGGGAACACTCGTGTGGCCGTTCGCCAGAATGAATGCGAAGGTGAACCTTTAAAATGTTTTGATGCGAAAACGATTTCAAGCATTGGGGACATTCGAACAGTTGTTCTCCGGTATGTAAGCGAATGTGTTCCTCAAGTTTACTTCTTTCGCGAAAGCTTGTTGGACAGGTGCTACATTGGAAGGGTCGCACTCCAGTATGAGTAAGTTGGTGCCGCTTAAGATTGCTCATCAGACTAAAGGATTTTAGACATTGGGAACATTCAAAGGGTCGCTCGCTGTTATGAGTGCGCAGGTGTTGGGTTAGTTGACCGATATGGCTGAAGGTTTCCGCGCAGTGGGAACATTCGAAGGGTCGGTCTTCGGTATTAGTTTCACTCTCAATGGCCTCCTCCTGATTGATCTGCGTCCAATCCTCCTCGGTTGTTGCCGTTCCTCGTTCCAAGCAGCTTGAAGTTTGATTTTGCTTTATAATCTGAAGACTCTTATCGAATCGCCGCTTGAAATTAAGTGCAGTCTTGGCAGAATGCAAGCATGGCGGGCATATCCTTTCAGGTAGATCCTCTTGAGGTCTAACCACACGTCCAGTCACCTCACCGATTAAAAAGAACAAGCCTTGACCCGCGTCGGAGTCGGTGTATATATTCCGCCAGTTGGTGTCGCCACCAGATTTGGGATTGGCCATGCAAACGCAACATAGCTTGAGCAAATTCGTTCCCTTTGCTCTGTAGGTCATTGTACAAACAGATCTAGCTTAATAACAGTTGTAAATAGCAAAATTGATACGAATGTTTGAATAAAACAAATGCAATTCTAAGACATTTCGTGTTCAGTGTGACCGTAAGTGGCAACAGCAAAAATGCTGATTTGATTTAGTTCCAGTTCAAGTACATAACGAACTAGTGTGGCTCTCAGCTTATATGAAGCAAAGATAAAAAAAAAATAAAAACTTCTAAACAATTTTCTCTCTATAATAATAATATGTTCCTTTATTTACAATGATTAATAAAATTGGTATACAATGGTTTTTTTATACACTTGAAAAGTGTATAATAATTTTGCCCAGAAGTTTGTAACGCATAGAAATATTCATTTCCGACCCCATAAACTATATATATTCTTGATCAGGACGACGAGCTGAGCTCAAATCCGTCTGTCTATTTCTACTCAAACTAGTCCCTCAGTTTTCAAGCTATCGAGCTGAAATTTTGCACAGAGTCTTCTTTTTACTGCACGTAACTAATATGTCGGAACCGGCCGGATCGAATGACTATATCATATAGCTGCCATAGGAACGATCGGTCTAAGAACTAATTTTAGTTAGAAAAACTTTTTTGTTTTCCATCGTAGCGTCACTAATCGTGGTATATATTAGTTTTATATGCTTCCACACCATTCTGGAAAAATTTGTCAAAATCGGATCACTATAACATATAGCTGCCATAGAAACGGTCGGTTAAAAAACTAGTTCTAGTAAGAAAAACTTTTTTGTTTTCCATTGTAGCGTGACTTATCTTGGTATATGTTAGTTTTATATGCTTTCACATAATACAGGAAAAATTTATCGAAATCGGATGACTATAGCATATAGCTGCCATAGAACCGATCGGTCGGAAAACTAGTTCTAGTAAGAAAAACTTTTTTTTTCATGGTATCAAATTTTTATTATCAATATTTTAAAAATCTGATATCTATATCCTATATATATTTTACCGGTTAAATCAGTTGGAGTTAAGTTTTCCAAGTGTATTAAAACTTCGGCACAGTCGAAGTTAGCTTTGACTTCTCGTTTCTTATATACTTTGGAATGCTGAACTCAAAAATAGATTAAACAATTTTTGTATGGATACGTTTGTGTTTGAAATTTTTTCGTTTTTCGGTAGGTACCCTTAAATTTTATGCAGATAAACTATAAAGGCGACAAGAAGTATTATTCTAAATGGTTTTGCAATTCTTAATAATCTAGTTGAAGATCATTTTCCAATCGGTTAAGTAGTTTGAATGCTATAAGCAAAAACATTTCGAAAAAAACTATATTTGTCTCAGAAATCTGCTAATTTTTATTTTCTAAAATCTGTAAAAGGTTGAAAATGAAAAAAATAAATTGTTTTTTCTTTTGCTCTTACGAATGTTACTTCTACGAAAAGGTATTGATGGAGAATATCTATGGATAAATAACGGAGTTGTGGGCATTTGATTTTTTACTTCCGTCAAATTTCGGTCTTGCTCTTAATTTTTTCGGTCTTGACTTAATGATTTGCTTCTATTGGAACTCGTTCATTGAGCAAAAAACGAAGTAAAAAAAATTTTTGTTTAATAAACTAGTAAAAAAGTAAAATTTGACTCTTGGTACTTTCACAAAATTGCTCACAACTTCATAAATATCCACAGATTTTCGTATTTTCTTCGTAATAGTGCAATTTATAAGAGTAAATAAAAAAACAATTTATTGATTTTAATTTTCAACCACTTACAGATTTTAGAAATTCAAATTTTTCACGTTTTTGAGAAAAAAATCATTTTTTTTCGAAATATTTTTTTTCTTCCTAACTATTAAACTGCAAAAATTGATTGGAAAATGTTCTACTAAAAACTAGAAACTTATTAGGGATTTTCAAAACCTTTTGATTAATTCATTGCTTGAGTCATATAATTTTCTAACTCGAGATTATGGCTTAAAAAGGTATGGGTATCTACAAACTATCTCAAAAATCGTATATTCAAAATTCTTTAGAAACATGCCTTATATTATCATTTAGAAATAAAAACAGCTCGGACGAATATAACTCTGTATCTAGATTTTTCCTAGTGGCGGAATTTCTTTGGCGGAAGTTGGACAAAAAGCGCTTAGCCAAAATTGTTCCAAATTAAAATATAGCTAGAAATGCCGGATTTTTTAAAAAGTTTCTTATCTGGCATATTCTCAGAACATCATTTTTTAGATCTAGTACCGGTATTGTACCGCATTCTGAAAACCGAAAACGAAATTAAAAATCCGGAACCGGTTCTGATATTCACCTTCTAGACAATTATTAAAAACTCATTCCAGATCGCCATACAAATTTATTTCGGCACTATGCTTCAGAAGTGTTGTGCCGAAATAAATTTTTATGTCATCTGGAATGAGGGCCTTTAGTAAAAATAATCAACTTTGATGCGTCATATATCATTGAGGATGCTATCAAGGCCTTTTATGATATCTCGTATGGAGCTTCTCTATCTTTGTACTACATTTTCTCCTTCAAAGGCACCTTCCTGGTTTACAAGACATTTGACGAACTTGAAGAACATAAAAGAGTCGTTTGTACAAAAAACTTAAGAAATCTGGATCTCAAATTGAATTCAGTTGCTCGCTCAAGATTCACTATTCACAATTCCTAATGCTATAAGGACTACTTGGATATGTGTTCTGATGATCTTAAGCTTTGTTTGTAATATTGAATGGGACTAAAACTCGGGAGCGAGCAAACATCTTACTCCATACTAGCATAGAATTCGATTAGTAGAATTCCCTTAATTTCCTTCAAAATCCTAGAATCTGCCCTAGCTTGATTATTGACAAATCGGAAAAAATTTCAAAATTTTGCACTCAGTAAAAGGATGAAACAAAAAAACTCATAATTTACAGTTTTTTAATGAAATTCATTTGCTTTCATATATATTCTTTAAATATCAATAAACTCAATCAATGATAATAAACATCAGGGGTTATTCCAATTTAAATTTTTTAAAACAAGTGCAACTTGTTTATCTGCCAACTTATTCTAAAAATGTTAAAACATTAATGTTAAGGCTCCCTGTTAATTGATGTGACGAAAGGCCACCAACTTTTTGTTTCCATACGTAACGGGTATATCGAATTCGGGCACGGGTGAGCATGCTCTTTTTGCCTTAGGCGCTGGTTCTGGTTCAGGATCGGTACAAATTATAAAACGGGTCTTGTCAACCGTTTTCTCGGGAATACTTTTCGGTGCCGGGGACTTGGTACGCGAGCACATATTTATAATATCGTCAATATGCTTAAAACTGACTGAATGATGAATAACGGGTATATCGAATTCGGGCTCCGGTTCTGGCTGAATAACGGGTATATCGAATTCGGGCTCCGGTTCTGGCTGGGTACAAACGGCTATAAAACGGCTCTTGTCAAGCACCATTTTGCTTGGCATTTTTTTCTTTGTTTGCATGCACTGTTTTTTCGTTTTAAAACTGGGTCGATCGACACTATGAATAACGGGTATATTGAGTTTGGGAACGTTATGAATAACGGGTATATTGAATTTGGGAACGGGCGACGACGACTTTATCTTAGGCATCATTACTGGCTCGTTACAAACTATAAAACGGCTTTTGTCCAACATTTTGGTGGGAACACTTTTTTGTATATTTTTTGGATGATCCTTTGAACTATTCCCTTCGACTGAGTGAGTGCTTAGGTGAATTTTCAAACTGTTTTCATTGCTAAAATTCTTCGAGCAGTGGAAACATTCGAATAATAGACACTGTTCTTCATAACTGTTCCCAGTATGAGTGCATATGTGCCTATCCAGATTGCTTTTAAGACTAAATGTCATCAAGCAGTGGTCACACTTATATGATCGTTCGCTCGTATGAGTGCGCATATGAACCTTTAGACTACGTATTTCGGTAAAGGTTTTAAAACAGTGGGTACACTGAAAAGAACGCTCTCTAGTATGATTGCGTAGATGAACCGTTAGATGCATTTGGCTAGAAAATTTCAACGAACAGTGAGTACATTCAAAGGGTTTCTCTCCGGTATGGGTACGTATGTGATCCTCTAGTCTTAATTTTAGTCTAAAACTCTTTAAACAGTGAGAACATTCAAAGGGAGGTCGTTCATCGGTATATGTATGTTGGGTAAAGCTCTTCGAGCAATAGATACACTTGTGTGGTCGTTCGCCCGTATGAGTGAGTAGATGATCCTTTAGACCACTCATTTGGGTACACTCATAGGGTCGCTCTTCCGTGTGAGTGCGTAAATGAATATTTAAATAGCCTTGATTAGGGAAATTCTTGAAGCAGTGGGTACATTCGAAGTTTAAAGGATTCACTTCGATTGAGTGAGTGCGCAGGTGTATCTTCAAACTGTTTTCATTGCTAAAATTCTTCGAACAGTGGGTACATTCAAATAATAAACTTTTCAAACGTTCTTCATTATGAGTGCTTAGGTGAACCTTGAGACTAATTGAATTTGTAAAGGTTTCCAAGCACTGATCGCACTGAAAAGGTGGCTCGCCCTCATATAGATGATCCTTTAGACTCGCTTGATTGAAAAAATTCTTGAAGGTTTCATCGTCCTCCGTATGTGTGCGCATGTGTCTGGTCAAAGTGCCTTTATGACTAAAGGTCTTTAAGCATTGCGAACACTTGTATGGCCGTTCGCCGGTATGAGTGCGTTCATGATCCCTTACAATACTCAATTTAGTAAAAGTTTTCAAGCAGTAAGTACACTGAAAGGGTCGTTCGCCCGTATGAGTGCGTAAATGATTCTTTAGACTGCTACGATGAATAAAAGCCTTCAAGCAGTGGGAACATTCGTAGGGTCGATAACTGCTACGAGTTGGTGGATATTTTTTAACTTTACTGGCACATTTTAAGCTCTCTTCGCCGTCGTTGATAGTTGGGAACTCTTCGTATTCTATGACCGAGTCAAAGTCTTCAGTTTCGCTGAGGTTTTCTGTGATACTTTCGAGATTTTCGTATTCCATGAGAGATTCGAACTCTACGTTTTCTATGATAGATTCGTAATCTGAATTTTCCTTGCCCTCGCAGACGTTTCCCGAGACAGTTGCATACTCTTCGTTCACTAGGCTGCTGTTTTCTGTGGGAGATTCTAAGTTTTCGTATTCAATGACTGATTCCAACTCTAAGTTTTCTATGACAATTGCAAACTCTTCCTTTTTCTTGCCCTCGCAGCCGTTTCCAGTGACAGTGGCGAACTTTAAGTTTTCTATGACAATTGCGAACTCTTCCTTTTCCTTCCTCTTGCAGCCTTTTCCTGTGACAGTGGCGAACTCTTCATTTTCCATGATGGTGGCGAACTCTTCATTTTCCTTCCCCTTGCAGCCTTTTCCTGTGACAGTTGCGAACTCCTTGTTTCCTCTGACAGTTGCAAACTCTTTATTTTTTCTTCCCTTGCAGCCTTTTCCTGTGACATCCTTCCCCTCGCAGCCATTTCCCGTGGCAGTTGCATACTCCTCGTTTCCTATGACAGTGGCGAACTCTTCCTTTTCCTTTCCCTTGCAGCCGTTTCCAGTGACAGTGGCGAACTCCTTGTTTCCTATGACAAAGGCGAACTCTTCATTTTTCTTCTTCTTGCAGCCGTTTGCTGTGGCATCCTTCCCTTGCAGCCGTTTCCAGTGACAGTTGCATACTCCTCGTTTTCTATGCCAGCTTGCGAACTCTTCCTTTTCCTTCTCCTTGCAGCCGTTTCCCGTGACAGTTGCATACTCCTCGTTTCCTATGACAGTGGCGAACTCTTCCTTTTCCTTCCCCTTGCAGCCGTTTCCAGTGACAATGGAGAACTCCTCGTTTTCTATGAGAATTGCCAACTCTTTCTTTTCCTTTCCTCTTGCAGCCTTTTCCAGTGACATCCTTCTCCTCGCAGCCTTTTCCTGTGACAGTTGCATACTCCAAGTTTCCTATGACAGTGGCGAACTCTTTCTTTTCCTTTCCCTTGCAGCCGTTTCCTGTGACATCCTTCCCCTTGCAGCCGTTTCCAGTGACCGTGGCGAACTCCTTGTTTCCTCTGCCAGCTTCGAACCCTTCCGTTTCCTTCTCCTTGCAGACGTTTCCCGTGACAGTGGCGAACTCTATGTTCCCTACGCCGCTGTTTCCTGTAACAGTTGCAAAGTTTATGTATTCAATGACAGTTGCATACTCCTCGTTTCCTGTGACAGTGGCGAACTCCTTGTTTCCTCTGCCAGCTTCGAATTCTGCATGTTCCCTTCCCTCGCAGCCGTTTCCTGTAACAGTTGGGAACTTTTTTTTGCCCGTTTCCTGGACAGATTTGCACTCTTTGCTTACGCCTTTGATGGTTACATGCCGTTTAACCTGAATCCTCCTTTCCTTCTCTTTAAATAGCTTAAAACTCTTTTCAAAACGCCGCTTAAAATGATAAGCAGTTTTAGCATAATGCAAACAGGTGGGGCATATCATTTCAGGTAGATTCTTTTGTGGTTTGACCACCAGTCCAGTTACCTCGATAATTAAAAAAAACAATTCTTGGCCTGCGTCTGAGTCAGTGTATATATTCTGCCAGTTGGGGTCGTCATCTTGCTCCGAATTGGCCAGGCAAACGCAGCATAGCTGGCTTACATTTGTTTCGTGCATTTTATAAACAAATTTTGCTTAAAAACAAATGAAAATAGCAAATTTTGAAATTAGAGTGACCGTAAATGGCAACAGCTTAAAATACCTAAGCATATCGATATATCGATAGGTCTGACTTAATCGATAGGTTATAAACACAGCTGTGTCTGGGCAAGAGTGTGTGTGTGTAATTTGGCTGCAGACTATTTAATTTCAATAACTAACTTAACAAAGTGACATTTGTTCAGTCTTTAACTAAGCTCCCACTCCTGAACAAAAATGCTGCCTTGCATTACGCCATTACAACAACAACAAAAACACAAAAAGACTCTAAAAAAAGTTTAAAAAAAAAATTAAGTAATAATCAATTAAACTAAAGTTTAGTTTAGACATTGACATAACTAAAAAAGGTTCAAACATTAAGACCTGTGGGAGTGTCATAAACCAAAAGTAACTTGAACAGCTGCAGGCTGCGTAGGTGCGCGCAAAGCCAAGCAGAGGCAGCAGCAACAACCACAACAACAAAAACAACAACAATGGAAATGCGTGAGGTGTTCAGCCGCGAGGGCAGGGAGGCCAAGAATTTGCTAGTCTACCAGTTTTGTGATGAGACCAGCGGAGGCGGAGGCGTAGATTGTAAGTTTTTTAATTTTTGGCATGAAAAGATATTTAAACACTTTTTTTTTCTTCCAAAAGGTGGCCGCAAACCGCCCATGGCTCCACCCAAATCTCCCACTTCCACACGCGGCAAATCTTTGGCCATTAACAATCTGGCAGCCAGTGGAGGACCACGTGTGCGTAGCGCTTCCACAGGACGTGACAAAAAATCGGAATTACAGGCACGCTACTGGGCTTTGCTTTTTGGTAATCTTCAGCGTGCAGTCAATGAAATCTATCAGACGGTGGAATGCTATGAGAATATATCCAGCTGCCAGGAGGCTATACTGGTGCTAGAGAATTATGTGAGAGATTTTAAGGCTCTAAGTGAGTGGTTTAAGGTGTCCTGGGATTATGAGTCGCGTCCGCTGCAGCTGCGTCCACAAAGTTTGGCCTGGGAGGTGCGTAAGAGTAATCCCACGCCCAGAGTGCGCACCAAAAGTTTATGCAGTCCAAATACTTCAGGCAAATCCAGTCCTGCTTTATTTGTCAGCGGCTGCCTCTCGGGCAAAACTTCGCCCTGTTGTGAGGGTCAGGTATGTGAGCTACCCCAACTGATTTGATTAGCTTATAATTTCTTCCTCTTCCCTTAGGCTTCACCCAAGAAAATGTTACGTGCCTACGATCAAGTGCCAAAAGGTGCCATGCGTGTGAATGTAAGAGAATTATTTGCAGCCAGTAAAAGATCGAATCAGGGATCAGCCAATTCGGATATATCACCTTTAGAAGCACAAATGGATATGACTGCGGCAGATAAACCCTATATACAAATCAATACCCAATATTCACAAACAGATTTAGATGATCCGCATCTCACACTGGCGGATGTGCGTGAAAAAATGCGTCTAGAGGCGGAGGAAAGAGAAAAGTCAGCTGAATCCGAAGAAGTGGAAATTTCAGAGCCTGCAAATGAACCGGACCCAGAGCCCACCGCTTTGGAAATGACTGTTTCAAGCCTAGAGGCCATGGAGAACGTAGTCTTATTGGCACAATCACAAAAAGAGCCCACACCGCCGGGCACTTTACTTAAACCCGCTGAGGAGTTATTTAAGAAACCCCAGCAACCGTTGGCTCCCCTTAGTGGCAATACCCTACAAAATAGTCCACTCAAGTATTCCAGTGTACTAAATCGTTCGGTCAAGAAGCCGCCTAATCCAGGATTAGTCGTTGCTAGTGGTAAAATGGTAACCAAAACGGCAGCAGTGGCTCCTGTGAATGGGCTTAAACGTAACAATCAAGCTATTCGAACTGCGGCTAAACTTAATCCTCCACCACGTCCTTCAAGCAAAACTGAATGCTATGGTCCACCCAATAATGTGGCCTCACGTTTATCCGCACGCTCTCGCACCATGCTGGACATGAACGGCAATCCTCCTCCTAATCCTGTCAAACCTTTGACCAAGCGTGCAGCCACCACTTTATTGACCAGTCGGCGTATCACCACCGCCTCAAAACTTAACTCACGCGAGGACATAGCCAGCTCTACATCCACTTTAAAAGGCCAGCAATGAACAATTATCCTCCAGTTCGAGAAGTACCTTAAAACTCGATGAAAGACATTCCGAACCCAAGACTACAGGGGCCAGTGATGCCAATGATGGTTGGCTTACCGTCAAGAATCGTAGACGTGGCAGCATGCATTGGTCCAATCGTTTTAATCAGCCCACAGGATATGCCAGTTTACCCACTTTGGCTCTGCTCAATGAACAGCAGCAGGGAGAAGAAAAAGGTCACCGCTAAAAGCAAGCCCACAACTACCACAAAATCCAATTCTAAAACCTTACTTAACTCGGCCAGGCCTGAAATTAAGAATGCCAAGGCCAAAGTGAATTCATTTCCTGCCCCGCGCTCGACCAATCTAAAGAAGCCCGAAAAGAAAGCTGCCCCAGTGCCAGTGGCAGTTGCAGCCGCCGCCGCTGCTGGATTTGCATTTCCAGCCGGTGCTGCCGCAGGCACCAGAAGCAGCAGCAGCAGCTCCAATAATAATAGTACCAATATTCCTTTGGTCATTAACGAACGCACCACAATTATCAAAAGACAAAAATCTGATCTCACCGGACTCAAAATGACCTCGCTGCACAAGGAGTATATGCGAAGTGAGAAGAATGCATTGAGAAAGCTACAGCAAAAGGAGCAAAAGCAAAATCATAGCACCTCCTCATCAGCCGAAACTGTTGTAGATGGTAAGTAAGACAAATCAAGGATATGGGTTAGTTAAGGTAGAGTTCAAATCAGCTTCAAATCGTTTCAAACAAACTGATGAATATTTTCCAAATCGGTCATTTCTGCTCCGACATTTCTAGGGTCTCTGCTGTGATGAAATGTTTAAAGCAGAAAATAATACTGAAACCTTAAGACAAAATAATCCGTTTCCAAATCATACCCCGATATTTAAGATTTTCAACCGCTAAGAACCACTTTTCGAACCGATTTTGAACAGTTAAAATATTTAACAACCTAATACCCAAACTACTCACCGAAAACCAAAAACGACCTATTCGATACGATTTGGGTCGTTTTTGGGATAAAGATAGATATATCTTAAATAATTTCTGAGATATGGTAGCTAGAAAAATTTTTTAAAATTAATTCGGAACCGGCCTTTAACCATTTAAATATATATATTTAAATTTCGAAAAATGTTTTTGTACTTAATTGCATTAACTATACCTTTAATTAGGGTCATCTGTCCCAGATTGTGTATATGAAAGTGGTGCTTTCGGCTTCCTATGTCGGACTGTTCGTCGAACCAAAGACAATACAGTCAGTGGCACAATTATTTTGACTATCAAATATTTATAAATTTTTCAATAAATCTTGAAAACAAAAGATCTGAAAATGTAGAAATTTTTATGACAGAAAAGAGCTTTCCATAAAACATAAGTAGTTGACAATCGAATGCTTGGAGTAGAAAAATAAAAATATAAAACGTGGTTTGACATAGTTATTTTGACAAGATTTGAAAATTTATTTATTCTCGATACAGAAGCTGAAATACTTATTAAGGTATTGATTCTAAACGCATCCGAATCTGGTTTCAGCTGTGAACTTTTTTTTTTTAGCATTTTTACCAGTTTATTTGGCGAAGCAACAGTTTGCTTAAGGGGGTCTTCCACCCCTGCACAGGGTTTTTGTTCTTTCGAAAATGTTGTTTCAGTTTATCGATGAGTATAATGTAAATTTAATATATAATGTATAATTTTTCGAAGTTAATGGTAGCGTTTTCTCGATTATCTAAATTTAGCCATTACAGTACCATAAAGTTCTCAATTTAACGTTTATAAAGAGAATAAGGCTGAGGAATAAGGCTGTACCTGATTCTGAGTCAATATAATTTATTTATTTCTATTAAGAATCCAAGTTTTTTATTTGCTTTCTAAAAAATCAACTTTAATAATCATTGTTAGTTTCATTTTACAAAGTTAGGAAACGGGATCAGGTTTTATAATAAATTATCCATGATTCACTGAACCGAACCAAAGTACCACAGTTTCGAATCGATACCAAATTTTTTGGTTCCAATTAAAACAGTAAACGGTTTTGGATTATAGTTTTGATTGCAAGAAGAGGCGGCTGGCAAACCTGCATGCAATCTTTTCAGCAAAATGCATAGTAATGATAACACCGGAAGGTTCTTGAAACAGTACAGTATAGGCTACCAGCTGTTTTTGATATAGATAGCATAAGTTGTTTATGCAAATATAACTGCAACAGCTTGATCCGAAAAAACTGGCTGTGTTAAAAAATATTGAACATCGGTTTCCGGTACATGATTTTAATCGGTTAATTTTGGTTAACGGTTCTTCGACAACTCTAAGAAAAGTTGTAGGAACTTCTAGCATCCGTTGGAAGAATTTCTTTTGACTAGGATTTAGTACTGGAACAGAAATAAACTGCTAAAATTGTAGACGTTACTGGGATTAGATACCATTTCCGAAGCTTCCAAAAATTTCTGACTGTACCAAAAATACCAACGTTCCGGAAATAGTTTTGAAAACTTTTTTATCTTCCCCGACTAGTGAACTAGTTTACTTTAGCTTGACTAGAGAAGACCTATGATCAAAATGTACTACAAATATAGTTTGTATATGATTCGGGATCCTGGGAAATCTCGGAAACCGTAGGACCTTTAGAAATGTTTGTACTCGCGGGACCCTTTCAAAACAGTGTTAGAAAACAGTGTTGAAAAACAGTGTTGGAAAACAGTGTTAGAAATCGGAGTTGGAAAACGGTGTTGGAAACCAGTGTTAGAAAACAGTGTTGGAAAACAGTGTTAAAACAGTGATTGATAACAGTGTTGGAAAGCATTGTTGGAAAACAGTGTTGGAAACCAGTGCTGGAAACCAGTGTTGGAAACTAGTGTTAGAAAACAGAGTTGGAAAAAGGTGTTGGAAAAAGATGTAGGAAAACGTTGTTGGAAAACGGTGTTTGAAAACAGTGTTGAAAAACAATTTTAGAGACAATATTGGAAACAATGTTTAAAAACAGTGTTGGAAAACAATCTTCTAAATTGTGTAGGAAAACAATGTTGAAAAGCAGTGTTGGATTGATCATGTACATGCATTTTCCCCTCCTTACTTTAATCGATCTTTCTCTCTTTATCTCTATTTATTCCAGCCAGCACAGATGAACACAACAAGATTGATATCAAAATCCAAACCAATTGCGAATTCTCCAAAACCATTGGCGAACTGTATGAGAGCATTGCCCATTGTAAGTTACCCAATGGATGCCTAAAGCCGCCCCTAAGTGCCTGCGATGAGAATGATGAACAGAATACGGATGATAACGATGAGGAGCACAATGAGCGACTATTGGTGGAGGTACAGGAATCTCTAGAGCGTCAGATACGCGAATTGGAACAAACCGAAATTGATGTGGATACGGAAACAGATGAAACGGATTGTGAAGTGCAGCTGGAAGAACAGGATCCAGCCGATCAAGCACTAGATGATGCCTCCTCGGTGGTATTTGTAACCATGAGCGATGATGAGAATGCCAGCTTGGAGTTACGCTATCAGGCTCTACTCTCGGATATGTCTTGGAATGAACGTGCCGAGGTATTGGCCACACTGCAGGCCTATGTGGCACGCCATCCGGGCCGGGCCCAGGAACTGCATCAGAAGCTATCTTCACCCTCGCGTCGTCGTTCGCTGCAGGAGACACTCAAGAAATATCAGGCCAAGCAGGCTCGAGCTCAGCAGAAGCGTGCCTGGCTGCAGCAGGAAAGGCAGCCAAATTGCAGCAGCTCTTTGCACGCGTGGAGGATGTAAAGGCAGCCAAAAAACAACTAATCGAGGATAAACGTCAAAAAATGCAGGGACGTTTGCAAAGGGCAGCTGAAAATCGTGAGCAATATCTAAGACAAATCATAGAGAAAGCTCACGATGAGGAGAAGAAACTGAAAGAGATTAATTTCATTAAAAATATTGAGGCACAGAACAAACGTTTAGATTTGCTGGAATCCTCCAAAGAAACCGAAGGGCGTCTACAAGACTTGGAGCAGGAAAGGCAAAAGCGTGTGGAGGAAAAGTTGGCCAAAGAGGCGGCAGTTGAGCGTCGTCGTCAGGCTTTGGAAAAGGAACGTTTGCTCAAGCTAGAGAAAATGAATGAAACGCGCCTGGAGAAGGAGCAACGTATAGGCAAAATGCAAGAGCAAAAGGAACGTCAACGTCAGGCTTTGGCACGTGAAAAGGCACGCGATAGGGAGGAGCGTCTTTTGGCTCTGCATATACAAAAGCAACAGACTACCGAGGAATTGCAAAGAAAGATCTTACAAAAGCAATTGGAATCGGCACGTCGTCACGAGGAGAATATAGAGCATATTCGTCAGCGGGCACTGGAACTGACCATACCCACACGTCAGACAGATGGCGAGGGACGTAGCGAACAGGATGATGATCAGGATGATGTGCTAAATGGTAATACCACCAGCACCACAAATGAGGATTGTGATTTATCCTCTACGCTATCCGATGTGGGTGGTGTGGGCGGTCATTCACGCAGCTACAAGAAGAAAATGAAGAAACTTAAGCAGCGCATGAGTCAATGGTGGGTTTTATTTTGGATAAAATGAAAACACATACTTAAGGTTTACTTTTAAATTTTAGTGCCACGGAGTATTTGGCTGGATTGGAGGAACTGCCCGCCCATGTCAAGCGTGATAGCGCAGTGCCCAAGTTGCTTAATCTGGTGGTTAAGGGAGGCGGCGCACAGGGTTTACATCGTACTCTAGGCAATCTTTTGCGTGTTATACCCAAGGCTCAAACTTGCGATTTTCAAGCTTTTCTTTGCATGGATGGTCTGGGCATTTTGGCCACACATGTCATCAGCAAAGGCATGGAGGATAATGCTGAAATTTCCAGAAAGTAAGTTACAAAATTCTTTAAAATTAAGTTTAAGTCAAATTTAGTATATTTTAAATCGAAATGAATTGGTCACACTTTATCCACTATTATCCGAATTATCCGAAACAGTTCAAACATTGGTTTAAATTAAAGCTTACCTTATGCCTAATCTCCTTTGTTTTTTTTTTTTTCAGATCCGTCACCCTCGCCGTACAACTCTATCGCAATGCCTGCTCTGTGTGTCCACAGATTGCCCGCCATGCCCTGCTGGGCAATTCCATAACCATGCTCTTCGATGCCATCAACAAGAGTTTTCAGGTGAGCTGCAAATATTTATAAAACGAAGAGGGAAATCAAAAACCAAAAAGTTTTTTGGGAAACTTTATTTTATTTTTTGTTTTTTTTTTTGTCAATAAAAGTGTCGCCGCCGTCAGGCAGTCGCCTTGGTTGAATAACTCGTAACTCGTTATTCCCCCATGCGTGTGAAACGCTTTAAACTTGGCTCGCGTTAGTGTCCTGGCAGCAGCCACTTAACAGTTGGCCGCGTTTATGTCTTGCTGTCGTCTGTGTTTGGATATATGCGATTTTTTAGTAGGTTATGTTACAAGGAGGAATATACGCGGTCAGTTTTAAAGGGAGGAGTAATTTTTTTGGGGATGTCTATGGACACAAACCAAATTGGGCTTTGGCGTTTTTAGAATTGATAAGTTTATATTCCTATTCGAAGTGATTAATTCCTTCTGTCTGTCTGTCCGTACCCACACCCGTCAGTGACTACATTTCTTTAGATTCTTTGGCTTTCTGAGTGCCTAGAAATTTTGTTAAAATCTTCTCAGCGTATCGCGCTCAGACAGTTCCTTTGTAAGGACCTTTTTTTGGTATGTTGCTGATATTGTTTATTTTATCTACTTTCCATTTAATCCTATTTGTGGTATTTGCGGCATTTTAAATTTTTATCTTTTCGTAGTGTGATGAGTACTGAATATTTGGGAGTGGGGGGGGCGCGACGGGTAAAAATGAGCAAAAAAATTTGAAATTTTTCTGCGGGGCTTGCAGTGGGGGTGGGCTGCGAGGAGCGAGTTAGGTAGGCTCCTTTCCGTTCATCTGGATCGGCTTCCCGGGGGGTTCTACTGGGGGCTGCCACCACACAAAACGGGAAAACCTCAATTAAAAGGAACCTCGGGCTACGCATTGGCCAAACGGAAAGGCCAAGTTTTTTTTTTTAAATTTTTGCCGCTGTCGCAATTTGAAAAAATCATTATATCTTCCACAATTTTAAAGATAGATTGTTCGAACCTTTTGGTCATATATTATAACCAGTATTACTTAATCGATCATCTACACGTTTTTAAATCAGATAAACGATAGTCGAGTTATAGGCAAATAATTACCTTTTATGGGTCCTTATTCCCTCCTCTTCACCGAACTCTATTGTTTGTCGTTGCTTTAAGTTCACAAGTTCAATTTTTGACGATATTTCGGAGCTTCTCTATCAACGGTCCTTTTTTGGTCTCTTTTAGACTGAGTGGTTAGGCTAGTGCCTGAGCAATACTATCTAAAGGGATCACGTCATACACCTATTTTTGCGATTATGGCCAAACCAGCTGTATTTCAAACTTTCGATTGTCTTCCATTCTAGCCTAATAGTAACGGGTCACAGTTCGATTCTGTTCGGCTAGAAAATTAGGAAAATTAGTCTCAATCACAAATATTGAGGTTTTGACACAATGGAATATGTAATTTTTAATTTTGTAGAATCATAGGAGAACCGGACATTACATCTCACTCGAATATTTGAACTTTTGAGCGACTGCGGGTATGAGCCACATCTTCACAATGCTGATAGCATTCCGTACGCTGCTTTAGGTGTATAGCCAGCCACATCAGCTTCGGTACCACCGTCTCTGTAAATACGCTCCTGAGGTTGCTAAATTTTTTGACTTGCTTTAACGGTTGTCCATCTAGTACCAACGGTTGGGTGTGTCCGTTTCATATGCTACACGATTTTGTTTAGCTGTAATTATTTGCAGTCAGCAGATTTACAATCGGGGTGTTAGCTAGGGCGCTCGGCCTGTAGCAAGAAGAATATATCGACTGCGTAGTCAAGATTGATATTGGTATCTTACCGTTTGAAATATATATTTGTCTTAATCAAAGTTAGTAAAAATAGATAATGAAAAATCGAAATCGTACCAGTATTAGCATTTTGGTAAGGATGACTATTTTCGGTATTTTCGTTACGCGCCTTAAACCGGTTGAAGGTAATCTTTCTGGTTTAGACTGGAAATTTGAGTCATTATTTAAGCTATAGATCTTAGAACCCCGGTTATTTGGAGGTTCAATACTTTCGGGGTGTAACGGGTTCCAGGTACCTGTTTTGGGGAACTCTCTCATTGTTTATGTATAAATTTGTTGAATTCTGTAAGAGAGACAATATATGCAACATATTTTAGGGATATTTATAGAAGAGCAATGCACGTGACGTGAGGTTAAACGTGTCACGGTGTGTCTGATATGTCTACGTGATCGTGAAAAATCCTTGAATTTGGTGCGCTAATTCGTGCGTGTTTAAGTTAAACGTCGTGAATATAAGTCAAGCGGAATTTACGGAGATTTTTATTTCTGAATCGTGCGTTACGTGAAAGAAAATCGCTCACGCGTTGCCTCTATTCTAAAGGGTGGCTAATGAATACTGCTACAAATACATAAGTAATAGCTTCTGTGGTTAATCGGTTACTTTCTTTGGAAAAATATGTCATTTAGATATTTCTGTGTTGTGACAAAAAGTAATTTTGGTTTGTTATTATTATACAACTAACTTCGTTATACAAACAGAATCACTTTCGAAGAGCATTAAAAGGGAAGTGTTGGTAGTGAGCGCAGAATTTAGGGAGCCAAGTCCAAATTTATAAAAAAATTGTTTAATTTGACCTTCGATTGTTTTAAGCAGGAAGTCTTTGACCAATAATATAAAATAAAAAGGCTCATTCTCAAGTAATCTGATCCAATAAAATAGTTGACATCTTAGGAATCTTTTCGTAATGACTCGAATTTTTGTTCTGTTTGTATGAAGTGTTGTGACAAAATAATTTTTTTTTGCCGATCTGAGTGCTGGTGCTCCAGGAAGGTAATGTGTGTGCAGGAGGTTGTGGGTTCGATCCCGCCTCGGAACAATCTAAGTAAAAGTTTTTTCTTTTAAAAAACTTTTACACATAAGGTCACCTTCACCATCTATTGATATACAGGTATGACAGATATAAAACTGTATAGGTCCCTCTCTCTTGAGCGAATAATAAAAATACATGAACCAAGAGATTGAGAGAAGCTCGGCTTGGCCCTTTGGGGCTGTAAAGCCGCTTATTTTATAATTTGTTATATTTTTAATCCAGCTGTCAGGGCATTTCAAAGTCGACGCTGCTTCCTTTTTGGTTAAATTTTTGTTTTGCAAAAGTTTATGATTTTTGTTGTTTTGGTTTTTTACTCGTCGTTTTATTTGCCATTTCTTTGACGCTTTTATTTTGTCGGAGCAGCCTTTTGTTCTTCGTCGTCGTGTGTGTGTGTGAGTGTGTGTGGCATTTTTATATGAATTTTATTTACTGGCACCGAAGCGCGTCCGCCGCCGTTCGTGGATGTCAACGGTTGGCCTATAAATTTTGACACTGTCCCCCCCTCCTGCCCCTCTCGGTCAATTTGTCAGCTAGTGTTTATATAGAAATTCGGTTAAATGGCATAAAAAGCCACTCAAGAGTGTTAAAATTTAATTTCCATTTTTGTTTTTGTTTTTTTTTGTTACCTGGGTGGTGGTCTCCCAGAAGGTTTTGATGGATCAGCACGAGGAGAGCGCGCGCGCGCCTCGTGTCATGTAATGAAGAAGAGGTTGGAAAAAAACATCAATTAACATTTTGATGGATGTGAAGATATGGGTGGGTCGGCGGCGGTGGTTTGGATAATTAATTTTAATATATATTGTGCGCGCCCAAAAGCATGCAACAATTGTGGGACTGACTTCACTTTTGATTCGGCTTTTTCCACTGACTGTTTCTTCGTTTGTTGTTGTTGTTCTTCCCTGTTTTGCAGTTACCCGAAGAAAAATCACCACAACATCCGGTCGAGTTATCCACCGAGCTAATGCTGGCCTGCACCGAGGCGCTATCATCGAGCTATGTGAAGAAAAACACCCACCCTAAAGTACCGGAACGCCTACCGGACATGATAAAGTGAGTACAACAATAAAGAAAGAAAAAACCAAAGCAAATACCAAAACTACACGTTAACTTTGCGTCTCTCAAAACAAATGGTGAACCATAAGTGAGGGGAAATATTCGAGTTCGAAAGTGTGCGAAAGAGACGACTACACTGTTAATGCACACAAACAGAAGTGTTGCTCTCTGTTTTTTTTTTTGAGAGAGGGCGTGTCTTCTCTAACAAAAAGAGATGGCTATATTCGAATTAAAGTTCTCTGCTTTGGGCCTCAGTTTGCGTTTAGCCGCAACGTTAATCGTTGTCGCTACGTCAAACGTAAAGGCCAGGCCTAGACTACCAGGCAGATCCTTGACTATTATTATGGGTTCTCTTGTTGTTGTCTTTTCAACACTTTTTCCAGGACTTTAATTTTGTTTGGTTCTGCCAGAGAGCAAAAACTTTAAGCCAGGTCCAGCCGCAGAGCAGCGGCTGTTCTGCTTGTTTTTCTTTAATTTGCGCGAAAAAAGTTTTAATCGAATTGTGTGGGCCAAGCGGGGGGTTTCGCCATTTTGTTTATTTTTGTACAAATTGAATTTTATATATGGATTTTCTTTTTTTTTTTTTGGTTTTGTATTCATTGTTACAACTTTTTTCTGCTGTTGTTATGCACTTTTTGTTTGTTTGGCTTTTTGTATTGTGTTGGAGCCTTTTGTTGTTTTGTCTTTGTTTTCCTCAATAATAAAAACATTTTTCTGTTGATATTTTCAATTTGCTTACAAAAAAGCTTTTCGTTTATTTTATTAGCCGCTGTTTTTCTTCTCTTTCCATTATTTTTTTTTCGTATTTTCATTGCGCGCTTTTGGGCGCTACAATTGAATTTCTCTAGCGAAATCAAATTTCTTTGACTATAATTTTCAAATAAACTTTCCACACAATTTTGCCTGCGCCATTTTAGTCAAATAAAAATTCAATTCGCCGCACTTGAATGGGTGTCCTCCTGCCCCCCCTCGAAACTCGTCTGAAACGACTTGGCCACGAAATATTTGGCACTCCTGTAGCTCCTCTTTCCTCTTTCTCTGCGCTCTCTAATTCAATTTAAGCGGCTTCTTCCTGCTCTCTACGTGACGCTTTTGTAGCTGCATAATTAAATTTTTGTTTACTTTTAATTGGTCGGGCGGCATGCCGGGTGTGGGAGGGGGGTTAAAGGAAGATGCAATACTTTCTGAGCAGAAATGTAGCCACAAAATTTTGATTTTAAATTAAAAATTTTTCTTAAGTTCGCCATGTAATCATTGGAATTTTACTGGTTACTCCAGATTTAATCAGAAATTAATTAAAATAAATTTGAATATTCTTTACTCATACGAAGTTTATGTAAAAATAGGAAAATATTTTAAAGACGTCCCAACTACATTTGTAAGTTTTTAAACATCAGCCTACACAGTTCCGATGACAATAAGGTCTGGTGATGGCACAGGTCACTCCAAAACTTTCACAGAATTATTTTCGAATCATTCCTTTGCTTTCTTGGGGTCATTGTCTTATTGGAAGTTCCATACTAGCTTCATCTCAGATTCTGCGAAGGGTAAATCTGGCTATTACAGTCCCAAAGGGCCAAGCCGAGCTTTTCTTAATCTCTCTGTGAAGGGTAGGTAGTATTCCAATTCAAAAATATTAACGTATACATATTTTTGTAAAATATAAACTTAGGGCCGATTTCTCATCTCCTACACTCAGAGAAAAAGCGAGCAGATCGTGCTTGATATCAAGCAGATTTCGTGTCAGAAGTTCGGCAAGACAGAATCTTCTTGGATCCAAAAAGAAAATACTGAAATCAAGCATGAATTTTGAAGGTCGATCTGCTCGGTTTTAAATTTAGTCGGCTTTATGTCAAGCATGATTTATTCTCGAATTCAAGAATAGATCTTCTTGAAAGTAAGCATTTTAGAACAAAGTTGCCAAAGGGCGAGACAACGAAATGCTCTCGTTTTTTCGTTCGCTCTCCGCAATGCGAACGCCTTACCTCTCTTGCTACCAAACTCAAATCGAGCGCACAAGTCTTCTCGATTTCAAGCAGATTTCTTCTTGAAAATTCAAGACGAAAACAAATAACAGAGTATAATGCGTGATTATCTGACACATAGCAGCTATCTATAAGATTAGAAATCGGCCCTTAATGTTTATTTTTCTGGGTTTAGGTATTATACACTTTTACCAACATGTCGACCAATTTTTAAGCTCTACAAAAAATATAACCTTTGAAAGACACCAAAATAGGTTTTAGTCCAAGCTATAACTAATGGATTGAGCTAAGAGTTTTCCTCCCATATCGCAGAAGTGTGGAGCCACACGAACTGTGGGAGTGCTGCCCATCACGGATTCGGATGAATGTGCTGGTTCCTTATTGTGGTACAACACAACTGTTGCAACAAACGAACCTGTCTGAAATACACTCCTCATTATTTGCATATACACAGAAAAAAAATTGGGGAGATAAAAATTCGAGTTGAAAAATATTGATTTGATCCTGACCGGATTAAAGTATTAAGTACGAAAGACTTGGAACAGTCCCAGATTTCTTGTATCAATCCGAAAAGGTTAATTTTAAGTTAGGATCCTAATTGAAAATCAAATCCAAAAATTTCGGGATTGTTAATTTCGAACTCAAGTCCATCCTTTTATACTTGGTGTGAGGAAATCAGGAAACGATCTACTTCTTACATCGTTTAGGATTCATTTTCGTCGGGAAAGCAACGATTTTTTTTGCGTTTTTTTTTTTAATTTCCATGTCATTTTTTGGTGGAGATTATTCCAAAAAATCGAAATGCACCCCTGTTCTGAACCGAACCAAACCGTACCGAACCGATAAATTGTGCTCGTAAAGCGAACCGCGAACAATCCCATGTCTGTTTAAGATCGATTAGTATACGATTAATTCCATGAACGAGTTTGACGACGTAGAGCGCCTACTTTTTGATCCCAAACGAGATTGAGGAAAATAAGAAGAAGCTCATACCTTAAAACAGAAATGTTTGTAAATTTAGGAAATTTTATTAGAAAAATCAACAATATGAAGCGGGTTGCATCGTTCTAACGTTAAAATATTTTTCAAACTACCTATGATTTTTTCATATGATTTATCTTTATTATATATGATTTATCTTATCTGAATATATCTGGTTGCATATTTGATTTCGTGAGTTTTCTGAATTTTGTATTTTCTTCATTTGCTAGTTTTGCTCTTACTTAACCAAACTCAAGCTAGGGATGAATTTTTTACTGCACTATTTAGTATTTGCTACAGTTTCTCGTTGGTTAAGAAAGTTTCAAGCAATTGCTTTGTAAGATATCCGACATTTTGCTCCCAATCCAATTGCTATATCCTGTTCTCAAGGTGATAACGATTTCTGCTGCTTTCCAAGATAATCCTTAAACTTATATATCCGACTTTGTATATTTATAAACGTGAATATGAATATTTTTAAGTTATTTAATTTTGAAAAAAAAAAAAACATTAAAAAGTTTCTTATAAGAAGTATGAACTAAAATGGAGAGTTAAAGCATGGATTGTGAAGAAAATCAAACTGCTGTTTCGATTTGGTTCATTGGTGAATCGAAACTGCAGTTTGATTTTCTTCACAATCCATGCTTTAAACCGGTGATTTAAAGTCTTCATGAAGCACTGAACCTTACCAGTTGTAATTCCCGAGTGGTTTGCACTCCCCGCTAAAAAGTCCATTGCTTTGACCGGTTTCAAATTTTATTAACGATAAAAATATTCAATGGGGATTTTCTTTAACAGATCAGAACACTGCCTCGAAGCTGTAAACGCTTGTAGTCTTTTGCAATAGAGTTGTGTCGAATTATATGAACTAGTTCAAATGAACTATTAATTAAAATGAACTAGTGAACTAGATCTATGTGTTCATGTAATTTTGTTTAAACTATAATTAATTTAATGAACTAGTTCATTTTTTAAACTAGTTCATTTTTCAGACTAGTTCATTTTTTAAACTAGTTCATTTTTAGACTAGTTCATTTTTTAAACTAGTTAAATTTTGAGAATAGTTCATTTTTTAAACTAGTTCATTTTTGAGACTACTCTAACAGTCTAATCAATAATGCATTTAATACAAAATTCTTCGTTTAAAAAACGCTCAATAATCAAATAAAAATTGAGAAGGTAAATATATAATTCAAAAGTAAATTGGTTGCATAAAATTAACTATAGTTCTAAAAATGCACTAGTTGAAAAAATGTACAATAGCTCGAATAATGAACTATAAAGGCTCGAATAATGAAAAGGAATCGTTCATCAAAAAATGAACTAAATTCTCCAACTCTATATCGACACCCAACTCACCGATATCATTTTTAGGCCCAGCTTGTCATGTATAATGTTTATACATAGCCATTTCGCATTATACGCGTACGGCTACACCTACTTTACGAACTTTGGTTTACCGATCAGCAAGAATTATTTATGATGGACTTTTCCGACGCTTATCACGAAAAATAAACCAATATCTCTTTACTAAAACAAGTTTTAATTGATCTTACAAATTGCTTAAGGATTTATTGCTTCTATAGCAGCTAAAATGCCCCCCATCCTCCTTCCACCCACTCCATTAAACTTTGATTTCAAACCCTCCAACCATAACTAATTTGATTTGCTTCGGGGATTGCACCTCAATAACTGTGTGCATTTTTTTATCCCTGAATCTTTTTTTTTACAATGTAATTGATTCATAATTAATCAACAACACAATCATTAGCTGCTCCTTTTGCATCGCCCCTTTGCCACAGACGGACGACAGACAGACAGACAGACAGATAGAACTACTGGTGGCACATAAAAAGCTGCAAAATATATTTTAATCATCATTTGATCATCAATTCCGAGGCGTTGTCTGGGCTAGGAATATAAAAAAAAAAAGGTAACGGCAATCATAACGATGATTTGGCACGCGATAAGCATCCAACTACCCCCTTCTGGGCCTCTCACCCTTAACCTGGATGTTGCTGTCATAATGAAATATGCATATACGAGTCGAGTATAAAAAATGGTAACCAGTTCCCTTTTGTTTGTCTCCTGGTGATGCTTTTGCTACTGCTGCTGCTGTGAGGATGTCAACAGCAAGGACGACATGCAGAGCTGCTGCTGCTCCTGCTGCTCTTGTTGTTGTTGTTACTTTTGCCACTGCTGTGCACAGTTAATTTAATTACCCTTTAAGTAACCATATCGAATGGCCATTTCGAGTTATGTCCTGACTCTGACCCCCATATATGCACTTTGTACTGAAACTTTTGGCTCAATTACGAGCCATCGCCCCCAACCACACAACCACACACACACACACACACACATACACACACGTGCTGTGGGTTTCATTTTACCATCGACATATTAGTGCAACTATTTAATTCGCCCCTCACCCCCCCTTTTTTCTTTTGGTGCAGTGCCTCTTTTATCTACTCCTCTCGTAGGTATTAATTTCATTTTCTAGCCTTTTGTGCACTCCTCTTCCCCTTCCCCTTCTTCTTCTACCATTTTGTTTGTTTTGTTTGTGCGGCATTTAATATCCGATTTCGGTTGTTGTTTCTCTGTTGATTCTTTTTGACAAAAGGACACGAAAAAGTTTTCTCTTTGCTTAGTGAGCCGCTCCTTTTGTTTTTCCCTTCAACGTTGCTGAAAATCAAAATATTGACTCTTAACGGTCCCTAGGCTCAGCTCGAAGCTAGATCGATGGAACTACTGAGCTATCAGACCTTTTTAAAGAAAACGAAAGAAAAATCTGGTTCATTTATTCAGATTCAGACACATAGAAGGTCGGTCATTGGAGGCGGATGACAATCAAATCATAAATTGAGAAAATGTAGCTTATAAACTAGGACTTCTTTTGAAGATTCAGACAAGACCTGGGCTTGATATTGACGCTGTTATAATACTGAAGCAAACGAATGATAAAACTATTGAACGATTAGTTGATCTGCAAATGAACAAATGAACTACCGAACTCAGTCTTCAAATTGAACTAGCATGTCCAACTCCACTTCCAGCCACCCTCTAAGCCAGGGTTTCTTTCTCTTTTGTCCAGTTTTTTTGTTGTTTCCATTCCAACCTGCATGTCATAATTGAATTCAAATCACGAAACTGTCACACAACTAATCAGAGTTGTCATTTTTGTAACAGTAGCCGGAATGGTTCAACAGTTTTTAGCTCTTCTTCCCGTTGCGCTGCTCATCTGTTCGTTTCGACATTCAAACTGTCAAAAAGTCAGCATCAATTACAGTTACAGGAGACATCATAGCAAAACACACAGAGAATTTGGTTAAAAGAGAGAGTGAGAGAGAGTGAGGGTAGCAAAACAGCTCAAAGAAGTGTTGCCCTAAACTTCGCTCTAGATTTGCATCAAACTGCATTTGGTCATTGGGTCTGTGTAAAAAAGAAGCTGCCAAATGCGAGGGAGGTTTGATAGATTTGTTACCCCATATTATTCTGTGTTGGGGAAATAAAATATGGTATAAAGAAGAAGGAGAAAGGAAAGCAAGTAAAATGAATCAAACCAAGGCAGCAAATATCTAAAATTGTGCAAAAGGTTCGGTATGGATTTCGATTCGAACCGAATATTTGATTGATTTGATACCTTCATAGATTGTCGAAAAATGTGAGATTGTCCCAAAACAATTCTGCAATTTTTTGATACGAAAATATACCATTTTGAATATATTTATTCAAACTTCCTTGACCACAAAATTTAGTTTAAAACTAAGTAAATTTTAACACATGTATTCAAAATGCTATAGCTTCGTTGAAAAAAATCACAAAATTGTTTGGTATAATTTAACACATTTTTGAAAGATCTAAGTAGATAATAAAAACCAAGGTTCGAATCAAAACTTGTGGCTCTATAAGTTTAGGAATCGATTTTCGAAACGAATCTCAAGCTGTATTTTCACTTATCTGACTTCTCATATGAGTTTTTCATATGAGTTGCTCAAATAGTGTAATAGTCAATCTGAAAAGTTCAAATGTGTAAAATTGTTGTGCAAAATCCTATCACTATTCTCTTATAGGTTGCCCATGTGAATTTTTTGACAGCCAACTCTCAACTTCTTGAGGTATTTCTCATCTCGTCATCTCATATTAGATCTCAGACAAGTGAAAATACAGCTTTACACTTACACATGTCCAGACCGAACCTTCTGGTATAATTTATTTTAAATGTAAGTAATATTACTTTACATAATATCAAGAAGGGTCAAAACAAACCCACAAAACATGGTTTTAAATGCTGAAAAACCAGGCACTTTTACCAACTTTATTCTTCAATTATCCTAACCTTTAAAAACCTAACCTGATGGTTCATTTTGCCAAACAAATTCGTGTTAAGCACACGAAAATCTACTAAAAACTCCACCATTCTTTCGATAAACTGAAAAAATTCAACTGTGCTGCCTTTTGTAATCCGGTTCGAGGGACTGATACGATGATTGGTCCTTTCGGTTCGAAAAATTGTGGTTCTCGAATTCCGGGTTTCAAAAATCGCAAAAATAATGGTTCCGGTTCTAAGTTTGAATAGGTTCTTTACAGTATTTGATTCCTGAGGTACTAAGAGTTAGTTCTAAATAAAAAGCAGGGACGTATATTTTTTTCAATACTGACGGAATGAATGCACCTCGAGTAATAAAAAAGAATTACCCATGAGACACTAATTTTATCATGGGTCATGGTCACACTGCGCCTTTTGTATAGATCATCTGAGATCAGCGAAATCACGGAATCAAAATTACAAATCAGTTTTATAAATAATAAAGGGATTCCTGAAAGTGATTTGCTTTCGATTTTGATTTCGTGAGAGCAAATCAAAATCAGTTGACAGAGCGACCTGTTGCCGCTGAATTGAACAAAGGCGCGAAATCTAGTGTAAAAACTATTTTTGTCATGTATTTAAATAATGTTTGAAAGCAGAACATGTAGTTTTAGAATATTCTTCAAAGAGTACGGTCACACTAGAAAGCAGAACGAAATTAAATTAAAACGAGAAGGCAAAGCTAACTTCGACTGTGCCGAAGTTTTTATACACTTGAAAAACTTTACTCCAACTGATTTAACCAGTAAAATATATATAGGATATAGATATCAGATATTTAAAATTTTTAAATCATTGATAATTATAATTTGATAACATAAAAACAAACTTTTCTTAGTAAAACACATTTTCCGACCGATCGGAAACGCATCATTTTGAACCTATAATAATAGATTTCGTATCGTCAGCAAGGGACTGTTTAGTTTCCCAGTGTAGTCAATAAAGTGGACAAGGTTCCCTATTCGAGCCCTGTTTTTAGTAGTGGAAAAAAGGAATAGTATGGATTTCCTCACAGTTTCGTTAGTGTTAAGGATTTCGGTTTTTTTGTCTACTTTTAAATGTGCCTATTTAAGAGTTGACCCTCAAATTGCCTTTGCTGTCTCTCCTTTAACCTGTGCCCCCCTTCTATCTAATCAATTCACAGTCAGAACAAAATTCCCTTCCGAATGCTACATCAGTTCATACAAATCGAAAATCTTTTAGATAACCTTTTCAAACTGCCCTCGCCCAACATAACCTCTTTGGTCATATGCAAAAGTCTGACATATGCGCTGACATTTTGCATGCAAAAAGGCGCAGCAGCCGCTTTCCCCCCCCTCTCCCCGTCCCGTGCCACCTTTCATTGCTGCCGCTGTTGCTGCTGCTGAGCTGCATGTCAAAAGTTTGATGAGTGCCCGTCCAGCCGCATGTCAAAGGCAATGGCAACGTCAACGGTAGCTGGGACGGCTTTTGGCTATTGAATTACCTACGGTACCGGGTTCAGGCTCAGGTCTTTTGAGTGCAGGCGCTTTGATTTTGGCTTGTTGTCTGTTTTTTTTTTTTTTTTTTTTTTTTGTGTTTTTGTTGTTTTGTGTGTTTCCTCCTCTCGAGGGAATATTAACCAAACAGGCCAACAGCAACAACCACCCACCAGGCCAAGTTGCTGTAGGAGGCGACATATGTAAAATGTGTAAAGTGCAGTGCCAGTTACAGTTAATTTAATGCTCGTCATCTGAATGCACCCCTCGTTTCTATCTCTCTCTATTTTGTTGTTGTTGTTAGTTAATGCGCCAAGGCAAAGCAACTGACGCATCACTCAATCAAATGGCAATTGTGAGGGCTTAACATGAACCCTTAGGCAGATAGAAGGAATCATCCCTGGTTCATGACCAAAAACTGGTGCAAATTAACACGCTAAGCACTTGAATGCGCCAAATGTGGCATGAGTAATGCCCTCAAGTGGCCAACAGATGGCGCACATTACAAGCCACTAATCCAATGCCATGCTCTAAAAATTTATGATCCCAACTAAAAAAAAAAAATAAAAATCTTAGCTCCACGCTAAAAGGTCATCATATGATTATACGGCTATTCAATGGGCCAGGTTGGGCGCCACATTTATGATTGCCAACTTAACATAAATTCTAATTTGATTTTGCCACTAAAGTGCCATAAGAACGCCATTTGGTCCATATGGATGTGGTGGTGGTGGTCGATGTCGATGGTTTCAAGTCTCCGCTCTATAAAACGAGCCTTACTTTCGGGCATAATTTTTTACGACGCTCGGCGACATATTTGCCATTTTTCCATTTTCCACTTTTGCACAAAAGCCAAATCACAGGCGCCCATTTTCAATGCTTCTCCCCCCCCACTACCACCAACTCGTCGAGCGATCTAACCTCCTGGATGACAATGTAGCTTTTAGTTGGGGTACATTTACTTTGACAATGGGTTTGATAAGGATTGGGTCTTTTTTGTTAACATTCAGTCAAAGCTTAAATGAATTGGGAATTGTAATTACAAGTGAAGAAAAAATATAAAACTTTTAAAAAATTTTAAAAAGAGTTTACGGAATCTTAGAAAAATGTAAAAATATCTAAAGAAAGTATAGAAAAGAAATTTAGAAGAAAATAATAAAGCAGAAAGAAAATGTGAAAAAATAAGTATCAAATTAAAGATTTTGAGAAAAGGTGAAGAAAATGGTTTTAAATCTAAAAAAGGAATAGAGGAATAATGAGGAAAACCATGACAAGTACCTGAAGTAATGAAGAAAGCAAAAACTTTATATGAGTAAAAAAAAAAGTCCTTATCCATAATTATGCTTAAAGGTTTGGTTAAAAAAATGACCAAACAAATCAGTCAATGATCAAGCACTTTTGCCAGCTATAGAGTGGCTAATGAATGCTGCTACCAAAAGATAATAGCTTCTGTACTGTTCACCAGCCACTCTAAATGAAAGAGAAAGCAAGTAATATTGCTCTATGATGTCAATTCAAAGAATTCTACTAGTTTTAAAAATTACCAAACCGATTAGTCAACATCCTCCTTAAGGGTCTTTTGCTCTAGTTTTAAATAGTGAACTCATCCCTCCTCCCTTAGAGCCGATCTGTCATCTTCCACATAGCTACTATGTGTCACATCAACTTACTGCATTATTTGCTAGTTTATGTGACAGATAGCCAGATGTAAAATTGGACCTTAACGTAAGTTTAATGTCGACTGATTCTTACTTCTTAAATCATCATCTAAAACTTGGTTGTGATCGCAAATAATGGAGAGGGTTTCAAACTCTTCTCGAAATGGTAAACAATATATGTATGCCAAATAGGGATTAGATTTTCAATATGCACTAAGAGAATTTGAATTCATTTTGATTGCCATTTAAAGAAAAGAAAGCCAACAAATACTAAAGGGATTCCTGAAACTGATTTGCTTTTCATTTTGATTTGCTTTTGCTTTCTTAAAACAGCTGTTCGCAGCTGATCCATACAAAACGCGCAGTGTGACCATGAAACATGCAGACAATTCGGCGACTCTTATGTTAGTTGCTCCCTTTGTATGGAGCAGCTGCGAACAGCTGTTTTACTAAATCAAAAGCAAATCAAAATCAAAAGCTAATCAGTTTCCCCCATAACGAGGGAACGCATGCAGAGCCCTTTCAAGAGAGTAAACAAAACAGCAAAGCCAATCAGTCGCTGGCTAGCGTCCAATGAAGTAGGTCAGAGCCGCTTTGCGTGGCATTATATTCGCATACCAATACACTCTCACTTTTTCGCCTCGATCTTCTTGACAAACGCTGTGTTAAAGCAAGTATTTCTTATTATGACTCTTTTGATATTCAATTTGATTCGTCAAAGATGAATGAGACTCGCTACAGAGAGCTTTTTCAAAAATCGTTTTTCCACTTTTCAACATTTTTGGGCCATTACCAACACATAACACTCGAGCGGTAAAGAAGTGGATTAAAGACCAAAATGTTACCTAAATGGAGTGGTTTCCTTTTGGGGTCTTGGGTGTACTTTAATTAGGTACGGACGTTCTTGAGTCCAAAACGAGCGTTAATATTATTAAAATAAGAATAAATATACTTAAATCAAGAATTTTTCAAACTTATACTGATCTAAAAAATTCGTGAAATCGCAAAAATTTTCGGAGTGAGTACTAAATAGACCTACCATGCAAAAGCCAAAAAGTATGCAATGAAAAATGCTTACTATTTATACACGTTCCTGTTCCTAAAATTCCCAACTAGTTCTATCACTACGCTTATAAAGTGACGGTATATTTCCTAATATTTTCTTGGCCTTATTTGATTTAATACAGAGATCTTGTTTCAAGAACAAATTGGGCTTAAAACCAAAACATTTTGTATTTAATTTATATGTTCTTATTTGGTTATGGGGTAGGCTTTGGAATTGATTACAGTTCAACGAAAAATGTTTTGTACTTATTTTAAGTGTGCAAATTCTTAAATGAAGAGTTAATTGGAATAGAAGTAAGAACTAGAAGTATGATGAATCAATATCATTAGTTCGAAATGAGCTTCATATATCACGAATCGGTTTAAAATCAAGTTAATTTGGACTAAGAACTTCGTACTTGAATTAAGAATTTAGTACTTGAATCAAGTATTTTCTTACCGTTCTATTGGTAGCGTTTATAGAGAGTCAAGTTAAAAACTCTTGAATTTTTTTCTGAATTACTGAGGAAAGGTCTATTGGAGCTACTCTTTCTTCTCCTTCCTTAAAAAATAGTGTGTAAAATCTTCGTCTCAAGTCGAAATAGATATTTGCTTCTTTTCTTGTTTTAATGCCGTTTTTGTCATGATTCCTTGTGTGTGTTGCTGTTGCTATTTTATTTTATTATATGCACTTTTCTTTTACAAAATGGCGGCAAACGTCCTGGTCCCTGGTTGTGACTACTACTGGAGAAGCTTTGCTGCTGCTGTTGGGTCGTTGTCGTCGTTATGGTTGCGGTTATTTGGCGCCATGTTTTTTTGTGACGCGCTCTCCTCGCCTCGGCTCGTTTGAGTTTTACGAGCGGCTTTACTTTTCGCAGCTATTTGGCGTTGGCTTTGGCTTTTTAACGGCCGCCTCATTGTTGTCGGGAGTGGAGAGTGGGGCGGGTGGGGGAATCAGCCCCACGTGTGTTGTCCATTTGTGACGTTGATTTCTCCTCTAGCCGCAGCAGCTGCGGTAGGCGGCAAAGCAGCGTGACATGGCCCATATGGACGACGAAGACGACGACTGTTGAAATTTTATTTTCAACGCGCGTGTCGTAATTGAAGACGCACCAACAAAACTCTTTGCTCCCCCCTCTCCCTACCCTGTACTCCTGCTCAAGCCATTCCCATGCCAACTGTCTGTCAAAATAATATATAACGTAGAGACAGAAAACGTTTACCCCGTTGGGGTAAATGGAAAACGCTTTGGGTGGCGTTACTAAGAAAACAGAAGCGAAAGACATGACGTGTTGATGAATTTTCATTTTAAAAAAATCTTTTTTGGACGACAGGATTTGGATTTGGAATTCTGTGTGATTGCCACATCCGTATTTGTGTTTGTCTTTTGCGGTTTGCGGATGATGGTCTACCGCAGGGCTGAGGTATCTATGACTTTAAGATTTTTTGTTGTAATACCCAGTACACATTTCGATCCGATAAAGTATATAGTTTCTTGATCAGCCTTAACAAACGATTGTTCGATCGCCTGTCTGTCCCAAATGAGTCACCATTTGCAAGTTGAAGCCTTGTACTAATTTACCTAGGCCTAAAATCTATTTAATAAAATTTTTTTAAAAAAAAGATCGGACAAAAAACACGGAAGTTATGCACGAAACGGTTTTCTTTGCTCATTCGCACGTGCAAATGAATAAAAACATACCAAATCAAGTAAACTGAGTATTCTTTAGTCGTGACTCTCTTACTTCTTCTTTTTTTTTCGCACATTTTCTGGGAAATCCTGGCGTTTCTTTCCATGCACTTGACAACTCAATTTCAGCCCATTCCATTCTGCATTTTAATGTGAGTTTAATAGAAGCCTAAAAAAAAAATGAGCAACAACCCTGCCCTTACCTTCCCTTCCCCTCCCTTCCCTTCCTTCTGACAACCAAATGTCTTAATTTATTCAAAACTTTTTCATATACATTTCTATTCGGGTTTTATTGGGGTGAGGGAATTGAAAATGTTGTTGTTGTTGTTTTCTTCAACAATTGCAACAACCAACCCCCTAATCCGCACGCTTCACGCTCGACATCGCCTCACGTTATGCTAAACAATTTCCATGTTTTGATTTATGAATGATAATGCGCTGTGACATTCAGACCGGAGGCTGGAACTCGAAAACCAGGTTTTTGGCATATGTCCGCATTGCGTTTAATTTGCATTAATGGGCGTGGTAATGGGCGCAGCCGCTTGCGTGCGTCCTTGCCGAAATTTTTGGGCGTTTAATGAGCCGCAACGTTTTTAAAAAGTTTAACAGATTTCCAAATGGGCAAATAATGATGCAACTGTCGTTACTTTTGAATTTTTTTAAATTTTTTGCATGTGCTGTCAATTGAAAAGTTTATTAGATTATTAAGGGCATTGTTTATGGGCGTGGCTGGGGCTAATAAGTCAATAATATAACCCTTCGCTTAAACAAATTTCAGGGCATATGGGGAACATTAAGGAATATTGAGAAAGGGTGGAAATTGAAGGAAAATAATTCAGTAAGCCTAAGTAGATTTTCTAACTAGGGATTTGCATGGTGTGATTTTGAGACGGCTTGCTTATTTTTGCTTAATATTCTATACAAGTTAGCTCAACTCACGTCAGCCATGGAATCGTGTACGAACTGTCGCTCATCGGTCTGTCTTTTAGAGAAAAAAAAGCACAAAAAAACACAGCAAAACAAATCAACAAGTGAGCGCAAAAAAAAGGGAAACCAAAAGAGTAAAAAAGCAATAAGTTTTAAAGAAAATGAAAGATCATTACTCTAGCGAAGCAATCGACATAAGGTCATTTAGAGTTAACGTGCTCAATATCATTGTTTAAGTGTGGTACAATAATCGGTGACACTTAAACTAACTCCGCGCTTTTTTTTTTTAATTTGTCATCAGAATATATTATGATATGCCGAAGATTTAGTCGACTTTACGAGCGCTTTACAAGAATAATACACTGTTTAAGGGGCTTCAAATTAATACCGAAAGTTCAAAGATTTTAATATTACATTGAAGAAACAACTTCTAACCTAATTAACAAAAATTGGCAATTAGGAGAGACTAGTCTGAGTTGGAAGTCTGAATCACAATAAGATGATGATGCAACATCTAATCAAGGCTGTCAACCGGTCCAATCCCTTCAAACAGGTTCGTCTCGGGGTTTTCTATGTGTCCAAACTAACTAATATTTTTTTTGTTCAAGTAAACCGATGTTCGAACCAAAACCTAGGGTTAAGGGGTTTCACGAATTGGTCCGCGAACCGAGCCCAAATAATCCTCACGGAATGGAACCTTCAAACTGCATCTCTCCCAAAATTTTAGAGTTTTGCTGCCCTACATCTAATAAATATGATAGTATTTAGTTAATAACAATGCAAAATGATGTAGAATAATGTTATTTGTATTAAATTTTGTGATTTTCAACCCCGCAAATCGGTCCACAACCGAACCGGTTCGATTCGGGTTTTTTGAATTTCCCGAACCGGACCATCAAACAAACGTTTTACATTGTGATACCTCGAAGCTCAACCGATCCCAAATTTAAAAAAAAATTATTACTAAATCTTAATATTTAGAAAATTCTTTAACAATAGAAATTCCTTATGAGCAAATTCAAAACTAGAATTTAAAGAACTCTACTTGAGAAGAAATTAACAAATGTCAAATATAAAATCCCTCAATGATGTTTTGATTCTTTTGACAATTATCCCAGAGAACAAACATTAAAAATATTTCTTAATTTGGAAAGTTTTTAAAAAAATATACTACCTGTTCCATCAATATTTTCAATGAAAGCATTTTTTAAATTCAGTAATTAGAAATATTATAAGCTTACAAATAGCTCTGTGAAATTTTATTAAAATCGGATGGCTATATCCCAGGGCGGGTTATAACTTTTGGATAAAAATTTTGAAAAAACAATTATTTTCTAATTTTTACATAAAAATTTTAAAATAACGTTATTCTATGATTTTAATATGGAGGTAATTTTTATATAAAAATTGAATAAAGTAAACTATTTATAAAAAAAAAATTTAGTATTTTAAATAAAAACTTAATGAGTTATAAAAATTAAAAAATACTCAGAGTGTTAATATAGAATATCTTTGATAGAAGGATACAAGATTACTTAAACTAAGATAGTAATTTTTATAAAAATGTATAATAAAATCATAAAATAAAAAATTTTATTATAAAAAACAAAAAAAAAAAAAATTTTTATAATAAAAAAGTTTAACTGTTATCAAAAATTTTATATAAAAAACCATAACGGTTAAAACAAAATTTTATTTAAAAATTAAAAAACAACAAAATTTTTGTGATAAAAATTGCAAATAAAAATAACACATAAGGATTTAGAAGATTCATGTACTCCATTTTACAGGGGATCCATATTTCGTAGTAATTTGTTCACTTCCATAACTGTTTTTCGCGCTAACCTATAGCTTCCATACTACCAATCGATAGAAAAATGGGTCTTAGTGAGGAAAACCTTTTTGTTTTTCATGATAGTCTTATTAAACTTTACAACTATAAATATGATTTGGTTTCAAACAGTTTCGTGAAATTTTGTTAAAATTAGACCACTATATCCTACCGTTAATATAGGACCAATCGGTCGAAAAGTGGGTATTAGTGAGAAAAAATTTGTTATTTTCCGTGATAGCGATATTAAACTCCACAGCTGTGAATATGATTATAGTGAAAATCGGACGATATTTGGTCAAAATCGGATTATTATATCCTTAAGCCATGGATCGAAAAATTTGGTCTATGTGAGAAAAACCTTTAATTTTCCCGTGACATTACATGATTTCAAAGGGTTCCTTTATAATTGTTCAAAATCGTATTACTTTATCCTACAGCTGCCATAGAACCGATCGGATAGAAAATGGGGATTTTGTTCTATGACGAAAATTATATGCTTTCAAAAAGATTTGTAAAATTTGGTCGGTATCGGAAGACTATATTCTACAGCTGATTGCGATTCAGATTCTAAATTTATAAATATCTAACACCTGTATCCTATATTTATTCTATCTGTAAAATAAGTTGGAGAGAAGTTTTGCAAGTATATTTAAACTTTAGCACATTTCAAGTTAGCTTTGCCTTCTCTGAGGGATTAAGTTCTTCAGCTTTGTTTAGTGTACTTTATCAAAGTTTTGTCAAGAGCAGAAAGTGGAGTTCGAAGAGTATCATCATTTTCCGAACTAGTTTCACTTCATTACTCTCCCTCTCTGTGTCTTTTTCAATATCAAGTATGGCCTACTCATTAATATTTTGGTTTATTCGCGCTTTCAATATATATATATATTTTTTTTGAATGGCGCTTCTTTTGATAAGCGCTTTGGGTTCCAGCCACTTTGCGCATTATTTATGATGAGCCCAAAAAGCCGACAGCTCAACCCACCTTATCTGTCCCGCTTCCTTGTCCATTCATTCTCCTTACTCTTGCACAGAAGTGAGCAATCCTTTGCCTGCGGTTTTGGCTAGGAACTACCTTTTTCTCTCACTCACGATCTCTGCCGGCTGCGGTTGTGGTAAATGCGGCTATGTTGTCTCCTGTCTTTCTCACTCGTTCGCTCTGGTTTTGTGGAAATCAATTTGCGTCAATGCCACATCCTACTCATCTGAATCATCAGGCAGGCAGGCAGGCAGTCAGGCGCCCCGGTAACTGAATTAAAATTGCGTTGCGTATACGTAAAAATTCATTTGCATTCATCTGTCGAGCGATGACAATAAAAGCTGAAGCTGAAATTAATTACGATGTTTTTACTCAGACTCAGACTCCGGTTCTTATCAGCCAAGCCGGCTCAAGGTGCGGCCAGCTAACAGCTGCATTACCTTTCACCCCCCCGCCCCCCTTTCGCATCGACCCTTCTGCTGCTCGCTTGTCACTTGATTTGTGTTTTGTTGTTACTTGGTTTTTTTTTGATGATGTTTTTTAAATTTGCGTTAAGTTTTTTTTTTACAGCTTCGCTTAATTATAAACATTTACACACACTCAAATTAGATACATTTCCGCAATGTATTGAAGGGATAGCCTAGGATGTTGACAGCTGGGTGACCAGGGGCGGTTCCATATCAAAGCCAAAGCATGGCAAATTGAATGTGTTGTAAATATTTATAGAAAATGTACCAAAATTAATACTCTGTTCCAAAGGTACTAACAGTATTTTTGTACTTGACCAAGTACCTTTTTATACCCTTGCAGAGGGTATATTAAAATTGTCACGATGTTTGTAACGCAGTGAAGGAAGCATTTCCGACCACATAAAGTATATATATTCGTGATCAGCATGACGAGCTGAGTTCATTTCCGTCCGTCCGTCTGTCCGTCTGTTTCTACGCTATCTCCTCCCTTAGTTTTGAAGCTATCTTGACCAAACTTTGCAAAAAGTCATTAAATACAAATACGCTGCACATTTGTCGGAATCGGCCGGATCGGATGACTATATCATATAGCTGCCATAGGAACGATCGGTCCAAAAACTAGTTCTAATGAAAAAACTTTTTTGTTTTCCATCGTAGCATCACCAATCGTGGTATATATTAGTTTTATATGCTTTCCACACAATTCTGGAAAATAAAATTTATCAAAATCGGATGACTATATCATATAGCTGCCATAGGAACGATCGGTCCAAAAACTAGTTCTAATGAGAAAAACTTTTTTGTTTTCCATCGTAGCGTCACTAAACGTGGTATATATTAGTTTTATATGTTTCCACACAATTCTGGAAAAATTTATCAAAATCGGATGACTATAGCATATAGCTGCCATATAAACGGTCGGTCCAAAAATAGTTCTAGTGGGAAAAACTTTTTTGTTTTCCATCGTAGCGTCACCAATCGTGGTATATATTAGTTTTATATGCTTTCACACAATTCTGGAAAAATTTATCAAAATCGGATGACTATAGCATATAGCTGCCATATAAACGGTCGGTCCAAAAACTAGTTCTAATGAGAAAAACTTTTTTGTTTTCCATCGTAGCATCACCAATCGTGGTATATATTAGTTTTATATGCTTTCACACAATTCTGGAAAAATTTATCAAAATCGGATGACTATAGCATATAGCTGCCATATAAACGGTCGGTCCAAAAACTAGTTCTAGTGGGAAAAACTTTTTTGTTTTCCATGGTAGCGTCACCAAACGTGGTATATATTAATTTTATATATTTCCACACAATTCTGGAAAAATTTATCGAAATCGGCTGACTATACATACTTATTGCTGCTATAGGAACGATCGGTCTAAAAACTAATTCTAGTGAGAAAAACTTTTTCTTATCAATGGTAGCGCTATTCAAAAACTGCAAGGGTATTTAAAACATCGGCATAGCCGATGTTAGCCTTCTATTTTTTTATGTATTACTCCTCATCTCCAGATTTTGTTATTCCGCACATCCAATTTAATTCTTTCATATGCTAATCACTGGCACGCTTCTAGAATTAAATGCAAAAACCGATTAGCAGTTTGCATAAAATTCTGCTAAATGTTTTTGTAAGCAAATAAAATGAGCTAAATTCCGAGTTGAGGAGAGCGAGAGAATTGTGACATGGCATGCATTGAGCAGCTCAGCAGTTGAACAGAGTTGAGCTTTTTCTCTGTCTGCGATTTGGATTGGAGGGGATTCAATGTATATTTGTATGTCTGTGTGTGTGTGTGAAAAATGTGTTGATTACAAACACTAAAAATATCAAAATATCCAAATGTGATTTATCATAATAAATGGAACACCAATCAGCATCAATTATGAAAATAGAGCAAAGGACCGAAGCACACAATACAATATAAATGAATGGCATACAAATTTTCACTGACTGATTGATATGCCCTGACAATAATAATAAATAAAACGGTGACCAGAGAGAGAACGAGATAGAGATATAGAGAGAGTGACCAAAGCTAACAAAAAAAATCCATTTTGACCCCTTTTCACATGAAGCACAAGTCCTGTTCACAAATAAAAGCGTCCATTACTCAAACTCACACACACGCTTGGGAGACAAACAAAGCAGCCGAAAAGAAGAAGGAGTACACAACTACGTGATGATGAGGCGGCTGCTGCTGCTGCTGCTCCTGACTGGCGTTGTCAACTGTAAACATACTTGAGCTTCCTGTTTTGCTATTTGTGCTTTGGCTTCGCACAGGACACTTAGCCCCGGCATATCCCACATGATGTTTGCTCGGTTGGTCAACGATTTCTCTCCCTTTTTTTTTTGAATACCCTTTTGCTGGAGGGTATTATCAAATTAATTGGATATTTGTAAAGTATAGAAGAATATAACATCTAATAGATACTATCGATATTCTTAATCAGAATGATGTGCTGAGTCTGTCTGTCTGTTTCAATGCAATCTCCTCCTTAATAAAACTGATCACTTCGTCTTTAAATACTTATACACAGCATTCTTGTCCATACCCCGGCCAGATCGGCTGACTATAGCATGTGAAAGATCTTCTCCGAAAACTAGTTCTAGTACAAAAAACATTTTTGATTTGAATGGTGTCGTCTCCAAAGTTGATATTTATTTATTGTCCGTGCCTCCACATAATTGAGCCAATTTTGATCGAAATCGAATTGATCTTAGTGAGAAAAATTCTTTGTTGGTTGGCCAGTGTTTCATATAAGTTTAAACTTGATTAAAGTGGACTAAGATTTATACAACTATGGTTTCTTACGAAAATAATCTACTTAGAATTGTTCTTAGATTAATATATATATATATAAACACAGCGAAAAAAAAAAAATTCCACACTCACAAATTTCGTGCATTTGTGCCTTCTCTAGTCCCAAATGATTTCTATTCGAGTATTTTTTTTGAAAAAAGTGCCTAAACGGTGTCAAGGGAAAAAGAGGTTGATTTTACGGATTTTGTCCAAACTAAATACGCCTTAAGACATCTTTATTTTGATTAAAGTATTAATAAAAAAAACAAGTATTAAAATGAAAAAAAAAAAAAAAATATGGTTATCATCAACATAATATTGACTTTCGTCTGACGTAGGATTTTGACAGATAAAAATTTTGACGCCGAAAAAAGTTCTTGAAAAATTCAACAATTTTTTTTTGTCCATATTTTATGTTTATTTTTTGTTTATAACAAATAAACAAAAAATTGTATCGACAAAATCCTCCGGCAGAAGAAAGTCAATATTATGTAGATGTGCTTTCGGTTCACAGTAAAAGAAAATTCTAAATTCCGGGTTCGAGAACCGGTGTGGTTTAAAACCGGATTGTAGCCCTGTAAAACCTTCACATTTTCCTCAATATCCTTCATATATCCTCAAACCAAACTTTTTCTTAAGTTTTCCCTAATTAAAGGTCTCATTCCAGATGGCATAACAATTTATTTTGGCACTATGTTTTATATAAATAAGACAGCTTTTCAAAAGCATTCAGATTTCAGGGCTTATCAAAAGTGTTTCTATTCATATGACGCATTGTGCCGAAATAAATTTGTATGTCATCTGGAATGAGGCCTTTAACCATTATTCTTGGCTTCCGCTTTCCTATTTCCAGATATGTATTCTCTTTCGGTTTGAGGTTTCCGGCCTTAAAATCGGAATTTTATATATTATTGAAAATACATCAAAGAATCACTGAAATCAAAGAATCACTCACATAATCCGTTAAAAAGGTGCATAATCGACCTGAAAAATGAGTTAATGTGTTTTCTCAGAATCGTATTTAAGGTTAGCCAATGCAATATACTTGCTTTACTTAAGGCAAAATTGTAAAGGGTTCTAAATACTTAAAAAGGTTCTGCAAAAGGTTCTGAAACCCCGGCTAGAGAAATTACAAATGCATAAAATTTCAGAATGCGTTTTTTTTTTTCACTGGGTATACATCGAAATATTGTGGGAGCAGAAAAAGAAATCGTTTGATCAGTTCTCAGTGTAAAATTTTTATTTTATAATTTGTTTTGTTACATATTGTTTTTAAGCTGTTGTTGCAGCGCCCTGGCGTTTTGTTTGGTGCCCACCGCTGCCATAATCGGTGGGAAATATATCGATATTTTTGCACTCGATGTATCAATTATCGATTTTACGAATTTTTTGTATTTGACGTTATCGAAAATGAAATTGATATTGACGACCCTAAAATGATTCACGAATTTGCTTGATTTGGGTCGATTAAGAACGAATTTTTTTCTGAGTGTAGTGTCTTTCAGCATGGCAACTAAAAATACTATGTGCTTGACAAAAATCGGATAAATATATCGAATTGCTCACATACATACATACATATAAATGATCACAGAAGAGGCGCCATCTATTGGTCAGCTTATCCAGCATTGCTCTAAGCCAATATTAAAGTTCTGTAGAAAAATTAATCAAATCTTAGCAAGGGTATATAAACTTCATCGTAGCCGCAGTTAACTTTCCTCTGTGTGTGTGTTTTTTGTTGTTATTGTTGTTGCTCGGAAAAGAAGAGTACTCGGCAAACTCATCAGCACCACAAAAATATCCTTAATAATTTTCTTAAACCAACAAGCACAAAGCTAGCTGAATGCATGAAGGATGCTTTTACCCCAACCACCCCCCGCCACAGTCCATTCAGTCCCCTCTCCCCTCCCCTCCCCCTTACCAAACTGTCATCGTTTGTCATGTGTCCTTGTCGTTCGTTCTCCGTGTGGGTCGCTTGTGCAAAGTATTTAGTTCGCCGGTCGCATCAATCCAAACACAAAATGGCCAACACCCGAGTATCGGATGTGGCTGAGGTTTCCTCTCCCTGTGTCCGTTCTGGGGCCATTCAGCATCAGCACATAATCGTCACTGCCCGTAAAATAAACAGAAGCAGCAGCGGCAGCAGCAAGGATGGCGACAAAATAAAAATAAAATACGAGTATGACACACAGGACCCCAGCACAAGTTGGGTGTGAAAAGGCATTTGGTGCAAAGCTCGAAATAAAAATAAAAATAAGAAGGAAAAAAAAAAAAAAAATTAACATCCTTGTTAGCTGTGAAAACACGTTCGCTAAATACGCGAGAGAAACCCACCCCATCAAGGACCTCAAGTGGGTGGCCAGAGACGGCACAAGTAAATATTTTAACAAGTGTCAAATGCACACGCTACTTAACTTGGCACATGAGCACAAGAGCACAAGAGCAGCGCACCCAACTGCAAATTGTTTAATAAACAAAATAGTAACAATCGCGAATAAAAAAAAAAAAATGAGAAGAGAAACTACCTCCATGTAATTTGGGCATTTGTGTGCATTGATTTCGGCACTTAAGGCGCATTATCAGGCAAGCAGCATCAGCGGATTTGTGTTCCAAGCAGCACGGATCGCTGCACAACAATGGACAAACCGGCCGGAGCGAGCGCAAGCCCTGAAGGTCCAAAGGCATGCAAGTCCTAAGCAGGATTAAAATCAAAACAGATTTGCGTTGACAATGACAACCATCGGGCCCATGGAACAAGGAACATAACACGGCGCAGCACATGTTAATGTTCGTGCTTGGCAGAGGTTAAGCAGCAGGACACACACACACACACACTCTCTCCTCTCCTCTGCTCCTGTTGATATGTGAAACAAAACACCTTGTGCCACCAGACCAAATGAAATGTCATTTCAAGTTGATTACTCAGCAGCAGCGCGAACAGAAGATGCCAGAGAGGACTGGGGACTGGGTATGCATTTAAATCGTTTTCAAATGATATGGCACAGGATTTACATTGTGTGTGTGTGTGTGTTACCCCACCGTTTGTACGGAATTTGGTTTGCCTTTAGCCCAGGGCGGCGCTTAACAAGTGCCACGATGCAAACGAAAAAGGAGTAACCGGAGGGAGTAACTGGGCAACATATGCTTAACAAAGAACAAAATGGCCGTTTTGACTGAAGTGGAATGGTGGGAGAATCACACAAAATGCTGGTTTAGTTTAGAAAAATAACCTTTTTTTTGTTACCTCAAATTGATCACAAATACTCGGACTAGTTTAGTCGTGATTTCCTGCAATAGTTTATTTTGTCATCGATTCTTTGTACTAAGCTTTATTTAGGAGGCTAACCGCTTGCGAATCGGTTCTTTTTACTAAGCTTTATTTAGTTTGCAATTTGTTTTCAAAAGATAAAATAGAGAATTAAATACTTGTATTTGAAGAACACTAAAAAGGGATATTTTTTGATGATCCATTGTATATATCCACTAAATATATATCATTAGAGTGATATATAAAATCAAATTTTTATATATAAATTTGAAATGATATACATCTAAATAGCCCAAAATAGGATAAATACATATACCAAAAATAATATAAACATATCTACAAATCCGAAAGGTAATTTACAAATCCAAACAAATATGAGAAGAATCAAAATATTTTATTAATATCAAAAAATCAGAGCGAATTTCTTGATCTAAACCTTTTGAATGCTATACTCACTCTTCAACATTGTTTGTCATTCTCCCTCATTTTACTAGAATATAAAAAACTAAACTGAAAATGCATTTTTATCTTGATTTCAAGTACAAAATTCGTTATTTTTATTTTTATTTTTTTTGTTTTTGGTTTGGTTCTAATTTTTTGAAAATACATTTAAGGATGCTGAAATTAATTGCTCCAGCCTTTCATTATACCCATTGTGACTTACTAATATTGTAAAGAAAATAATTTACAAACCAATTTTAACTCAAACCTGTCCTTAAAAATTATTATAGCCCATTTCACTGGCACTATATGCATTCCGAAATTCTCCTTACATTTTCCGATTTTTAACCATTAAATGATTTTTCAACAAGGCGAGCGTCAATGCAAACATTGGTTTATCAACTCCACTTTAGAATGTATATTTGCCTTTTATTTTTATCCCCAAATGTACAATGTACATATATGCTCCAGTGGAAATAGGCTATACACTTAGCTTATGGAGTGATGCCAGTTTACTGATCTACAAGATTACTGATTCAAGATTCCAACTGCAAGGTATAAAAAGATTTGAATAAAGCAACCACACAGACAAAAAAGGAGTCTGATGAGGGATATGGTTATCTGAAAGTCTGTAACTAAACTTCCGTGTACTTATTAGCAATGGTCTAACTTCAATAACGCTAGCACAGCCCTTCTTATGTTTCACATATAATTCGTCAAAGCGTTCGGAGGTAAATAAGAATAAATTAATATATCTGAAGTGAAAACCTTTTCCTTAAGATTCACTTTCTTTGCAAAAATCGGCCGTGATTTTTCTGGTTTGGCCAAATTTTTTTTTTTTCCAGTGTCTTAATTTATAATTAGTTAGTTAATCAGTCATGTTTATGTATTATTGTGATTTTCTTATTTGATTTAATTTATACATATTCGTGGTCTCTCAATCTATGAAGTTTTACCTTGTTTCAAGAACCTACTATTGACAGCGTTTGTGCATCATTTAAATAACGTTTTTCCAGAATGCCTTGAGATGTGGGATATAGTGAGTCTCTAAAAAAAAATGATATTCAAACTAATTACCCAAACGGTTTTAGACCACTTCCACTGTGTTTTCAAAAAGAGGGATGGATGAGTAAAAATCAAAGAATCTAAAAAAGCAGCTTATTATTTTGTTAGACTAATAATCCGTCCTAAAAAAATATCTGGATGTTAGATCTATTTTAAAAACTGTCTATTCACCAGACATAATAGATTTGTTTGAAAACATTAATAAATCTCTTACAAAAACCAGGGAACTTAATCCGAACCATTTACCGGTAAGAACCGATTATAATTTAGAACCTGAACAAATATTACGAGTTTTTTTTTAGAACTGGTATTATAATATCTGGCCAAGCTGAGCTTCTCTCAATCTCTTGGCTCATGTGTGTCTTTTAATTTTCGGGACCCATACAGTTTAACTCCGAAAAAACGGAAACTTTTTCAGGGCTGTTTACTTCACAGCTGGCGCGTCATTAGCTGGTGAAGGTGACCGAATGTGTAAAAGATTAGAAGAAAACACTTAATTAAATGTCGATAAATGTCGAAATGAGATCGATCCCAGACTTCCCGCATAGTAGGCATACTACCCATTGAACTAGTATTCAGATACCGAAAATTCGCTCTGACAATGAGCATACCCTGCCAATTCTCTTTTCAAAAACAGCTGATAAATTTAAAAATTCTTCAAAAAATTTTGAAATTTGTTTGATTATTCTTAGAGGTGCCTGCGAGAATTGAGCACACAATTTAAAATAAGAGACTTAAAGATTACCAAATCAAATCATAAGGGAACTTCGCGTAGGCCAAACAAGTTGCGCTGATCAAAGCGGTCGAGATACAACCCATTTTTTTTTTAAGTTTACTAACTTTTATAAATTTAATAAACATTTATATTACAATCTTTTAGCTAGTTTTGTTTCTGTCCGTTCCAGTTTCAGTGACTGTTGACTGACTTCTTGCTAAATTCTGAAATAATTCAACATTTGTCGCTCTAAAAAATGTGTCTGAGTACCTTGCTTTAAATAGAAAAAAGTCTGGCACTTAAGTAACAACTGGTTTTGAAATAAAAACCTATATTGTTTTTTGCCTTTAAGTCTTACTTTTTACTTTTATAATTTCACTGAAATATTTGTAAAAAACAAAAACCACAGACTGATCCGTGGACTCTGAAAATATGCAGTTCTCAGAAAAACTAGTTTAAATCAGACGTTGTCGTCCAAGACGCAGGCGGCCGAACACATTCGGCAAATTCACACAGATACGAGCCGAACACATGCCGAGCCCTTCGCAAAGAGAGTAAAAATCAAGCAAAGCCAATCAGTGCTCGCCTAGCCTTCAACAAGGTAGGTTCGAGCCGCTTTGCGTAGCATGATATTCGCACACCAATACACTCTCTCACTTTTTGCCTCGCTCTTTGTGACTAAGACTGGTTTAAACATTTCTCAAACGAGTCACTGTGCGTCGTACTCTCTGATTGGAGTTCCTAGCTTCCAAATTTTCTCTCTCAGGGAAATACTATTTTTAAAGTTTTCAAACCATTTCTAAGCGCAATTTCGGTGCCTTCTTCAAGGAGGCAGCATTTTATAAAAGTTTGTTTTTTTCCAATTTAAACAAAAATATATATTTATTCAAAAAATCATCTGTTGCCTAATATGCTCTCACTTGTGCCCATACACGAGGAGTATAGCATAAAATCTAAGCCTGTATTGAAAAATATATGAGGGCAATTAAATCGATGTGTAAGCCATTTCGCTTTATGGGGATGTTTCAACAACCATTGACCATTTCGTTTTGCTTTTCAATTTTTTTTTTTTTTTTTTTTTTTGTAAATTTTGCATCGTTTTGGCAATCGAAATGCGGTCAATTCAGCTTGCAATTGTTTGCTGCACCCTGTGCAACCGCTGCTCAAATAATTTATGGTCTGACGCTGGGACACGGCAGCAGCAGCAACAGCAGCAGCAGCAGCTTTGAAGCATCCAACAAAGGGATAACTATAAGTAAGTGGGTTATTAACGCCGCAGGATGTCCAGCAAGGGTCGGGCGATGCTGCTGCTGCTGCCGTATACAAGGACCCTTGCTGTGAATTTCGAGGGCGGTACGCACGTAGTGGATATGTTGTGATTGCTATTGTAGGCGTTTCATATTAGTAATGCAAACACACACACACAGAGGGAGTTGTTGGCCAATTGAAATTCCTCAGAAGGCGTTTATTGTTATTGTGCGAGTTTAGCTCCATTAGTGCGAATTGAGATCTCAAAGTCGTACGCAAGCCTCATGACATGACGAATTGTCTTAGTCGCTTTTGCGCTTGGGATTTATGAATGTGACAGCTGTTGGACTGCTCACTTTTTCAAGGGATTTAGACCCAGCCGCAACTAGACGTACTACGTGACGCCCTAATAAACCCAATAATTATGATGATAAAATGATGATGATGATGATGTCACAGTGTTAATGATAACGATGTCGTGTTAGCTCGCTGATAATGTTACTTAACTGCACATGCTAACATTTTTGAGCTGCTGCTGTTGCTGCTTCTGCTGCTGCTGCTGCCCATTAAAAGTCGCTCCCCCTGGCAACTTTATGGTCATAAAGGGCGCAACTGACTTGCAACAGCAGCATGAAATTATTTTACACGGGGTCTAATGCATAAACATGGCCAAAAAGTTTGTTGGTTGGTTGGTTGGTGGGCACCAGGTGTGTCAGCAGAGCAGCAACATCATCAATGATTCTTAGTCCTGGTTTTCCCTGCTACTGCCACTGCACAGTGGTTTTTTGGACACATTTTTGGACATAAATTAAATTTGTATACCCCTTACCAAAAGTACAAAGGGTATAATGAGTTTGGACAGAAAGAAGCAACATCGACTCTTAAGCCATGTCCTTCTGTCCGTTTGAACGAACAGATCTTAGTGATGTTAAGAATTAGAGGTGCCAAATTAAACTTTACCTTTCGGTCACACTTATTTACAAGTGGCTTCTTTGAAGAAGAAGCTTAAATTCAAAGCAAAAATGAAAATGATTTATCTGCTTTTTTGAAAGATTTCATTCATTTTAGAAGGGAAATTTATATTGGATGGACGAACAAAAGCGTTAGGCGAAATTCTTTGTCCAAGAAATCAAAAATAGCAAATGCACATGCTATTGCAAAAAATGCCATGATGTTCGTATGAAAAAAGTATTTTTATTTCTTAATACTTACAATACTTTCATTAATTTTTGAATATCTTTTTCGAATCTTAAAAAATCGATACCGAAAACTGAAAAATAACATTTAACAAAAGTACTCATTTCGGTGCGTACCGGAACCAGTACTTGAACTGAAATACGCCAAGTACGAAAATACTTGATGCAAGTACAAAATACTTGGCTCAGGTACAATTTTTTGAATCTCGAAATACTTGATTTTAGAACGGTTCGGGATATTTTAAGTACATTTTGGACTATTCCAAGGTTTTTGTAAATTCTTAGAACGAAATGGTCTTGAACCGAACCGACTTCGATCTTATTAGATTGATTCGTACTTAGTTTAAGTTCGCCCAAGAACGAACACTAGTTTACTAAAAACGAGAAGGCAAAGCCAACTTCGACTGGCCGAGTTTTAATACACTTGAAAAAACTTTTCTCCACTGATTTAACCGGTAAAATTGATATAGATATCGAATATTTAAAATTGTTTAATCTTGATAATAAAAATTTGATACCATAAAAAAATTTTCTAGTAAAACCTTTTCCGGACCGATCGGTCCTATATCAGCTATATGCTTAGTCTCCGATTTTGATCAATTTTTTCGTATTATGTAAAAGCATATAAACTAATTATACAGATTGGTGACGATACGATGGAAAACAAAAAGTTTTCACCTAGAACTTGTTTTTTGACCGAGCGTTTATATGGCAGCTATATGCTATAGTCATCCGATTTTGATAAATTTTTTCAAAATTATGTGAAAGCTATAAAACTATATATACAAGATTGGGGACGCTACGATGAAAATCAAAAAGTTTTTCCACTAAAGACCTATTTTTCGACCGATCGTTCCTATGGCAGCTATAAGATATAGTCACCCGATCCGGCCGGTTCCCACATATTAGTTGCGTGCAGTAAAAAGAAGAATCGTGCAAAATTTCAGCTCGATAGCTTTAAAACTGAGAGACTAGTTCGCGTAGAAACAGACAGACAGACAGACAGACGGACAGACAGACGGACAGACAGACAGACGGACGGACGGACAAGCGGAAATGAACTCAGCTCGTCGTCCTGATCAAGAATATATATAGCTTATGGGGTCGGATATGAATATTTCATGCGTTACAAACTTAATATACACTTTTCAGTGTATAAAAAAGATCCATTAAAGCCGGTATTTTTTTCTTTTGTACTTTGGAATGCTGAACTCAAAAATAAGATTCCAGTTTCAGCAAACCGATTGGAAAATGTTCTTTAACAAGATTATTAAAAATGTGTACCCCCAACTTATACCTTGTTGACCCAATCTTTAAGTTTCTAACTCGAGATGTGTCTTTAAATGTGGGTACCTACCAAAGAACCTTAAAAAAATTATTTCGTATCCATTTAAAAATTTTCGAATTTCATTTTTTGAGCTCAGCATTCCAAAACACATCAATAAAAAAATAGCTTCAATGGGTCTGTAAATAAGTGGAATCATACTTAATTTTTTAAGTACAAAACGTTATAAAATCTTTTCCGTTCGTTCTAGAACGTTTGAGTTTTAGATTTAAGTATTTCGTACTTTATTTAAGATTTTTGTTCTCATTTTGACGAACATTTTGGGTAAATTTGAAACTTAACACTGATTCATACTTTGTTTAAGTACATCCAAGTACGAATTGTACTTGTATCCCGTTCGTTCTAGAACGCTGGCAGCGGTTTTTCTTTCTGGGTGTATAAATAGATCAATGATTCGTCATCATATACGAATTTTGAAGCATCGAGGCTTTTTTTTTGCACCAATAGACACGAGTGTCTTTTTTTTTGTGATTGTCAAACCAACGTCAACAAATCTTCTTTCCGAGCAAAAGTTCATGCCCAAGGATGCCTCTATCTTACGATATATCACATATCGTTCTTGCAATATCAAATTCTCTAAAGCATGGATTGATGTAGCACAAGGAGTGTGTTTTTGACGACCTTCACGTCTTTGGACGTTTTCAATTGAATTCATTGCATATAATATTTTACAGTAGCCAAGTATAATGCTTTTTCGCCAGTCTTGAAAATCCAAATCCTATTTTTAATCCAATAGATAAAGTGACCGTACAACAAAAAGTTGTGAGTAATATTGTAAGGCAAGATGATCTTAGCACCTAGTGACAAAGTAAAGTTGACATATGACAACGAAATTTTCTTCTCGAAATTTAAGTAGCCTTCAATGTTATAAGCAAGATATTAAAACGGCCCTAAGGCTGGTTTAACATCGTTCGACGCATGAGACATGATAATATAGTAGGCCCTTGTGTTGTCTTGTTTTCATTGTGAATAGCTTGTCATTTGGCATTGAAAACAAGACAACATGAAGGCCTACAAGATAATCATGACTCTCATGCGTCGAACAGTGTGAACCCAGCCTAAGTATATTACTTATAATGACAAATGTCAGAAAATGACAAATGTTTTGTCTTGAAAATGACAACAATTTGACTCAAAATGACACAAAATGGCACAAAATTCGGCAATGTAAACCAGCCAATACCAAACATTTCATATGATTTGGTTCCATTTTGACCCAAAATGACACCAAATGAGACAATGTAAACCCAGCCAAACCATACCAAACATTTCATATAATTTGGGTCCATTTTGACACAAAATGACAAAAAAAAAGAGACAAAATGACACAAAATGCGGCAATGTAATCCCAGCCTTATACAGCCCTTTTTATTTTTTAACTTTAGGATTTCTGTATTGTTTTCACGTGGTTTTTGTGAAATTGGCAGAAAATATGTCCCAACTTTAAACGAAAATTTACGGCCCTGTTCCAATTACCAAGGCGATTTTCGTATAAACGTTTGTAGTAGAGTTGGGTTATAACTCTTTTATTGTTTCTTTTTTGTTCTTATACTGATTACTTTATAAAATAGTGTTAGAGTCGTATGTATCTTGGATAGGCTTCATGCAAAGAACCAAACTTGTGCGAAACTTGTCAAGCAATAATTTCTAAAAAGTTGAAAAATAACCACTGTGCGCTGCCTTTTTCCTTTTTCAATTACATGCTTTGCGTTTTATTCAAATGGCATTTCATTGAGGGTTGCTTCAGGCTGCCACTTGTGGGCAATCAGTGTTTCGACTCGAGTCGACTCCACTCCACTCGCTCGCCTTGGCTGGATCTCTCTCTACCCCTAACAAATGCGTCTCCAGTTGCATTGTTTTGACATGACACCCTATAGCGGCATGAGAAGAATGAAAACGGAATTGTCACTGCGCCGGCGCGACTGGTTTCACCCTCCGGCGTCTGCTCTTAATCAAGTGCTGACAACCGACCCAAAAACAATTTCAAATTGCATTTTAATCAACTTGGACTCGTGCTAGGGGTAGACTCCGCTTCGCTCCCCTCCCTCTGCCCTGCTTCCTTTCCATTTCGTTTTGGTTTAATTTATATTTAACACCTTTGCGCCTGTCGCTTGTTTTTGCTTTTGTTACAATTTTCCAAATGTTATTTTAGGCCACCGCAAGGCGTTGATAACTCTCTCTCTCTCTCTGTTCCAGCTGGCATATTTCATGAGCTCATTGTTGACTTTGGCAATTTTTTTGGTGTTATTTTTTTTAAGGGGATATTGAAATTGAATTATTGAGGAAGCGGGCAGAAAGGGATTTAGGAGGTCACTACCAAGTTATTTTATACCTGGGGAGTTCAAAGTTTGGAAAGTCAATTTAGAGTTTAAATTGGCTTTGGATGTGATCTGAGACTCTTTTTATAACCATATATTATTCAAAATTCAACTTTTCCATTTTCCATTCCAGCTATGCCGTGGTCACTGGCCTAATTGAAATCCTTTCGCGTCGTTGCATGAAGGTTCGCGAGTCCATTGAGCAGAATCAAAGCGTCATGTTGAGCCTCTTGACCACACTGGGCTTCCTGTCGCGTTTCATTGATGTCTGCCAGCCGGGTGAGTACAACTGGACGAATGTTGCACCTTGGTCAGTGTAAATAAATAGATAGAAAAACAACAATTTTTCATTTCCATTTCCACAGGTCCTGGCGATTCGACACGTTTGCTGAGTGTAGCCAAATCAACAGAACTATTCGGTACAGTGGCCATGCTTAATGGCTGCGTTGTACCCCTAGGTAAGTTGTGACCCAAAACAGTAGCTGCCCGGGAAGTGCTAATTATATGTCTATGCACTTTTCACTACCCACGCAACGTGCTTCTTAGTCCGGGGCGGAAATTAGTTTTGATTTTCCATTTAATGTTTTATGGGTTCATCGATGCAATATCCGTTCTCCCTCTCTCTCAATCTCAATCTTTTGCAGGTGAGTGCATTCCACCGCGCACGACCGCCTTGGCGGCATCCACGTTTAATCTTTACGTGTCGCTGGCCTCGCTGGATGTGAACACTTTTCAGGTGAGTTTACCTATTCTCGTACAAATGAAAAAAAGTAGAAAACTGGACATACCAAAAGGCAACTTTGAACAGTAAAAGTCGAACGCCGTTTAAACAAATCAGAAAGTCAGCAGCCCCTAACCCCACTGCACAGTGATTCAATGGGTGGAAATTGCTTTAAAAAAGTATAGAAAAAAGTGAGAAGTAGTTTAGGGTAGACAAACATAAAAGTTTGCCATAGTTAAGGCTGAGTTCACATTGTTGGACGTATAAGACATGATAATCTAGTAAGCCTACATGTTGTATTGTTTTAAATGTCAAATGACAAGCTATTCACAATGAAAACCAGACAACATAAGGGCCTACTAGATTGTCATGTTTCATGCGTCGAACAGTGTAAACTCAGCCTTACAGAACTTCAATCTTTTCGAATGAAGATGTTTTAGCTATTCGACTGCAGGTCAAACAAAATATTTCCCATGTTTGACTTTATCAATGTAAAGTAAGCTCTAATTGTACTTCATTTAGGTCCGATTTCTAGTAGTGTAAATTCTAACTTTATCTAACATATAGCACCTATATAGTAGATGAAAAAAAACCCTTAAACTGTTCACCATTACGATAAGACAACAGGATACAAAGATATAAGCTGTTGCAATGCGCAGCTCCGTTTTTGTAATCGACGTTGGTTCCATGATTCAAGGTTTACAAATTGCAATCCGTTATCACTCTTGATTTTCTATTATATCCATTAATTTCTATTCATACTGTCAAAAATGTTTGTATTGATTTTGTGGCCCTGGTTTTTGCGTGATTTCAAAAATTTATAGCACTTCCGTTTGCGCTACCTGCGGCGTTGCTTTAACATATTAAGAAATCCTTCGTTATACCTTTGGTGGAACTTTTACTGGGTATGCCATCAGTAGAATTTTGATATTTAAAGAAGTGCTGTGTTAATCATCCAAGAAATGATGACCCCCTGAACAGTTTGTTTGGGGTCCGATAAAAATTCCAAAACAAATTGTGATTCTTTCGAAATCTTGTTACAACGACTCTTGATTGCTTGTAGATTATGTATTGAACTTAAGGCAACACAAGCCAAGAGAGTGCAGATAAGCTCGGATTTTCTACTGATCTGTGAGTAAGGTCAGGGGTCCACTGATAGACTAGATTTTTTTTTTTTTAATTTTATTAAGGGGGAAGTCTACTGTGCTAAGGTAAAAAAAGGGACGATTTTCCGGATTTCTTTTTCTAACAAAATATGACTCGTACATTAAATTAAAATAAACCGTCATCTTTATTATATAACAAAGTATTTAAAAAAAGTTTTAAATCTAAATATTCAATGCATTCCTTAAAGCGCAGGACCATTTTTTTTAGGTGCCTAAACGGTGTACACGAAATCTCACGTCTGGGTGATCTGAAAAAAAAAAAAAAAAAATGGTTATCAACTACATAATATTGACTTTCGTCTGACGGAGGATTTTGTCGATATCGTTTTTTGTTGAGTTGTTATAAACAAAAATAACATCAAAATTTGGGCAAAAAAAAAAATAGAAAAACATTTCAAGAATTTTTTTTTCGGCGCCAAATTTTTTTATCAAAACATCAATCGAGCGTCAATCTGTGGATAAATGTTCAAGATATACCCATCTGAGCAAGCCTGCCTTCTGGCAGGGTTCCACACAATACTCTGCAACAGTTCTCTGTTAAGCTATGGCGAAATATGTAAAACCATTTCAAAAGTTGCCTAATTGAAAAACGGAAAATTCTTCAATTGCCTAGTTTTATTTGATTTAAGTCATTCATTAACCAAACATATTGAGAATCTGCATCTAAACACTCAACATACCATAATGTTGGTCACAGACAGAAATTCAAAATTATTTGTTAAATTTAAGGGGTAATACGCAGTTGCAAGGCCCAAAAAATTATTCAGATAGTAGCTTATTTTAAGTTTTTAATGGCACTTAGATCATGTAAAAATATTGAAGGATACGGCTCCTGTAGAAAATCTCCTGAAGGTCCTCCTAAAAAAGGCGTTTGGCGGTGATCACTCTATATCTGAAATCTCAGAAATCAAAAAACCAGATAGATTCTTCTAGGGGATAGATGAATGCTGGGATTGATCGAAGGACTAGTTAAAATTTCAATGTTTGATAAAATGGCGACAATTTAAAAAAAGAAGAACATTTTTGACCAAAATTTTTCAGTAAAATGGTTTTAAAAAAAAATAGAAATAATTATCGGATATCTTAATCCTTCGATTAATCCCATTAGAGTTTTAGCGCTCTTGAACTTTGGTCAAAGTCGGGTGACTGCATCGTTTTAGCTAGCTGCGATCAGTCTGAAAATGTCTTATACAAGGCACAACTTTTTTGTTTTTATGAATACTATACGCTTTCAAAAAGTTCTGCTAAATCGGATGACTATATGCATTAGAACGTCGTCACAGTGGACGTGGCGTGGCGTTCTCGTGGCGAAATGGACCTTTTTAGGACGGGTTGTTTTTAAGTGCTTGAGCATAAATTCTTACTTTTAGGGATAAACCTTTACCTGACACATAGTTTTTTGAACTAAGGAACAAATATTTTGCCTTGCACTAAAAGCTTCATTTTGCAGAAAAAGGTTCCAGTGCTCCATCGAGGAAAAAAAAGATCCATTATGAAGCATTTGCTCCAAAAGTGGCAACCGTGGGTGCAGCATTGTTGTTGTTTAAAAATTATGATTCATTTATGTAAACTGATTCCAAAACTAGTTTCAGCTTGGTTCATCAGCACTTGTTTCCAAGATATGACGGTAAAACGAATTTCTAGTATTTTTTGCACTCAGGAAATTCTTGTGGTCACAGTAGGCACGCATATCTGCATTTAAATAGACTATTCGACGGAGTAAATATCAATGCTTCTGTAAAAAATCAAATGTGCAATATTCGTGCAGGCGAAAGTTTCCGAATTGGCCTCAGAAGTCAGACATTTCTCGCCTTTAAGTTGTCTTGTTTTCAATGCAAAATGACAAGCTATTCACTATGAAAACGAGACAGCATGAAAGCTTACTAGATTATCATGCGTCGATCAGTGAAAACCCAGCCTTACACATCTAAGCTTTTAAAAAAGTACAGAAATATATAAGTTTTAAGTACATTTCATTCGTGTACCAAATTCGATGCCTAGACTTGGTTAAGCTAACAACAAACATATTTATATTTCGTTGTTTTTCAGAAAGATATATATTACGGTATAAGGTGCCCCCGAGTCTGTTAAGTTGCTACATAAAGAATTCAAAGTCCCCTTTTTCATGAAAGTAACTTTTTACCTGCCAAAAATTTTTGTTAAATTTTAAAAACAATTTTGGTCTTTCGAGCCGGATTATGTCGCCTTTTTATAAGAAACCGTCCTCCAAAATTTCGTTGGTCCTTCGAGCCGGATCATATCGAGTTTTATAAATATGGGAAAATGTATAATTGAGCCTCAGATCATATCAATTTAATTTTCTGGGCCACTGTTTCCCCTAATTCCATCAAATCTGTCTGCGAGCTGTGAGAAAAATTACAGCTTGCTGGGAAACATAGAAGATTATATATACATGTATGGAATTCCCCTCCGGGATATATCTGATCTCTCCCTTTCTAGGGAAAGTTTGGACCACTGTGTATATTTAAGGCTATATCTTCCCTCCCTCCTTCTCTCTCTTAAACCAACGAAGCGCAGCACAAATTTCATTACTTTTTTTTTTTTTTTTTTTTTGGTTGTGTGTGTTCGACTTTTCTTTGCTTTGCACTTGTAAACTTTGTCGAACGTGAAATCGTCTGACGAAAATTGAGAAAAACAGCAACAACAACCACAACAGCAAAAAAAAAAAACAAAAGTTAAAGGAGACGTTTAAAACTTTTGCAATTTCTGCAGCGGCGACGGCGTCGTCGACTGCTTGCAAATCTAAAATTTTACCAGAATGATTTGCATATTGCCAAATGTCATGACAGCCACGAGAATTGTTGTATTTGAGCGGTGGCAACGGGGAGGGGGAGGTAGTAGGGGGATTGGGGACAGCCAGTGACATTTGCACAACAGACAGCGCCAAATGACAAACAACATCAGGAGGCAGCTCTCCATTGAACCGCGATGACATTTGCTCTACCTACCACCTGGCAGAATGCGCGAAACCTTCCCTAAAATGAACCGAGGGCTGGCTCTAGTGGGTGGGTGGCATGCGCAAATATTTTGACACTTTACTTTAGGCAATGTCGTTCGTTGTCGTAAGTACACGACTCTTGGCCTGGCATTTGAAATATGCAAACCGATTTCGAGTGCATCGCCTGATTTGACATGGCAGCCAAAAACCGCGCCAATGAAACGGAATTTTGTAGTGGAAATAGAACCAACTGACTGACTGACTGACTCTGACTCACTCACTGTCATCTACATTTCATTTCCTGTTTCCACGTGTCAATATTTAACTCCAACTTGGAAGTCTACGCACTTGACAAACTAATTTGTTGGGCAAACTTTGCCCAGGCAAGCTTTTTCCCCTTCTTGTGTTCTTCCTCCTCTGCCTGGGGATTAGGCTCAGTCTTCTATTTGTTTTAAATTACCACAAAAATAGATAACGAGGGTTTGTTTTTTTGTATTTTATTCTTGCTCGCAACTTTTGCAAATAATTTTGATTCGGTTTTAATCAGCGCAAAGGCGAGAGACTAGAGAAGGCTCAATTTTCCAGCGCACAGTGGTGAGGACATGTTTTATTTCGTTAACCAAAAAAGTTGTTGTTTTTAAGTAATTGGAGTTCGTTGAAAATATTGTTTAAAACTTTTCGATAAAAAACATTTTGAGGCAACCTTCACCATAAATTCAAAATTTTGTTCTTTTTATAGTTTGGTCTTCAAATTTTTAAGATTGGGCTAATACCTCAATCAACATTTATCTATTAAGTGAGAGAGTGTACAATTTTGCAGACGTTTCATTAAGTTCATGTGGGAAATCAGTCCTTTTTCAAATCAATTTCAGTCATTTTTAAAGACTGCCATTGGAGATTCGTTCAAAATACAATTTTAAGCGGTTTTGAAATGCCAAAAATCAGTTTTATTTATCAGAATGCATCAAGAATATTTAGGAGATAGAGCCTCTTTAGGGTCGGCCCATCAGTTGCTAGACCGGCGAGTGATTGGGTTTCTTTGTTAAACCTGGATTTTTTCGGTAAATTATAGTTCTAAAAGTAACAGTAAAAGTAAAAATGTAATTATAAAACAAACTAATAAAAGAGACAGAAAAAAAAAAAAAAAATCGGTGGACACGGTTTCTAAAAATCTATTGGTTCGGTCTTATTAAAATTTTGAATAGTTTTTCTAGATCGGATTAGCTTGTGATTGAACAAGTGTTAATTTCAATCACGCAGGACTTTCGTCCCACGCCCATTTCTAACTCTACAGTGGTTTAGATGGATTTTCCGAAATTACAAAATTTAACAGGCAACCTTAAATAACTCCTGAGGGACACGAAGGTGTGCTTTATGGGCCAGAAATATCGATTAGGGTGTTTAAAGATTTCATGAAATTATTCGAACTTGAACTTTCAAACTCGTTTTTCTCGAAACTACTTCTTTCAAACTGGCAACCGAGATTCAGCGATTCCGGTAAATATTTTTTGAGATATACCCAAGTTTGTAAGGACGCTTCAGATCGTCAGAAAGTAGTTAAAGTCGTTTAAACCAACAATCGAAGTCCGACAGAGACAACTCCGAAACATGCATCATCCTCTTCTTCTGGCGCAAAATAGTTGATCACTTAGTTTGTTTTTAATGTTAGGTAACAAAAAGAAGTGATTGGCGGCCAAAACAGGACTGTACGGCGGATGGCCCATCAATTCGATGTTTTAGTCGCTGAAAAATGCTTTTGTCAGAGCCGATGTAAGGAGTGATTGTTCTCTTTTGTTCATTTTGAGAATTAAACCAAACACTTGTGGTAAATAAATAGTTGAATACCAATTAGAATTAACTGTTTTACGCTAATCTAATGCCACTGTAGACACTTGACTATTAATACCACAAAACAGGCGACTATTTGTTTTGATGTGTTTCGAGAGCAAACAGTTTTTGCTAGATTCGTATGCATAAATCCATAATATTTTAACTGTGTAAATGTTATACACGATTTTAAAGCAACGCAATCGTATGTTTAGACCATTTTTCTACACCAATCGACACGAACTTTTTTTCGGTTCTATTTTAATTGTGCGGAATCCAAAGCGAACACACCTTATTTGTTGATTATGGATCCACGAGTTACCACGAGTTGATTATGGATCTTATTATCTTATTAATGCTTGTCATACTAATACCCAAGGTTGCCTTAATCTTACGATATGTGATATGGCGATTTTGCTCAAACTGCAAATTCTCCGTTAGCGTATTGATTATAATAACATGTTAATAACAACTTAAAAAAAAAAAAAAACAGAAGAAACTTATAACAAATACTTAATTTATTTTTTATGGACCTTAAAATTTTGTGCAAAACAATATTTATTTAAAAGCATTTGTCATAAATATTGAAAATATATCAACACAATTTTTTTTAATGGAAACCAAATCATATGAAATTTTTGGTGTCATTTTGTGTCATTTGGTGTCATTTTGGGTCATAAAATGACAAATGACAAAACATGTTTTTTTTTTGCATTGAAATTATTTGGAATTTGACACAAAATGACACCAAATGACTCCAAATGAGGAAATTATTTCACTTATAGATAGCATCGATATTTTGTACCAATTTTTTTTTACATCTTTTTTCTTTCATTTTTAACTTTTACTTAAGTATATAAATGCATTCTTGTCTACTTAATCCAGGCCAAATCTTGTGAAAAATAATCGCACGAAAATGTTCACGGTTTCAAATGTTTTAATGTTCCAAATTTCAAATGTTCAAATTATTTTGCAAATAATGTAAACAAAAAGCAGAGTGTGACCGTACATTTTATAATGCAAATGACAATTTGGTCCTTATAAAACTAAAAGTGAAATACAAATAGCAACCCACGTAGATATCTGAAAAACACTGAACATAGAATCAATAATATTTCAACAAACCAATATCTCTGATTTTAATGGTTTTAAAAACCCATTTGCGAACCGGTATCCTATTCAGAATTCCAGGTGTTTGCAGCCTTGATTTGCTTCATTCGCACCACTGTGCGCGCTTTCGCCCTGCCGCTTTTTTGGGCAAATATTGACTTTGTAAAATGAAATTTTCAAGTTTAACCCAAGCAGCCACGCAATTTCAATCTCTTTGGCTGCTGCTGTTGTTGTTTTTGTTGTTGTTGCTGCTGCCGCTTGCTGCGTAAATCCTCGCTCATATCCTGCCAACAGCAGCAGCAGCAGCAGCTCGTTGTTCTAGGCAGCCAGGCATGTCAATTGTTTGGCCAAATATTTGCTTAGTGCTCGTACTCGTACAAGTTGCCAGTTTCAGTTCCAAATCGAGTTTGGCTTTGGTTTTGGTTGTTTTTTTTTCTGTTGGTTTCCTGCGTTCACTCTCTGCCTTTCGCCAGGCTGGCCAATGCAAACAAATTAGATGCGTCCAACGTCCCTTTGGCTCTTTCGTTATGCAAATAAATGTTATATACCAACCAACCACACACACATAAACAATTGACTCAACTTGCTGCCCTTCATTTCCTGCCCTAAACAAGTGGCACTCTTTGGATATTTGCTTTGACTTAATTAAAACATTTGCACAGTGATTTTCTGTATACATTTTTATTTTTATTTTGTTTTGTGTGCCAATTAAACGTTTGTCCTTCCCCCCCCTTTTATTCCTTACAGGAGACTCTATCGGTGGAAGGACCCAACTCGTTGAAGCTGCTGGATGTGATGACCATTATACTCAATTATAGTGTGGCCCAAACCAATTGGAATAAGAACAATGAGAGCACCACCATGCTAATCGATTTGATTGCCTCGCTGGCCTTCTTTAGCCTGAACAATCGTCGGCATCAGGATCTGTTGATTTCCGAACAGTTTGCGGTGATCTTTAAGAGTTTGGCCAAGCTGTCGACACAATTTAATCCGGTCATTTATCCATTTTTGGTGACCATGTGCTTTAACAATGCCCCGGCCAGGCAGCTCATTTCCAGAGATTTTGATCTAGGGGTGAGTTAAACACGGTATAAACAAAAATCTATGCTAATCTTTTTTGTTTGATAGTTTTTGGATGAATACAGCAAATCGGAGACAGCCAAGCGGAATCGTTTAATTCAACTCATGCACAGCCGGCACAAGGACAAAACGAACAACAACAACAGCAACAACAACAGCAGAGCCAAGGTTGAGCCCTAGCTCCATTAACTTCTAAAACTCTCAACATTGCCCGAAGCAAAGTGATATTATTTTCAAAGAAAATTAAAAAAAAAAAACAGCTACTTAAAACAACTTGAAACATTCGCAAGCAAGGAAAAACTTCACTAAAGTAGTGTGAAGTGGAGAAGGAAAGGAAATGCATATTTTTAATATTTAATAGAATTTATTAATCTTATCTCTAATGCATCATCTCGCACACATTCGCTTATATACACACATACATACATACAAACATTCACATTCACAACAAAACTCGCATAGTTTTTAATACGATATTATTTACCTACTTACAATATTCATTAATCATTATTTATATATTCGTTTAATGCAAAGTATTAACACATTCATCATCTCACACACACACATACACACAAATAAACACTGCAAATTCTCAGTTATCGAATTGATTATAATAACATGTTAATAACAATTTATTTTTGAAAAAAAAAAAGAAGAAACCTGTAACAATTATTTAACTTATTTTTTATAGACATTAATATTTTTGGCAAAACAATATTTATTTAAAGCATATGAAATAAATATTGGAAATATATCAACACAAGTTTTTTTTAATGGGAAACGGGAACCAAATCATATGAAATTTTTGATATGGATTGGCTTGGGTTAACATTGCCTCATTTGGTGTCATTTTGGGTCATAAAATTTCAAATTACAAAAATGTTTGGAAATTATTTGGAATTTGACATTTGGTGTCATTTTGTGTCAATTTGTGTCAAATTACAAATAATTTTAAAGCAAAATTTTTTGTGATTTGAAATTTTATGACCCAAAATGACACCAAATGACACAAAATGACACCAAATGTCAAATTCCAAATAATTTTAAAGCAAAAAATTTTGTCATTTGAAATTTTATGACCCAAAATGACACCAAATGACATCAAACAAAAATGACACCAAATGAGGCAATGTAAAACCAGCCAATCCATACCAAAATGTCATGATTTTGTGTCAAAATGGCATAAAACAGCATAAAACTTTAGACCGACTTAGGAGACCGATTCAGACTTGGGACTAGCAAAAAGCATCCAAATCCAAACATGAAAAAAGCTTCACAATTAAGCTTTAATATTTCATTTGAATTATCAGCAAGTTGGGTGAGTTTGGAGACCAGTAAGTATTTAATGATTGATGGAAGTTCGAAAGATAATCGTTTTGCGATTCTTTGCGTCTTTTGACCTTAATTAAAAGCCAGTAAATATAAACTCTGGTGCATAACTATGGCCGCACCAATTTTTTTTTAGTTTACGAGTACTCAGAGAGGAGAGAGCAACAATTGGTGAATGCAGATAAAAAGAGACTCAAAAGTAATATAAGCAAGAAACAAAACAACAACCTTAGCAATGCAAAATTTAATTTAATTTTCGTTTAATGCTTGGTGCACAACTATAGCCTCGCTTCAACAAATATTTAACTTATTTTTTATAGACATTATTTGTTCAAAAAAATATTTATTTAAAGCATATGAATTAGTTTTTATTGGGAAATGGGAACCAAATCATATGAAATGTTTGGTATGGATTGGCTGGGTTTACATTGCCTCATTTGGTGTCATTTTGTGTCAAAATGGAACCAAATCATATTATGTGGGTTTACATTGCTCATTTGATGTCATTTTGTGTCAAAATATAACCAAATCATATTGAAATGTTTGGTATGGATTGGCTGGGTTTATTGCCTCATTTGGTGTCATTTTGTTTATATAAAATTTGTTTTGGTTTTTTGGGGCAACTAAAATGTTATGGTTGGCTGGGTTTACATTGCCTCATTTGGTGTCATTTTGTGTCAAAATGGAACCAAATCATATTGAAATGTTTGGTATGGATTGGCTGGGTTTACATTGCCTCATTTGGTGTCATTTTGTGTCAAAATGGAACCAAATCATATTGAAATGTTTGGTATGGATTGGCTGGGTTTACATTGCCTCATTTGTTTTGTGTCAATGGAACCATTGTGGCTGGGTTTACTGCCTCATTTGGTTCATTTTGTGTCAAAATGGAACCAAATCATTTGAAATGTTTGGTATGGATTGGCTGAGTTTACATTGCCTCATTTGGTGGAATTTTGTGTCAAAATGGAAACAAATCATATTGATATGTTTGGAATGGACTGGCTGGGTTTACATTTCGATCATTTGGTGTCATTTTGTGTCAAAATAGAACCAAATCATATTAAAATGTTTGGTATGGATTGGCTGGGTTTGCATTGCCTCATTTGGTATCATTTTTGTATCAAAATGAAACCATATCATATTGAAATGTTTGGTATGGATTGGCTGGGACTACATTGCCTCTTTTAGAGTCATTTTGTGTCAAAATGGAACCAAATCATATGAAATGTTTGATATGGATTGGGTGGGTTTTACATTGCCTCATTTGGTGTTAAAATGGAACCAAATCATATGTAATGTTTGGTATGGATTGGCTGGGCTTACATTGCCTCATTTAATGTCATTTTGTGTAATTTTGTGTCATTTTGGGTCATAAAATTTCAAATGACAAAAATTGTTGCTTTGAAATTATTTGGAATTTGACACAAAATGACACCAAATGACTCCAAATGACACCAAATGAGGCAATATAAAACCAGCCTAAAAACGAAGCTTATTATTTGAGAAAGGATTACTTTAAAGGCATTGAAATAGAGTTCGGAGGGGAAATAATAATTAATTAATTTTAATTAATGAATTCTATATCTTCTTATTTTTAACATCATATGTAGGATTGAGGTATTTCCAGTTCAGAGTATAGTCCCTCGATTTCTAGGCATATTGTTGTAGTATGATTCCACTTCTTAAGCACCTGGACCCTTCTCCGCTAAAACCCTGAGTAATATTTTTAATTCTTGACAATCCCATCCAATTCCTTTTCACAATTACTTTACGTTTGAAGTATTGCGAACAATGCCCAGGGAAACAGGAACCAGGGACTGGCAATTTCTTGAGGGGGGGAGCCCAACGACACACAAATTAAAAACGACAAAAATAATGTGCGCCTTTACCATTTGTGGGCGTGGTGCTTCAGGCAAACAAAACAAAACTCATCAGTCGACGAGACATCGTGGAGCAGCGTCTTTTGTTTCGCCCAGTGGGCGTGTGTCCATTGTCTTGTTGCACCTAGCCTGGAATTATGTCACACGATGAGAGAATGAGTCGAACAAACGACAGGCAGGCAGGGCAGGGGGAAACACATCTAATTTCTTTGGACATTGTACGTGTGGGTTTTTTAATGCTGCCATATGCACAACCCCGGGTTTGAGTTTGCCAAATTGTTAAAAAAAAAGTGGAAAAAATTGAAATCAACGAGCAACAATAATAATAAAAGGCCTTCAAGATTTGCTTTCTCTCTGGCGACAGATTGAAGTCACTCAACTTGAAATAAAATGCGACAGCGTTGAACAGTTGCACAATCAAATGGGACAATATGCAGTGGATATGATGCTGGGTTAAGGGTAAACACCGAGTGTGGGTAGGGGTAGGGTAGATGTTGGCTATCTGGTGGAGCAGTGAATTATTGTTTGAACAAATATTTTTAATTTGAAACTCAAAAAGCAATGAGCAAATTGGTGTTAGCAGAAGCCAAGTGCTTGGCTTGGGTCTAAAAAGGGAAAGTGGGTGGGGGAGGGGGGAGTGGAAAACAACCCTTCCATAATTGCTATGCACGACGATTGGGCTCAGCTCAGTAATTGCTGGTCACAATGCATACCGAATGACTAAGTGACTAAGCAGACGACAGTTCAACGTCAAAGTCAATATATCACAAAATACCAATTTGGGCCGTGTTTGGGCTCCTCAATCAAAATTATGACAAAACAACAACCCCCAGGGAGCTGCGTTTTGTGTAGATTAGTTTAGGTATGGTCTATAAAAATACATACTATATGCGAGGGTGGTTCGTTTAGTTTGCAGTGCTAGCCTAGTAGGGGATTCGGGTCTATTATTTTAATTTTTTCCAGTAATTTTTGTCGCATAGAAATAATATTTGTCAGGATATCATTAATTGATTTTTATGCTATTTGGTTTTCAGTGTGATTTAAAGTGATTCGTAACATGTGACAACGAAAAAACTTGCAGTCAGGTTTGCCATTTCACCAAAATCTACAACGAATTGCTTGAGAAATCATTCGGAATTTTATGCTCAAAATTCGTGCTCGATATCCACAGAAATGGCTTTTCAAGCTATTGTGATAAAATTTCGGACCAGTTTTAGTTTATTGGACATTAATCCACCGACCAGAGTACGGAGAGTGCGTACCGAGTAGAATATTGCTGTTGTATCGGACAGAGTGAATAAATATCGCAATACTTCAATTCGTCGCCGTTCTCAACTATTAGGCTATGGACCACCCGAAGAGTTTACGTAAGGACTCGTATGAAACCATACAAAAAAAACAGCTGATCAAGAACTGAAGCCGGGTGACCCTTTACGACGCCGGTGTTTGCTGAATGACGGTCTTAAAAAAGTTGAATCGAAGAATTGTTTTGGTCAATGAGTACGTTTTGCTTAAACAGAATTGCCAAATTTTGTTTGAGGAGCAGCCAGTGCACCCTGAAAATGTACTGGTTGGTGGTTTGTGCGATGATTCCGCGTTTTTTCAAAAAAAATGGAAAGAGTGGTAGATTGGTTTGACTTGTGGTTTTAACAACACGGTGCCACATGGCACACGTAAAACCATGACCCAATTGAGAGGTGAGTTTGGTGAAGCAATTAATCCTACGTTTTGGACCAGTTCATTGGCCGCCAAGACACACACGAGACTATTTGTTGTAGGGATTAGCATGTTTCTCTATCTCTTGAGCGAAAATTATTAATAATTTCGACAGAAAGCGTTCCGAAGCTAAGAGTACGTTTTTATAAAGAAGTAGTGTAACAGATTTACATTACATGTGTGAAGAGTCTCTCGTGTGACTTATGTTAAAACGTTGATAGTATTTAAATCCCACCTTTTTAAATATCGTGTTTCTAAATAACATATCGATGTAAAATCTGCAATCAAATAACCCATGAAATAATGTTACTAATCGATAGACAAACCATTAATAATGAAACTTTTTGTAAAAGATGAAATGCACACAAAAATATTTACTGTTGTGGATGTAGGGATCGAAATTTTTTTTAATCATTAAAGTACATGGAATAATATGTAAAAAAACACAAAAAAATTTTTTAACATGGGTTTAGTAAAGTTTTTGCTTCAAATTTAACATAAAAATCCAAGAGTTTGTTTTGTAGCTAAATGATATAGTGCTCGGATATGGATAAAATTTGACTAGATTATGAAGATCGTATTACTGATCAAAAACTATGAGTTTTTTATTAAATATAAAACTAAGATTTCGGCCGAGCGATCCTATGGGAGCTATATTATATCGTTTATACGCAAACTGTTCGTTTATTGTAAATATTGTTCGTATATCATGATCAGTTGATATTATTGAATGGTAGTGGTATTTTTTCATTAAATTGACGAACGAAATCGTTGAAAAATGAATCCGCTTGCGCTGGGTTTTGGACGGTCGTTTTTACTTAGATTGTAATTTCACCTTATTGTGGTGAAACAGAACAGCTTGGAACGTGTATCTTTCTATTTGTAATACTCTCCAGTGATCATGTTTCCTATTTCTAAAACTTATATAATGGATGTCCCTTTTGTGTTTCACAACACAGTGACCATTTTCTTCCGGTTCGATAGATTCTCCCGTAAAAGTCCTTGACTTTAACTGTTCCTTTGTCTCTGACTTTTAATTATGAATCCAAGATTCATCAAGGATCTCGGTTCGACGCTAAAATTTATTAGGATGTCGCTCAACCAGGTTCAAATACTGTTTCGAGAGAGATAGCCGTTTAGCCATCGTAAGCAAGCGCGGCACCCATCGCACATATAGTTTTTTTTTGGATCGAGCTTGTTGCGTAAAATGGTTATAGTCGTTAAGGGCGTTCTTTGCTCATCAAAGACGAATTTACGGTCATATCTAAACTCGTTGAACGAATAAAGAAAGAAAAACCAACTTCGGTTTTTTTCACTTCTTCCCTTTTATCGATAAAAGCGAATCACATTTGACAGAAGCTAAACTACACGATGAATCAGTCTGAAATTCACGTAGGTAACTTTTATCATTATAATGATAAAGTTTACACCTTTCTGCTACTTCTGGATCCACCCTCGTGCATACCGGCCAGTGGCAATTAAAATGAAAAACTGCCACGGACATTGCGTGCAATGAGCGCATAAGGCGTTAGTACAGGGGTGGGAGCTGGGAGCAGGCACTGGGAAATGGTTCATGTTTGGTCAGTCCCAGCTTTAAGCCAGCAAAAGTTAATTGCAACTTAAAGAGGAGCCCAACGCAAACTGATTTCAAGGTGTGGACTCGCCGCCACAGATAGACAAACAAATTTCGCGCCTTTTCCGTCCGAAAAGCGAACCAAAAAAAAAAAAAGGGAAAGTTGGACTTCCGGTCAGGATACGCTCCTAATTTGTTTACAAGCTTCGGCCGCTGTTGACGTGCCTTGTGCACATTATGCGCGATGCAGGACGTCCGATAAGCAGCTGGACGGGGGTGGCTGTGACTTTGTGACTACAAAAAAAAAAAGCGAGCAACGGCATTGCGTGATGACCTTACGATGACACCCAGCTGATTATAAAGAAATATCCTGGACTGGCCTCTCCATTCCCGGTTGCGTGCTCGACTCAAATTCAGCGGAAATGTTTGCAACTAACAGTAAATTATGTAACACACAAGTCACAAACCATTGAAGGAAATCAGCGAACCGCAGTTGCCGTTGCCTAAGCCGTTGTCCATGTCCCAGGGCCATGTCCATGTCCATGTCCATGGCTAGTGTCCTTAAGCCGCTTTGCCCCATGTGCTGCTGCTGCTGCTCATTTGCACGTGAGTCGAGTTGAGTTGAGTCGAGTCGAGGCAACCAAGCGTCAAGCGGCTTATGAGGAAAGGCCTGTGCGTGTGTGAGTGTGTGTGTGTGGGGTATGTGCAACTATTTGTCCCCAACCATTCACGGAGCTTTGCTTTCAGCTGCAAATTTATGACCACATAAATAACATAACAGAAAAACCAGTGGCAGCAGCCAACATCGCCAGAGAAAAAGAGAAAGAGATATTAACGAAACCAACAAAAGGCAACAACAACAACTAAGACTAAAGACACAGGTTAGCTCGAAGTCAAGTGTACCCTAGAAGAGGGATAAGTAAGGGGTTCAAGAGATAGCTTATACGCATATTATGGGCACCCAAGATGACCTATCAAAATTCGCATGGTTTAGACAAGAACGGAATTCCGTGGAACCTTCGAATGGGAATGAATTTAAAATTTGAGTCGGGAATAAGACAAGCTACCAAAATTGTTTTGGTTTGGACGTCTATTTTATATAGCTGCCATACAACTGATCTGGCCGATCTGCACCAACTTTGTTATTTTGTAGCCAAAATTCGATTTGTGCTTATATTTTCAGCTTTTCAAACGACTTACCAAATTTGGTTCGGGTTGGTTTACAATTTCATTTAGCTGCCATTAAACCAATCTTGCATCAATTTTGTTGTGTTCGACGATACAAAAAATAGCAATTTTTCCGAAAAGGGGCTGGAACGAACAAAAGAGAATATATATATTCTTTTGCGAATTATTTGTAGTTATTAGTGCATCAAAGAATATATTACTCCAGGACACACGATTGCAATGGGCAGACACAACAATACAAAGAAAATTAGCAAAAAATTAATTTAAAACAATTAATTTGGCAAACCTGTATAAATATTTTCCATATTTTCCATTTGTTCTTGCTTTAATTAAAAAGCCACAGCACACTTTCAACGCCTAACAACATTTGCGAATGATTTTTGATAAGTCAGGAATGCACTCAATCAGCTAATTTAAACTGCGTGCCAAAAATAAACCGATGACCTTCAAATTTGTTCTTTATACATTTTGTCATATTTTGTAAATGTACAACTAAAAATCAGTTTATTTATGAGTTATAAAAATATAAAAATTTATTTTTTTACCAACATTTTTTTGAACCAAAGTGCATTGATAGTTAAAAAGTTAAGGGGAAATTGGAAACTTTAAAGTCCTCGTGACACCTTTAAAACCTATTTAAAAATTTGGCTTTCCATTAAATACTTTAAAAAAATTTTTCGATTTTTTTGAGCGAAGTGACGCAGAAAATTTTATATTTTAAAAATCGTTATGGTAAAAATTTGCACAAATGAGCATCCTTTTTGCTAAATGTGGAATGGAGCTGAAGATGAATCAGTATGTTAAATTATTGTGTCCTTTTAAAACTGCATAACCGAACCCAAAATCGCAAGAGAATACGGTTGGATCATTTTTTTTTAGAAAGGTATTTTTGTTAAACAAATACAAGTAATAACACTGTGATAGTTTTTTTTTTTTTAAATTAAACAAACCTGACTAATTCGGGCCTTAGGTATCAAAATGCATCATTACTTTTGAGTTATTACGATGATTTGATAAAAATTTTTGTTTAGTTTTTACCAATGTAAATTTTTCTTGCAAATTCCAAATATCTTATTCCCGTGAAATCATAATAAAAATATTTAAATGTTCTCTATTTTTAAATACATTTTCACAAGGGCATAGCCAGGTGGGGCATATTTTACTTAAAGAGGGCAAAATCTCTCGTACAATGGCGGCACTATGTACAGAATGCTAAAAAGCGTTCATTTTGCAAATGTAGGGGCTACTCCCTTGCATTTACAGATTTTGGTCATTGCATTCAAAAGAATAGATTAAAAGCTAAACAAAATTTCACATTTTTACCAAAATTTATTACCAAAAATTACACTAAAATAGGGAAACATTTAATTAGAAACATAGTTGTTGAAAATAAAGAAGAAGTCATTAAAAATTATTTAATTGTGATTTTTCTTAGTTTTTGAAATTTTTTTATCATTTTTCAAAATAATTTTTATATAAAAAACTCGTGAATTTTTTAGTTTTTGGAACATAACTTTTGAAAGCGCTTTAAATCTATTTATTTGGGTTTCATTTCAAGAAAATGATATATTTTTATACACTTGAAAAGTGTATATTAATTTTGCCCAGAAGTTTGTAACGCATAGAAATATTCATTTCCGACCCCATAAACTATATATATTCTTGATCAGGACGACGAGCTGAGTTCATTTCCCGTCTTCCGTCCGTCCGTCTGTCCGTCTGTCCGTCTGTCCGTCTCTGTCCGTCTGTCCGTCTGTCCGTCTGTCCGTCTGTCTGTCTGTCTGTCTGTTTCTACGCGAACTAGTCTCTCAGTTTTAAAGCTATCGAGCTGAAATTTTGCACAGAGTCTTCTTTTTTACTGCACGCAACTAATATGTCGGAACCGGCCGGATCGGATGACTATATCATATAGCTGCCATAGGAACGATCGGTCTAAGAACTAGTTCTAGTTAGAAAAACTTTTTTGTTTTCCAACGTAGCGTCACTAAACTTGGTATATGTTAGTTTTATATGCTTCCACATAATTCTGGAAAAATGTATTAAAATCGGATCACTATAGCATATAGCTGCCATAGGAACGATCGGTCGAAAAATAAGTCTTTGTGAGAAAAACTTTTTTGATTTCCATCGTAGCGTCTCGAATCGTAGTATGTATTTGTTTTATATGTTTCCACACAATTCTGAAAAAAATTTATCAAAATCGGATGACTATAGCATATAGCTGCCATATAAACGGTCGGTCAAAAACTACTTCTAGTGAGAAAAACTTTTTTGTTTTTTATCGTAGCGTCCCCAATCTTGGTATATATTAGTTTTATATGCTTTCACATAATTTTAAAAAAAATTATCAAAATCGGATGACTATAGCATATAGATGCCATAGGACCGATCGGTCGGAAAATGTGTTTAACTAAGAAAAGTTTTTTTATGGTATCAAATTTTTATTATCAATGATTTAAACATTTTTAAATATCTGATATCTATATCCAATATATATTTTACAGGTTAAATCAGTTGGAGTAAAGTTTTTCAAGTGTATTAAAACTTCGGCAAAGTCGAAGTTAGCTTTGCCTTCTCGTTTTTTTCCATTTACAATAAATTTTTAACTAAGTGAAAAACTTAAAAAAAATTATTGTAAGAAGCTATCGTAATAGGTCAAAAAAGTAATGATGTCCAGAGGCCCTAAATAAGGAAAAACTGTTAAAGTTAGTCATGTCTTTTTTTTCGACTTGGACAGTGTAATTATTCAGATAGTTTCTAATTTTAAGTTATAAATGACACTTAGATCATGCAAAAATATTTATGTACACTGCTCTTGCACACGATCTCACGAAGATCGTCAAAAACAAGGCGATTTTCGGTTATTAGATAGGTTATCAGAATTTAAAAAAATGAGTCAGATTCTTTTAATGGATAAATAAATCGTTGGATCGATTTATCAATGAGGAATATATCTGAAAAAGTTGCGTTTAAATCTCAGATCGATTTTTGAGACCGTTTGTGAAATCTCATGATGACCGATTTAAAAAAAAACCGTTTTGAGAAAAACTCGTTAAAGGTTTTAGAAGAAGTTTAACCTTAGTTAAAGTTACTTTCATGGTATCGTCTCAGCATCGGAGGAGAGACTGTTACATATAAGATGTTCCAGAGTTTCCACAACATCTAGTTCTGTACGTCTTCTGCAATTTTGCTTTGTCCTCTTAATATTCCTGAATGAAAATGGACTCGAGAAAGTTTTTTATTGCGTGTTCGTCACATTATTGTGTATATTTGAGTCGAGTGAAGAAATATGGTATTTCGAAAAATATATTCCTTGAGCTCATTAAAGGTGCCTGCATATCAGACTTGATTTAATTGGAACATTAATATCAAAATTTGTTTTAGCTTAGGATAAGCCCATTTGAACCAATAGTTGGCTAGTTTTCTTTGTAAAATGCAAAAATAGGGGAAAATTAAGATAAAGCTGACTGAAAGGCCGTTAAGAGTAATTCACGATGTGATCGTTGTCCTTTATAAAGATAAAAACAAAAATCACTCACATTCATTTCCCCCTATATACATATATAATTAAGAAGGTTTTACAACCGCCATTCCACATTGTGATTGCACTTATAAATCATAATTTCGAACTGCTCAGTGATTCGATCATGCCTCGATCTCTGCTTATCAAGTACAAAACCAAATAGAACCTGGTGCTGGCATTCATTCATTCATTTCATATGCATATTTATAGCTTAAATAAATAACGAATAATATGGCTATAAATTTTGGCACGCTCTTTTGTTTTAATAACCAAACGCAGAGCCTGTGAGCGTTCAGCATATTCCGTATAGTGACATTTCGATAAATATTAAATATGCATAAATAAAAATCAACTCGACAAATGAACAGCACAAATGTTTATTTGATGCCCACAGCCCACCACATGCGCTAGTCTCTCTCTCTGCCTTGGTGGGGCATAAATCAAAGCCATGTGGTTTGGCCAGTGTCCTATCAGTCAGCGCCAAAAACTGCTGTTCCGATAAGTCGGCCAATGGGGGGAGATAAGAACAATTTGTAGTAACCAAATTGTTATCTGCCACATTTGCCACATGCAGTTGGACTTGCAGTTTCTGTAGCCATGAAAACCATGTAAGTGGTTAATTAAACGCGTTTCACAAATTATAGCATATGTTTGGGCGCATCAGATAAGATAGATACGAGAGTTAGATAGATAGAAGTCGCTACAAACTGCATCATGAAATATGCAGAGACAACAACATTTTGTGTTATTTTTCCATTTGAATATTTTGTTTGCCTGGCTCAAGGCAGAAGAAGCGTTGACAGCTTTTTGTTGAAATTGCCAAACGTTCCAAAAGCCATAAGAACAGTTTTATTCCCATTTCCATTTCCATTTCGGAGTGGGTTGTGTTTGTAAGGCATTCAATTTTCATTTTTGTCTGTATATATATATGTAAATATGCATATATGGCCAGGATATGCGTACATACATATATATATTGCATAAATTATTAATGCCAACTTTTATTTTTTTTACATATTTGAAGACAGTTGGCAGTCGGCAAACACATTCAGTTTGTAGCAGGAGGGATAGACAGTCAGTCGCTCGCTCGTCATATTTGCGTGTTTGCATTTAATCATTGAAAATGTTGCAGGCAACGAAGACACACGCCCACTTTGCGGGTTAGCCCACTCAACTTTGGCGTTATTTGCATTTCAGTTTTATTTTTTTTTAGCGCATATTTGCAATAATATTTTTATTACTTTATCTTTGAGTATTTGGACAAAGCAGAATTTAGATTAGCTGGGTGAATTGGAGGGTCAGAATAATTAGGTGTAACTAACATTTATTCTCTTCTAAGAGTAACAGCTCTTTATTCAAGAATGGGAGACTCTTGAACTTAAGAATGGTCAGCTCTTGATTCGAGAATGGGAGATTGTTGGATTTGAGAATACTCCGCTCTTGATTCAAGAATGAGAGAACCTTGGCTTTGAATCTGTCAAGCTCTTGATTCTAGAATTTTCTACTTGGAATAAGAATTTTTCATACTTAAATCAAGTATGAAAATTCTTGTTCCAAGAAATTCGTACTCAAAATGTCAAGCTCTTGATTCTAGAATTTTCTACTTGGAATAAGAATTTTTCATACTTTGATCAAGTATGAAAATTCTTGTTCCAAGAAATTTGTATTCAAAATGTCAAGCTCTTGATTCTATAATTTTCTACTTGGAATAGGAATTTTTCATACTTTGATCAAGTATGAAAATTCTTGTTCCAAGAAATTTGTATTCAAAATGTCAAGCTCTTGATTCTAGAATTTTCTACTTGGAATAAGAATTTTTCATACTTCGATCAAGTATTAAAATTATTGTTTCAAGAAATTCGCACTCAAAAATTTATTCTTGGATACAGAAATTTACTCTTGGATCAAGTTCAAGTTTCACTCTTATCGTACTTATTGTGCTCGAATGCTCTTGATCCAAGAATGCAATTCTCTTTTTTTCCTATCGGTGTATATATGTATATACATTAAAGAAGAATATAATGAAAACACTTAAGAGAATCTACTATACATTTTCCATCTACAAAATCTGGAACAGCTGATGTCTTACGGCCATTTGAAAGCTAATTTTCAAACAATGCTTAATGCTCGAACTCAAAGTTTTGTATTTGAATTTGTAAGTTGTCTGAGAAAAATCGTGATTTTACGTATTCGGGCAAAATCGGGCAAATACCAATTAGACTAACGTATAGAAAAAACATGAATGAACCACATTGTACTAACAGTATCGACCATGTACCAAACTTTTACCAAACGAAACAGAATTACTTTGAGGATAAGTTCCCTTAAAAAAGCACACAACAAAAACACATAAAACAAAGATCAGATGACTCGGTTCAGTGGTAAATTAAAACCTAATTTAATAAAGAAAACAAAAATTAGGAAGATTATGCAAGTTCCACCTTTTAATCCCCCAAACGATTTGGTGCTCTAACTCCCCCCATAATCAAAATTCTGCCTACGCCTTGCAAAACTATACAAACATTTTGCGTGTTTATAAAAAATTAAAAATCTCTGCCTGTCCTTGTTAAAAACCGCCACGCCCACCTGCCCAACCCCCCTCCCTACACTAGTCCATGTCCACTAGACCACGCCATATTTTGATTAAACTTGGCTTTTACACAATTTTGCCGTCCATTGTTGTTGGCCATTGTTATGGCTGTTGGTGTGTTCCCACCGCTGATGTTGCTCCCGTTGTTGCTGCTGCAACGCATTTGGAATTTGAATCCCCATTTTTACAATTCTTTATTTCCCACATTTTAATGCTCTTCATGTTAAAAAGAGTCCATAAGCTTGTAAGTAAGTTCGATACATTTCTGGATGCAAGGGAAATGGGTAAGGCCGCATAACAAAGGCTGGTAACCATTTGCTTTATCTCCAAATAAATCGTTCGGGATACCATAGGAGTTCCGAAAACTTCCCGCGTCCATTTCTAGTATGAACTACGAACTTGAGAGTGGGAGACTTTTTTTTTTTTGCGAAATTTAATTAAAGCCATTTTTAAAAAAAGTTAAAATTGAACCAAATTTGTAAAATAAAAAATCTTTTAATGATGAGCAAAGCATTATGGCCGAACAGAATTCGAAACAGTGAGTTACGGCGAGCCAGAATGGAAAGGGTCGAAACGAGAATCCGAAGGATGAAATGGAGCTAGATTGGCCATACTTTGCGTAAAAATGACAACGGCTATGGAATGGGATTGGTCGGGCACCAGACAGACCCAAAGAGACCTGAAGAAGGACCGTCGATAGAGAAGCTCGATGTATCGGCAAAACTTGGGGTTTTAGTCCAATAAGTTTATAGCCTCCCGAAAACATGCGACCAGAGCTTTTTAAATTTGGTTTTTTGTTTGGTGTAACTAATTAATTATATAAGAAAAAAGGTGTAGAGGTGGAAGCTATGATTCCGGGACTCCTAGTTTCGGAATCGAAAAACGGTAAATGAGGTTATGATCAAAATTGATGTAATTCTGGCCCGTACCTCAATTATATGTTTCAATATTTTTTTGAAAAATTGGCAGCCATTTAAAAAAAAACTTTTTAGTTTTGCAAGTTTTTTTCTTTGTAGTGTAAAATTATCAATTATGCGTCGATTGCAACATGGCTTTTCAAAATCGGTTCAGTAGAACTGACGGAATCATGGTTACCAGGTCGAAAACCAATTTTCGGACGCGCTTTAAGTTTTGACTAACGTAAAATATAATCATTTGTTCCACTAAAATGACTATATCTGCTTAACTATTGCGAATATTTAAAAATGGTTTAAGGGGATAAAAGGGGAATGTCCAAGCTATATTAATAATGCAAAACAAAAAAATTGAAAAAAAAAATTTTTTTAAAGGTCCCCTATTTGAACTCGATTTTCTTTTATAGACATATAAGATATAAAACATTTTATATCCAAAATTGATTCCAAGTTATACGATTTTTTCTGCTTGAGCAAAGGTCGATTCAAAATCAAATTTTTTCAGTTGTGCCGTTGTTAAATTAAGTGAGCGATATATATTCCTGATTAGCGTGACGAGCTGAGTTGATATAGACATGTCCGTTGGCGGCAGTTTTTTAATTTCCTGCTATCTGGATGTAACTTACGCTCAGTGTTGCTAAAAGTTCTGAGCCAAAAGTTGATAGATTTGCAAAAAAAAAAATTTCGCCGACATTCATAGCATGCAATGTCTTCTTTGTAGTCTTCACCTGCATTCAAGTAAGTTTCCACCAGGTTCATCAGACTGAAGGCATGCTTAACGCTTTCTTCAGCTTCAGCTGTGCTCATTATTGAATCAGTACTGAAATCAATGTAGAGGAATGGTATAAAAAACATGTCTTCTTTTATATCAGATCTTGCCATGCCATAGCCACCATCCGAGAGCAATCGTGTTTTCACACAGACACGAGCCGAAGACAGGGCTGTGGAAACGGTGATTTTACAAGGGAGTGGGATGTCGACTGTAGCGTTCACCAACACAGCCACATTTTTATGCATAACATTTACAAATGAACAAGGGTATAATATCTTCGGTAGACCGAACATAACTTTCCTCTATTTGTTTTATTTAATATCTAGTCTATTCTCATCAAAAGAATTGCAAACTGATAACACACGATTAATAAACTAAAATCGACGTGCTTGCTTAGAAATTTCGAGAATCTTTGAAAGTACGATGATAGAACTTTGATTCGACAACATCTGCTTGATAAGCATTTTATTTGTTGATGCGTCTAACCTATGACTGACAATATACCATCACCCACTATGTTATTGATCGAAACTCAATCGAAAGACATCAGAACAGATTTTTATCGAGACCTGTGGTCCCACTCCTCTCTAAAACGGATGAACCCATTTTCAAAGATCAATTGCAAGAAAACTAGAATCTCGATAATTAAATGCTATGTATCGAATGAAACTCAAAAAACCGTCTGAATATCTTATTAAAAATAATTATTTTTAGTCTAAAAGCATCCCAATGAATATTGCTAACTCTTTTTATTTTGTTAATTTTACGTTAAGTAATTCGAGACAATTAGTTGAATGAAGAATTAAGAAATATGCTTGTGGAATACAGTTACTGTAAGAACCAACCAGGTTATATAACATTCCCCACTTTATCTGTAGATCGTTTTGGTGGCTTTTCAGTTTTGTTAGTCTTGTCAGAGGCTAAAGTGTATACGTATTTCGTAGTTTTTCCGGAAGTCTGTTGTTTTGTTGCATATTTGCATTTTGCATTGTTATTGGCCATGGTTGTGTTGCGTTGTGGAGTGGCAAGGGGCGTGGCATTGCGTGGGCCGTTGGCTATTTCCATACTGCGGCCGAGGAGTGCAGCAGTGAGTGGGTGTGTGTGTGTGTGTGTGTTAAAGAGGGTGGACTGTACTTTGTTGTTGATTTAACGTTGCATTGTTTGTTTGTCCAGGATTCAGATGGGGCCAACAGACTCTACCACTCTCTGTGGTTGCCCATTTGTTGCCTCGGTCTTTGTTTTGGCTTTTTGGTATTTTTGACGGTGGTTTTATTTTTGTCTTTCTACCTTTTAGCACAGTTTTTTTTTTGTTTGTTTGTTTTCAGTTGTGCAACTATTTTCAGTACATGGGCATAATTATTGCAAGTGATTTCCAGCATTAACAAGAAGAACGCACACACTATTAAAAATGCATAAAGTTGGACTCATTCATAATATATATAAAAAATATATACATATATATACTGACTGAACAGCAGCTGAAAATGCATAAATGATTTGTTTGATATTGTATGAATGAATAAAAAATTGAGCAGGAAACCTGAATTAAGCCCAAGCATAAAGCCAAAGCCATTTTAATCAACATTCGCCCACTGGAGAGCTTAATCGCTTTGCTTTCTCGCGCATTTTGCGGTGCATTTCAAATGTCCAAGCAAAACCCTCCCGCTTCCCCACTCCCCGCTGCAGCTTACCAGCTTTACACTTGCTGCATGCAAATCCCTTTTTGACACTTGACCAGTTGACCAGACGCCGTTTGCCTTCACTTCACTTCACTCCACCTGCCCCAGCCCTTCAACCTTCCTCATTTGCTTTATGGCATTGGCATGTCATAATTTGTAATCCTGAACGCTGGCTGTTTAATTTTCACACCTTTGTGCTTGTCTCCCAGTCAAATGCCCGACACACGACCAACAACAACCAAAGGCAGCTTAAATGGCTTTACACTTGCCCGTCACTCGTCCTACCCTCTCGCTGTCTCTAGTGAAGAACTGGACAAATGAACGCTTGACCCTTGGCGCGCTTAAAATAATCAACTTTTGTTCATTACAACATTTTGTAATCATTTGGAGTTCGGAAAGGGATTTCCTTAATAGAATTCAGAGCCTGAATCAAGCCTTTAAGCCATCGAAATTGCATAAGAAGGTCATAGGTCATAGTCTTACCATGCCTTGTTTGGGTTTCCTATTGGGCAAGTTTGCTAGCTTTTCGATGATTTCAATTGATTCTTTCAGTTTTTTGAATGACCCACCCTGTACATAATCTTCAAGTTCCCACCGATCAGCCTCTTGATCCTGCTTAGAATATTAGACAGATTGTAAGTTTTAAGATGACGCTTTTAGTCCTTTCCTTGATCTTAAAGTTAGTAAAGATTTTTCTGATTCTAATTAGTGTCCATCTTGATTGCATAATAAGACATGGTACAGCTCTTTCTTTTGATTTTCGGCTGGGTAAAGAATTCGTCGATATCCAAGTATGTTTTCTATAAAATCCCCCGGAAGTTGAAATTTCTTCTTTCTGCCTTTCTTTATCAATTTCAGGCCAGTTTAACACTGATTTTCCTTATAACAGGCATCGGTTTTGATGAAGTGAATACTGAGCGTAAGGTCCAAACCTTTTCCCCCCCTATTTTGTTCTTCTGAAGAGCCAACATATGGTAATTATTATCTCTGACATAATATTAGCTTATCAGTTTGCCTCACCAAACTTTGCCTAAATGTGGAACAATGCGATTTGCCCTACCGTACTTTTGGCCCATAAAATTAAATCAAAATTATTACGTGCTGACAATAAACATGATAACTAATTGACAGTGTTGTTGTTGTTGCTGTTATTGTCATTGTATTTTGTGGCAGGAGTCTGAGTCTGAGTCTAACTGTATGTGAGTGGAATGATTATATTGATCGAGTAGTTTTTGGGCGGGCTGGAGCTGATAAGCTTGATTTGCTGCCGCTTTCACATGAGCAGGGCAAACCAATTGGTCTGCAATCTGCGTAACAATGAAAGGTAACAATATGCAAACAAATAGTTAAATCAAGTGATTGACTATTTTGTGTAGGCAAAAAGTAAATTGTAACACTATGCAACAATGATTTATTCTGATGCACGAAAAATTTAGATAATAATTTGTTATGAATTTTTGTAAATTTAAATTTTTTAGTGACCTATTTTGAATTTTATCAAATTCATTATTCGCAGGCTCAAGGTCAATATTGATTTGTTTTGATTCTGCCTTGTCGTTCCTAATTTCTAGTCCAGTATTGTGCGTTAATTCCAAATTCTTCTAGTGATTATGAAAAAATATATAACTTTGCCCTTGAAAAGGCATAGAAAAAGCACTTTAATAGATAACACAGGGCAACAAAATGACGAACTTTGGGAGGTGCAGCCTTGTTGATCAAAAATTATGATTAATTAATGTGCACTGAACAAAACTGCATCATCGGCTTTGTTCCATCAGCTCTTGTTTCCACGATATGACGGAAAAACGGATTTCTTAGTGCCCTTTCGAATTTCTTGTGGTCACAATAGGCATGAATTTCTGAATTTCTGTGGCCTATTCGACAGAGCACATATCAATGCTTCTGTAAAAAATCAAGTGCGCAATATTCGATCATGCAAAATGATCCAAATTGGTCTCTGAAGTAAGAAATTACTCTGATTTATGGCTATTTTGACTAAATAAATCATCCCATTTAAGCTAAAGTGGTTGGTGTATTAAAATTTAAGCCATTTGAGCCTTTTAACAGTTCCTATACAAATTTGGAATAGGAATCTAGTAGTCCTCCCATAAATTTAAATGTGTGTTTTTGGCTTAAGCAGGCTGTAGCTTCGCCAAATAAACTGGTACAAACGCAAAAAAATTCACATAATTAGAATAGATGTTGGGCTATATGCTGAAATGGATCAAATAGAAATCCAACAACTAAGTTTAACGGAGACGATTTATTTTGTAAAAATTGCCATAAATCGAGAAACGTCTGACTTCAGAGACCATTTTGGAGCCTTTTGCATGATCGAATTTTGGGCGTTTGATTATTCACAGAAGCATTGATATGTGCTCTTTCGAATAGGCCAGATAAATTCAGAAATACATGCCGATTGTTTACAAAAATTGGAGGTGGCAAAATTTACAAGAAATCCGTTTTTCCGTCATATCGTGGAATCAAGAGCTGATGGAACAAAACCGATGATGCACTTTTGTTCAGTGCACTCCATTCTTATATAATCAGTTATAGATAGGGCTGAACCAAAAACACTGTGCCCTGTGTAATTGTTAAATTAGAATTGCATAAAAAAATCTCCTACACTAAATACACAATTACCGAATTGATATTAATAATCCACAGTTTGGAAAATACTGTATTCAATTTGAGACCATACCAAATGTTGGGTTCGTACATCTAATGCGGTTGACCTGTCTCGTTTAATTTACTTGCTACGAGACTGCTTTCGAAGTTAGCAGCAAAGAGTTAACACAGAAAAATCTCATAAACCGAATTTCTATCTGTGAATCGCTACTGAATCGCAACAAAATCGATCCATTTTTGAAGCGAATGATAACTGGTGATGGAAAATGGATCATTTTGCTATTGATCGAATAGCAATCAGCACGCGCAAACGGTGTCCAAGCCAGGATTGACTGCTGCAATCGCTCAGAAGCGGCCGTCTTAGGCCAATAGAAGAGGATTAACGCTTGGCCACACACGTCGTTAGTTACTCGTCAGAAGCTCCGGGAGTATGCATCCGCCATATAGACCAGTCTTAACACCAAGTGATTGCCCTACCTGTATCTGTCTATGATGAAAGATTTCAATGTTATTTTTTTTTCAATGTTTATTTGATTTCAAATACAAAAATAATGGATTTATCGGTTCCTACTTATTCGGTAACGGAACAATATAGCTCGTAACCATTCTTTTTTAGCAGTATCAATCTGGTCCGGAACCGGTTTTGAGTAAGGAATATTTTTTACTTCATATTATCAATCCAAATTTCAAGTTCATAGCTTAAATAATTTCTTATATATAGCTCTATTTTTTTTAAAATGGTTCAAAATGGTTCGGTAGAGTTTTGATCCTGGAAAATTGTCTAACTTTATATAACCAATTTACACGCCAAACTTCAATATTATAGATTAAATTTTAAGATTCTAAGAAATGGCCCTTAAGCCTTTTTTAAACCGGTTAATAATTGCTGGGATATTTCTACGAACCAGTTTGTCTCGGGGAAAAGTAAAAAACTTATTTTTATCAATCCTAAAACCAAATTTGAAGTTCATTGAAAAAAAAAATTTCTGAGTTGCCTCTAAATCACTTTTGAACCACTTTTAAGACCTGTTTTGAGACCGGAAAATAACTATCTTTATGCTTGTAACACTTTTGAACCTGTTTAATTTGGTCCGGAACCGGTCCTGAAACAATAAAATTTCTTACTTTATAATATAAACCCAAACACCAAATTCTAAGTATGTAGCTTAAATAATTTTCAGAGTTGGTTTTATTGTGTGAAATTTCAAACATTATATGGATTTATAAATTTCATAAAATGGTTGGAAAGGAATACCAAGCTATAATTAATATTGCATACTTATAGGGGTCATTGGGCATAAGGCATTGCAAACTAACATTGCCTACTGTTTGGGGCAGCCGTGTTAAGTATCGGCACAGAGAAGAGAAGAAGTTATGGTCGACGGCCCATGCCATTAATGGTAAAAAAATGTTCTAAGAAAATTGTTATCTGTACTTAATCTTTAAGAAAATTGCGAATAATTAAAAGACTTCTTCTACTACGCCTAATTAGGCGTCAAACAAGCTATCGATCTTTAACAGACGTTTATCAGAGGGTTTTATATGGAATGCGATTTTGACTAACCCAGCTTTGAAGTATTATATATTTAGCTAGTACTCGCAATCGCTTTCGAGAACCATTAAACACATCCACTCCAACCTGACGACTATTTGACAAGTGACATTTATGCTATATTACTGCATCAAAAGTTTTTGGCGTCAGTTGAAAGTTTTGAAAAAATATTCATTCGTTTTCATTTTATGACCAAAAAATCGTGTACCAAAACAGTTTCGAGTACTAGGTAAAACTTGGCGTAAAAAACAGTAACATTGTGTAGACTAGTGCAATCAGTTTAGTTCAGTTTGAGTTTACACAAGTTTTGTCATTTTTTTTTTCAGCAACAAATTTCTACCTCAAGTTTGCTTTTTCCTTGCTTTTCATTTGTCTGGGCTATTGACTTTTGTGTTGCCATTGGCGTGTCTGGCAGTGCTTAAGCTTCCATTCAAGTGTCTAAGAAGGTGTCCTCTCTCATATGGAGTTTCGTTTCATAGTAAACGACAGATTTGTTGCGTGTTTTGGTTCAGTTTTTTTGTTCAGTTGTGGCTTTGATTTCCCACTCTGAAATTTCCCACAGTTTGGTTCCGCTTCTTCCGCTTATTATCAAAAAAAAAAATACAAAACGGAAAGGAACTTATCCAGTGCAGACAAACTGCTCATTTCCTTATCAACAGCTGCGCTTTTCACTTTGGATTGAACATTTCAATTTTCGAAATTCTTTAAGTGGTCTCTCCCTACGTCGCTTCAAGTGTTTAATTTATGGCGTAAAATATGGAAATCGGCGCATTTACAAGGCAAAACATAAATGCCGACAATGAGACAACATTTTTCAGCTCAACTTGAACTTGACTAGAAACTTGGCACTTCTTCTTCCACATCTTCCTACGGCTAGACCCGGCTGACTGATCGCCGCACACGCAGATTTTTATTGATTTCCATGTTGGTACAACTATCTATGTGATGTGATGTGCAGGAGAAGAGGGGCGGTCGGCGGGTAAGTGTTGTGTGTGTTAATGGAAGGGCGCGGCGCGGCATGACAGCGGGAGGGGCTACCGTTGCCTCCTCTGCCACACGACGCTAATGGAACGAACGTCTTCTTCTCCCGCGTCATCATCAGCAACAACATCAGCTCGACTCACCTTGGCATGGCGGTTGCCGTCGCGCCGATCAGCCGCCTAATTTATGCTTCGCCTGCGCCCCGTCTCCTTTGAAGTTTCAATTATGCGCCTCATATGTCATTTTGTGCAAGCTGCCGCTGCTGCTGCCGACGAGGAGTCGGAGTCGGATTCGGAGACGCAGACGCTAAAAGCCGCGACATGTTAATTGTGCCGCTTAGCCCATAAACACGCCAAGTTGATGGCGAGCGCCAGGCTCAAAATGGTAATGGCAAACGATGGCAGTTGCCAGTACCAGCCAACGGGCTTTGATACACTTGGCATTTCCAATTTGAAGTTGGGCAAGAAACCAACAAAATTCTGATCAGCATCAAAGAGAATTCTTGCATATTAAGTTTCAAGTAAACACAGTGAAACGTAAATGAATTATTCTGCGTCATGGTTTTCCTCATACTCTTTTGATATTGTACGTAATTTTGGCCTATTTTTAACAAAACTGTTACAAACTATTAGGAAAGTGGCTGGTCAAGTTCTTTTAAATCTTACTGGACTGGTCAAAAAGCCTAATCGTTTATATACAAAAGAAGAAAGACTTTGGGCCGATTTCTCATCTAATAGATAGCTGCTTACAAATAACAGAGTAAATTATAAGTTTATCTGACAGATAGCACTATCTATAAGATAAGAAATTTACCCTTAGAAATAAATATATTCTATTCTATATATTATATTTTATACATACAAAAATTCATAAAATTACAGAACAGAAATGGTTTTTTGTATGGCACAGCCACAGCACTTCTTCAACTGGCATATAATGAGAGGCCAATTTTAATAGTATTTTGATTGTAAAGAATTTTTTTATACCCTAATCACGAAATTTTAACTTTCCTCTTTATTTACCGTGCCATACGAACAAAGTAATACTCAGAAATTCGGTTTCAGATGCGATTTATATTCCCTTGCAGAAGTTGTGCTCATTTTGTTCAATCTTTTGTTGCTGACGGAAAACTTATATCCGACAATAAGTTAGGATTCTGTCCCAGAAATTTCATTGATGTGAAATATCTTTAATTTCGGTCTAAAAGATTTTCCAACACTATTTACCAACACTATTTTTGAACATTTTTTTCCAACACTGGTTTCCAAAACTTTTTTTCAAACACTGTTTTTAACATTGTTTTCCAACACTGTTTTTAAGCAATCGCCTACTTGGCATTTCTCACGGTATATTTTCAATATGCGCTGATCGTATCATATTTTAATTTACATTTTGCATATTTCGTATAAATCATTCTTTGTTTGGACGTTGACGTACAATGCACTTACAAAATAGCAGCCCACCTGCCGCCCAACTGACCGAGGGGTGGCGCCGTTTTGGCGACACGAAATCGCGGTGGAAAATAACAAAGAATACAACAAAAGAAAAATAAATAGGTAATAATGTAATAAATTTGGGTAAGGTGTTTAGTTAAACTAAATTGAAAACTTTAATTAGGGTGCTAAATATGTTAAGATAGAGGTCTTAAAAGCAGGAAAGGACAACGCCGAACTGATCACTCGGGAAAGTTTGTTACAATCAGCACAGAGGACACAAAGGTCTAATCGGGACACTAAAATTAATTTGGCTAGCCAACTCAGAAGAGTGAATTACACTACTAATTATTTTGTGCAACCTAACGAAACCATTAATGGGAGACTTTATCAATAATAAGAGAAATTTTGTTAACTTGGAATCCGTAAACTGCCGGACAGTTGGGGAAAGGTCGTAGCTTTCAATGGACAGTTCATTAAATGCATTGCATTAATTTCTTTAAATAATGCATTAAAGTTGTAAAAACAAGTGTATAACCTGATTGTAATCTAATTGAAATATACTTAATGTAATCCAAAATTTAATTAAAATATTAAGAAACAGTCTACAATAAGGTATTTTTAGATCGCCCGTACCAACCTCACATGCAGTGTTTTCAATTGTGTGTTAAATTCTTTTGTAATCTTTGATAATTTTTTAAAATTATGTTTTCTGAGACACGGGCGAAATGTTTGCACTCTCGCAGGTCTATTAAAGTCCTTTTTGCAGACCTGAAAATAACCTTTTTGCTCGCGCGGATCAACCTATTGACGTGAAGCTGGAACTACTAAGCCTTTCTTAGTAGCAATAGGAATTTTCATAAAATATTACCGGGCCTGTTCTCGTTTTCGAATTCAATCAATCGGAATTGGTAAAGTTTCTTATATTCAAGAAATTATTAGAGAATTCGTTTAATAAATTTTGCCATTAATATAGCCGATAGAAGATAAACGGAAATACAAAGTTATTCGTCCAATAACACAAACGGTTTTTTGGAACGGGAACATTTTCCAATTTCGATTCCGTACGATTTGTTCGAAATCAAAAATGGACACAGGGCCGAATGATATTTTTTGAATGATTTTGGGCTTTTCCGCACTGCAGTGTTTCCATTACCCCATTGATAATTCTGGATTTATTTTAAGCTTGCTCATCGAATTCGATAAGCCGCACGCCAAAAAGTTCGTGTGGCGCCTTATTTAAAAGTTCTTAGTTATCTAGAAATGGTTTGATTTGGTCGAACGGTGGCAGTTTAAGAATATATAAAAAATCAAGTTCGGTCCTGCCAACAACCTTAGAATATGGTTTAAAAAACTCCTACGAATAAACTTAAAACGCTTCGTTCCGCACGAATACACATCCTGCACACATACACAAGAAAAAGCCCCTAAACCAAAAGAATCCAATACAAAAACGGAAACTTGAGCGAAGCGTAAACATTTTACACTTTTGTGAGCAAAGAAAGCGTTGACGACGACATCTTGTGGGGGTATAAAATAAGAAAAATATTAAGTCGAGTTGGCACGACTACAAAATACTCTGGAGGATGATTCTGAAACAAACTAAATATGCTAATTGTGATGCTAACTCTTAGGTCAAGATGAAGAATATATATTTTTATAGGGTCGAAAATGTTTGTTTCTGCCTGTGACTTGATATCCTTTTTTTTAACCATTTTTAATGGGCACCGGGTATAAATCGTAGGCAAAGGATCTCCCCAAGGACAAATTGCCAGCGCATGCAGGCCATGCACATGAAACCTGAGACATAAAATTATGTGAGTTATGCCAGTGAAATTTTTCATCAGGTTAGAAAAAGCAAAAGCCTTTCGTTTTCTTATCGCTTTTGAGGTGGGGACGCGAGTAATTTGTCATAAATTTACCAAGTTATAGGCAACCCGTAAAGTGCATGAAATATGCGGCCAGGCGATTGTTGTTGTTGTTGCTGATGTTGTTGTTGTTGCTGTTGCTAGTGCCGCTGCTGGTGCTTAGATAGCAACTAAGTGCGGCGACGCTGGTGGTTAGCGGTTGGTGGCTGTGCATCCTCTTCCTGGCACATCGTAAGCCAAAATGCAAATGTAAAGCAACACCTCATACTGCCGCCTCTGGCCACGCCCACCACGCAAAACATTTGCATTAATCATGTTTGCATTGCATTATGCAGAAGCATACAAAAGGAGGTGGGTTGAGTGTGGGGGAGGTCGCCAGGAGTTGAGTGCCATCATGGAGAGGAGAGGCATGGCTTTAAGCCCCACAGCATACATTCACATTCACACACACCCACACACACACACACTCACAACACAACCAAAAGAGACAGAGACTTCTGCATAAATATTTTTTGCATAAACAAAAGTGTTGAAAATGCAATTTGCCTCGTCTGTGGCTAGATGTATGTAGGTGCCTGCACGAGGACGGGTTGGGGACTCATGCAAGCCAGGAGGCGTGGCCTGGCGCTTAGTGCGAGGTCAAACCAACAATACAGAAAAAAAAATATAGAAACAAGAATATGTTGATAACAAATATGCAACAAGCTTAGGCAACTAAATCTTTAACGAACTTTTAATGCTCTCGAAATGAGAAAAAATAAAATATTAAGTCAATATTTGATATTAAAATCTAGGTACCATTTCAAAGCTAAATGTTAAACCTATCTATCGATAAACAGCTGATCTTCATTCGATAACATTTGTGGCAGCCACAGCAATAAAAGCATGTCAACCAAAAGTAAGAATTTTCGGCATATTTTGTTATTTTACTTCCGAAAAGGAATGAACGCTATTCGCTGAACAACAATTGGGAAGTGATGGCACATCCACCATATAGCCCCGACCTTGCACCTTCTAGATATAATTTGTTTGAATTTAAAAAAATTTATCAGACTTTTTAAAAATCATATAAAATTGTGGCTCACTGGATAGCGTGTGTTCCTACCTGTTCTAAAACGGCTTAAACCGGTCTTAAAATATTCTTCAGCAGAGGAAGTATGAGAATTTTTGCGGAGTTTTTGACAGGTACTTATTCTAGGCACTTTTAATGTAACTTCAAACAAGTCGGTAGTAATCCCATTTGAACATTTAAAAACTTTGAAAAAAAAAAATCATTTGCTTTTTATACAAAAGGTATTTAATTTGCCAGAAGTTTGTAACGCTAGAAATATTCATTTCCGACCCCATAAACTATATATTCTGATCAGGACGCGAGCGAGTTCTTCGCTGTCCGTGTCCGTCCGTTGTCGTGTCTGTTCTAGCGCTAGTCTCTGTTTTAAAGCTTCGAGCTGAAATTTTGCACAGAGTCTTCTTTACTGCACGCAACTAATGTCGGAACCGGCCGGACGGATGAATACTTATGTGCTAGGGTCGGTCTAAGAAGTTCTAGTTAGAAAAACTTTTTGTTTTCCATCGTGCTCACTTATCTGGTTATGTTGTTTTATTGCTTAAATTCTGGGTAAACGGATGTGATGGGACGGTCAAAAGTCTGTGAGAAAAACTTTTTGGTTCCACGTAGCGTCTCAACGTAGTATATATTCTTATAGTTTCCAACAATTCTGATTTATCAAACGGTGTATGTACTTAAACGGTGGTCAAAATACTCAGTGAGAAAAACTTGTTTTTTATGTAGGTCCAACGGTTGGTTTTATTGCTTCCATAATTTTGAAAAAACTTATCCAAATCGGAACTATATAGCTAGGACGAGGTTGTGTCAGTGGAAAATTTTGTGCGTGGTGTGTCACATAATCGTTTGGAGTTTAGCTTAGAGTCGGTAACTACTTGTGGGAAGTTTTGTCGTCGTCCTCTTGTTTTAAAAAATTATAAAACGGATGTATTATAGCGCAAGGCGTCGGTCGGTGTTTTACTAAGAAAAGTTTTTAATGGTATCAAATTTTATTATCGATGATTAAAATTTTTAAATATCGATATCTATATCCTATATATTTTCCGGTTAAACAGTTGGAGTAAAGTTTTCAAGTGTATTAAAACTTCAGGAAGCTGCTTCTTTATAGGTGAATTGAGACGATATGTGTGTGTCCTGTTGAAACTACATATCGTCCATACCCTGAGCTTTAACCTATGGCACAAAACAGTCCTACAACATAGTGTGGTAACGCTCTACATTAACATTTTCGGTGTTCGGGGGACTCGACGACACTTTGACTTACGGCAGCAATATTCTCACTAATGCGTGCATTCCGCAGTTTGATCAAATTTATTCACAGTTACTACGTTTGTGCATTAACAAAAAATCATGAAAATTTCAATAAGTTTTTCTTTTTTCCTACAGCGATCCATAATACAAACATTATACTTTTACGTTGACAATGACTCAAAATATGGCGTAACAAAAACAATAATGCTGATTTTATTCGATAACAAAATACCACACCTACTATTGGAACACCCTTTATTATAGCCGAAACAAAATCTGAAAATTAATTCTTGGAACACGTAGAAAATGTTTAGTTTCTCGCACTCACAAGAATCTTATTAGAAACTCACTTTCGTGCATCGCTGCTAATAGGACAGATGCTGTTACATATATTTCTTAAGTTCTGATACAAATTTCTTTACACTTAAAATGTTCAAAGAATGTTGTGATGCAGTAATGCCTCTATAAATCTTCTATCACAAAGTCGAAGAAGTCACTTCTTTTTGCTCTCTTAACATGTTCTTTAACTACGTTTAGAAGTTACTTGACTGATTTTTGAGGGGGGGGGGGGGGGGGTGGGAGTTGTAAGAACGGGTAAGGAAGGGGTGGTAAGGAAACACAAATTTTTTTGGGTGTTTATCCGTGATTTGTGAGTGTTTTTTGCGTTTTAGAGTTGAACATCTTGAATATAAACATGCAGCATTCACGAAATTGTTTTTCTGTAATATTTGATTAATATTATTCCTAAAACTGATTTGCTTTAGAATTCGTGATTCCGCTGCTCGCAGCTGAAACCCATGAGAGAACTAAGGTCTTTCCAAGCAAAAATTCGGGGGTGGTTGATCGTGCGTGATCATTCGGATCCCCGTTTGAACGTGCATGAATCGTGCGTGACGCAAAACGCTCAAAAAATTGTGTGCGTGAATCGTGCGTCAGGATATTTTTATATCGTATATCATGCGTTATGTGAAGAAAAAATCGCTCACGCACGCACCTCTAATTTAGAGTGAACATATTTTTAACATTTCAAAGAAACCTTGTTTAAGTCAATGTGAAAAATTTTTAAAAATATTAAACCCTCAATAATTTAGTCCTCAAGTACAAAAAAATTAAAATAAATATTATTAATTAAATGTGTAGAGTGAAATTAGAAAACAAGATTTGCTTATACAAACTTTGACATTTTTTCGAAATTTCAATTCATTTTTTTCAATTTTAAATGCCCACTAACGTCTTAAAAGAAAACGCTTTGAGTTATTTTTAAGTTTCTTACCTTTTAGTGTTTATGCTGGGCATTGATGATAAATCTGTAAGAAAGAGATGAAAACATAAATCTAAAATAGTCTTGGATAAAATGAAGTATTCTAATACGTAAAATAAATTAAGATATATATATATTATATTATTTTTAAATGATAAATGATAAGTTTTTTAACTGTAGAATACATTTTGAATTAAAGCTCGTGATATTAGTCATATGTCAGTACTTAAGCATTTGAAAAGTGTATATAGAAAGGCCTTTGCATATGAACAAACTCAAATTTGGCTCCCTTCATGTACTCGGACATATTCCGGCACCACGAGTGGTCTATGGGGCGTATGCTGAACGCACATTATGAATACGCACACACACACACATACATACACACACACAGGGAAGACACATTTATATGGCAAACTGTTTTTAATGCTTTTAATGCGCCAAAGTGTTGTTTCATTTTCATTATTTGCACAAGCTGCCACACATTTAAATGCCCGTCCCCTAGAACCCAGACCTCAATCCCCGCCCCCAAACGCTGTGACTGTGTGTGTGTGTGCAGCTGTTGAGCTATAATCATAATTTCATAAAGCACATTTTCACAAAAGCTTTCAGCACCCTAAACTGCATTGTAATTATTATGAAGCGGGAAGGGAGCAGGAGCGAGGTGTAAGCCGGCAAAAGCTGAAGGACCCAACAAGCGCGCATTTCGATGCGCCAGCGCTAAGGAACGAAAGGATAACGATAACCAGCATGTTGGTTGGTTGGTTGGTTGTTGGCTCCACTGGGGTGGCAATTGTTTGTTGTTGTTGCCTGGGCATTCTCTGTGCTCGCCAAGTGTTGCGTGTTGATTTCAACGCATAAATATTTCAAAAGGTTCAAACAAAATGGCGTCGACGCGCCATAAATACCATGGCTATGTCTGTGTGTGTGTGCATGTGTGTAACCCTTTCTGCGTTGTAATAAAAGTGAATTTATGCAATATTTCTGCGCCTTTGTGCAAATATTATTTGTAATTCAACATCAAAAACAACAAAGTGACAAAGTGTCCTCAACGTTTGTTATGCTAATGAGGTCCAAAAAAGGGCTGAACCATTTGCCAAGTGCCATACTCAAACATTCAACGTCGATCCTATTAAATAATAATTAACATTTGGCCCAAAATTATGCAAAAAAAAAATAAATACATTCGTCTGCATAAAGTTCAAAAGCAAAATAAAACAGAGGCCTAAAAACGATTGACAAACAGAATGAATGATAAATCCATTTACTTACTCACAATGGACGCATTCAAAGGATAATTTCGATTTGCAATTTGAAAATTTTAAGCTAAGAATTTACAATATTTAGAAGCGATACAATTTGTATAGTAAGTCCTGCTGGTAAGCCATACGTAGGTTGCTACATATATTTCTGGCCTAATAATGAAAACGCGAATATTTATGATCAAAAATGGTTTTATTGTTTTTCAAAGTATTCTCCAGCAAGATTTATACACTTTTGCATGCGCTCAAACCAATTGTCGAAGCACTTTTTCCACTCCGATTGAGACACCTCCAAAACATGGTTTTTGAACTCTTCAACAGCATCTTCTGGCGACGAAAATCGTTGACCACGCATTTTTCCCTTGATGTGCGGGAATAAAAAGAAGTCATTGGGAGCCAAGTCAGGGCTGTACGGCGGATAACCCATCAATTCGACGCTGGTGTGAGCTGATGTGTGAGAGCTCGCATTGTCATGGTGCACAATGATCTGTCTTCTCTTGTTCGTTTTTCGAATTTCTCCGAAGACTTCAGGCAAACAAATTGTGGTGTACCACTCAGAATTGACCGTTCTACGTTGCTCAAGCGGAACAGTCGCCACATGACCAGTTTTACCGAAGAAACAGGCGACCATTTGCTTCGAAGTGCTTCTTCCACGAACGACTTTCGTTGAATTTGGTCTTCGAAGACCCACACGGTCGATTGCTGTTTTGGTTTTGGGCTCATAAGCCTAGATCCATGATTCGTTACCTGTGACGATCTTATAAACGTCTTTTGAAACACCGCGATTATATTTTTTCAAAATTTCTTTGCACCAATCCACACGAGCCTTTTTTTTTGAGCGATTGTCAAATTGTGCGGGATCCAACGAGAACAAACTTTTTTACGCCCAGGTATTCATGCAATATCGAATGTATGCTGGTAGAAGAAATGCCCAAGTATGCCTCTATCTCACGGTATGTCACATGACGATCTTGCATTATCAGTTCACGCACGGCATCATTGTTTTCTGGCACAACCACTGTTTTTAGAACGACCTTCGTCTTCGAGCCAGCGTCGCCCGATATGGAATTCATTCACCAATTTTTCACAGTGCTATAGGATGGTGCTTCATCGCCATACAAAGATTTAAGTTCATCGTTGCACTCTTGTCGTGATAATCCACGTCGAAAGTTGTGAAAAATGATTGCACGAAAATTTTCACGAGTTAATTCCATTTTTCTGCCGAGGTAAGTTTTCGATTAATCGTTAATCGATATCAAACGTGGTCACACATGAAAGAGTTGTATGGAGCTTTTATCGATAAAAGTCCAAACTTTTTTTGGGAAAAGACCAATTGGTCCTAAAATGGCTAGAAGTGCCTAGGCCAGAAACTTAAATAGCAACCCACGTATCCAACTCCAGCCATAGTCCCTGGGTCTTACATTTTGACCATAATTCCCCATTTTGTGTACCTTAACGGGAAACAGTTGTTCTCTGTCTTTGGCCACAACTGCTTGTCACCTTCCCCACAAATCCGTATCATGGCTTTTCCAACTCACCATCTTCTGCCCGCTGTTTTCAAGTAAAACCAGCTGAGTTCAAGCCATGACAAATGACAACAGCTTAAATACAGAAAAAAATCTAGCAAAAAAACCAAACATCAGGTGTACAACAATAGACAAAAGACCAGCTCATCAGCTGTACCCTCCGTACTTCCTCCCGGACAAGTGGTGAGTGGTGCCTCGGGCGGCTCACCCACAGCAGCAGAGAGCAACAAACCGCTTTACAAGTGCACTACACGAACAAAAAGCCTTGCAATTTTCTTGTAAAGCGGCGTGAGGCCTACAAATGTCACTCAAGCGTTTCGCTGCACTTTTCACAGGGGGGGAAGGGGAAAGCCAATGCTTTTCCGCCTTTGGCTTTGGTCTGGCGGAAATCCATTAGGTTGCCCGTGGCCGTGCAGTTTGCATTTGTGTGAGATTTCCGTTTGACATGGCACAGACCGCAAGGTGCTTCCCCCCTCCCCTCTCACGATGCTCTTGTAATCGTTTATAGGGCCGGTTCGGTTTCGGGGTTTATGCGTTTCGATTAGCATAAATCACAAAATACTCAATTTCTGTTGTAAAACAAATAGAGGAACTGCTTTGGAAACACCTTTCTCTCTTGCAAAAAAAAAGCAACAACAACAAAATCCAAATGAACATAACAAAACACAACCGAAGCGAGCTGCCTGATGAAAACATTAACATTGGAACTTTTTATGGCTACTTCAATTTTTAATAGTCTGTGGGATACTTTTGGTAAAGGTATATGGACTTTGCTGTCATTTGGCTAGCATCTATAAGAAATGTGACAAACATACCGCTGCCAAAAAAAATTATTAAACAATCATTTATTATAATCCAAATCAGATTTTAAAGTCGAACAGCTTCGAAGTCGAAGCCTACGCAAATTTTGTAGAAGGAAGTAAGGAAGGTAATGGAAGGGTATAATTTTGAAATTTTGCTGCTTTGATATTAAGTGAAGATATCTTGTCGGAGCAAAAATATTCGGTTCGGGGTTTGAACCCTTTAAAATTCTATGGGGGCCGGCTCCCCGGGCAATTTTTGGAAACTCTGAAACCCGATAAGAAAATTAAATCGATTTACCTTTTTATACAAATTTTTTTAAATATGATCCCCAAGTCAAAAAACAAAGACAAAAAAAATTAATATTCTCATGTATTTTGGAAATCTGTACTCAAAAATCAAGTTAAAAAACTTTTTTATACAATTAGTAATAATATCGCTTCCCGTAACAACCTCTGTTTTATTAGATCGTCGATTTTAAAGTAAACAACATGTATTTGTCGTTGATCTATTGTGCCTCCATGCTAAGCTTACAACTTCTCTATAAAACCATTATCCGGTACAATGACAGAATTTTCCTGGGGTCTAAGTTCCTAATGTTGTTAGGGTGTAAGCTATGTTTACCAAAGTTGAGGAATTTGCGGCTCGGTGGAGGCTCATACTCAATTTTTGTTTTTCCCCCTTAGGTAAAAATGGCTGTGTAGAGCTGGTCAGAAATCCTCTAGTCATTCATTCCTTTGTAGTCACTTGGATAGCTATTCTAATTGCTTTCGGATCCTCTGGTATTGTTCTAAGGATATACTCTTTATTTCTAAGGTGTTATTTTACACATAAGGTCACCTTCAGCAGCTATTAGCGCCAGCTGTGAAATCTTTGCAATCTTTTAATTAGAGGCCTCAACCTTATAACGCTAATAGCCCATTATATGTTTTAGATAGAAAACTAGCGATGTTTTTTGTACCTTGTTTGGTCTAATCAAAACGGGGTTTGAATCCCACCATATAACATCATTGACAGATTTTTATTTGATATTTGTTCGTTGCTTTCATAAAGTATTCTTCTTCGTAATCAAACTTAGAATTATTGAAAGTCTAATTTTCAATATTCTTATAAAGAATTTCAAACCATAAATTCATAAATTTATTCATAAAATTTGGAGTCCGTTTGGTTTAGACTTGAGGGGTCATAAAAATATACTAAACATTTAAATAGCTTTTAATTTGGAAATCAGGTCACGGTTCACTAAGAACCTTTCTAGTAATAAAATATTAAATAATGATCATGATCATGGAATTATCTAGCCTATCCTCACCTTTCTACAATAAATTAAGTAAGAAATAATCGTAAAGTGCCAAACCAAAAAAGCAAGCAATGGAAAATGCAAAATAATTCAACTCGAATCAGTCCTTAAATTTCCAACTGGTTCTTACACTTTACTTATGGAGGGACATATTCTTGGACTTTGATTAGCTCCAGGCATTAAGATCTATCAGCCTTATTTAAGTCGATACAGAGACTTGTTTCAAACAGAAAAATTAAGATTTTTAAGGGCCTAATCCAAGAACATTTTGTACTTTTTTTTTGTATTCTTATTTGGTTTCAAGAATGTTTATGGGGAATAATTTAGAATTCATTCATTTGTTATTATTGTTTTTGGGTTTTAAAAGATAATTGAGATTGACCTAAGACTTTTTCGACCTAAAAGTATGATAAAATTATCTTAATATAGTTCAAAATGTACTTTATATATCTTGAAACGGTAAAGAATCCAGTATTTCGGGATTAAAAAGATCTTACATGATAAAAGAATTTTGTAAATACAGTTGTCGTATTTATAAACTAAAATTTTGAATTCTAGGTTCACTGAACTTATACTGAACAGTCTTAATCTTAATACCTCATAAAAATAAAAAAGTAAACCCGATCTATCTTTAAAAACTTTTTTTTGAGTTTTGGAATTTTTAGAATTATTTTCATATTCTTAAAGATAATTGTGTACGTTTCATAACTTCTCTTAGGGTATATGCAATTCGTTTCAGCAAAATTACAGTTTTTTTAACATATTGCTTTACATACTCGTATATTGTTTATATGGAGAATGCGCATGCGAGTGTACAATAAAAATGGTTAAATATACGCTGGGACAGACAATCAGAGTCGTTAAACCAAAAACAAAAAAAAAAAAAACAGAAAACAAATGTTTAATGACGACGTTTTTGTGTTGTTTTAATTGCCCGTTTGGTCATTTGACAAGCTGGCGCTGCCAAGTGGATGATGAATTTGCGACGCCCGCATCGTTCAACCAACACATTCATAGGTGGGCAGGGAGAGGGGGCAGGGGAGGGGGAGTAGTCACCTGTTCGAAGGCAGGAAATGCAACCAAAATCAACATTCGTCAGTGTCAGTGTCAAGTCAGCTTCGGCTACAGCTTCAGCTGGTAGGCATTATGAAAATATGTACAAGTATCTTGATAACTCAATCTTGAATTTTAAAAGCAGCCAAAATCCAAGAAAACCGACAAAACAAAAACGCCAACGTCATGAGGCGGCCTGTCAGTCAGGGGCGGCGTTTTGGGATCGCAACGGATCATGACGAGGCATTTAAATGAAATTGGCTTGATCCAAGCCGGCTTGAAGTCAATTTGCAGCAGCTTAGGCTCGCGATCAGATGAAATCAGTCGGACGGACGGACTGTCTGTCTGTCTGTCCGACTGTGGAACCTGTGTTAAATCACTCCACTAAGTACCCAGAGATGAGCGACAAACGAACTGCGAAAGTACTACCAGAACATATGGCACACAATTAACAACCTGACAGCTACGATGTGTTAAGAAATGCCAAAATACAAAAAACACGGAAAATCTTATATGGAAAATGAAAATCTGTGGTCACCAATGGCACACATGGCGCCCTCCGTTCAGCATTTATCATACATTTGCCTCCGTCCGGAGGCACACACACACACTATATTTAGACGACGGGCTAATGGAACCGACCCGAGACCAGGCCACACTTTCAAATTCATATTTATTGTCTAGGCTGCAGCTGAGTGCATTTTTATATATGGCAGTCCATTTGCCCGCCTCCCCCCGCCCGCCCGCTCACACCCAAACCAAAATAAACAATAATTGAACATGGAGAAGGCCTGTAAAATGCTTGGCATTTTAAAAGGTTCCACATTTTGGGGGTCAGGCCAACCGACGAGTCGGCGGAGCTAATTGCATTGATTAGCTGACGGCGCGTTTTGGTGCGCATCAAAGCCGCATCAGAGGGAGGCTGGAGGCGATTGAGGCGAGTCAGCTGTCAGTCAAGTGGCGACATGTTTACTTGGTAGGCAGTCAGCAAAATACCAAAAAAAAAAAAAAAACCAAAAAAAAAAAACCCTTGCCCCGGAAACGTTTGAGCCGTGCCGCAAAATACACAGAAAAGTTGAAGAAAGAAAATACAATTTTTTTTTTCTTCATGTTTGCATTCATATTTCAATATTATTTTTTTTTTTTGGGGTTATTAGAAGAGATGCCCGTTTGAAGGTTGATCCATTCAAAGATCAAAAGTGAAAAGAAATGACTGATCAAAGGTGAGCGACTCAGCGACAACCCAACGGCGATGGCAAATTGACATAATGTGGCGTTTAACAAATTCCCAAACAATGCAACTCCATCAAACAAAATAAATACGAATAACTGCGCCTGTGAGCCGAGGAGGGATGGAACAGCAGGGAGATGGGTTATGGCTGATGGGAAGTTATCGGTAACTCTGATCTTTTTGGCTTTTGTTCTCGTTGTCACTAATACGGTAAGTTTTTAACTCAAGGTTTTTTTCATACACTTGCTAGGTGTATATTAATTTTGTCCAAAAGTTTGCAATGTATGGAAATGATCATATTTGACCTGATAAACTATATATATTCTTGATAAGAATAAAGAGCAGAAATGATTGTCTATTAGTTTTAAAGCTATCAAGCTGAAATTATGCGGAGATAATTCTTCTAAAAGTTAGCCTCCGATAAATCGACGTTTTGATTCAAATAAATAAGACAGGCCTTCAGAAATTTAGTTAAAGTCGGCCCTGCTCAACTTCGTTACTCATCAAAGTAATTGTCAAAATTTAAATGTTTGAAAAAAGTTAATTTTCGAAAAAATTGGTCAAAAAAACTATTAATAATCATAATAATTATAAATATCGAAATTCTGAGGAATATTTCTGAGAAGGTTGTGAGAAAATTGCAGATCGATCGGTTAAACCATTTTTGAGATCTAGAAATCATCGACTTTGAAAAACACCATTTTGAAAAAAATCCCGGTTAAAATTTCAGAAGAAGCTTATACATAGTTAAATTATTTTTTTCCAATTTGCATGATGTCGTCTATTGCAGGGCCATGAGATAATACTTTCTACAGCATCAGCAGGTCGAGTTAATTTTATCGACAATCCATGATTTTCAAGTTATCTTCCATATCAACCAGGGATGCAAAACGATCGGGAATTAAGACTAATTCGGTTCAGAGTTTGATGGAGGTTTTATACCACCGGTTCGGTTTTTAAAATAATTTTTGGGGCAAACCAAACCGCGGTTTCGGTTAGACTCACTATTTTCGAGCACCATACTTGCTGATAAGATATTTGAGACTTTTAGCTATTCTTTTCGGAAATGGTAGTCAACAAAACATTTTAAAAGCTTTAAAATAGTCAAATTTACGTTAAATAATTACATTTTTTAAAAATTATAAAGTCGGATATATAATTTTAAGAATTATCTTGGGGAGCAGAAATGCAGTAGATATCGTTATCGCCTTGAAAACGGTGTTTATCAGTTGGATTCTGAGCCATCAGGCATCCATGGAAGCAAAATGTCGGATATCCAAGCCAAGTAGATAACTGGCAATTCCTTAACAGACAAGAATACGTATCTATATCTTAACAAGCGTTAAGTAGTGCAGTAGAAAATACATTCTCTGATTACAGAAATTAGTAAATATACACAATTTCTTCTGCAACTTCCAAAGAAAGAATGCACAATAACGACAGACATATTTAAAAAAGAGACGTGGATTGCAGTAGATATATAAAATCAGATGATCTGGACACACTGGAAGCAGCACTGCAACCCGACAGTCTAATGGGTATATATCCGAAAATATTTACCGGATCAGGGTAAAATTATCAGAGAATATTCTTTAGTATTTTTGAAAATTCCAATTGAGTTTTACCCCATAATTAAGATTAAAATTTAGTAATAATTCGTGATCAGAAATGGATTATTTTTATGTTCCGTATCATGGAGGGCCCGGAGAAGCACTTTCCGGCCATTATTGTGAAAAATCTTAAATGTTGTGTTCAAGTACGGGCTACAAAAAAATCTGTCAGGGCGACTATTTTTTAACCCAGGTTAGAATTTAGCTTAGCTACTTACGATCTGGGGTAACAAACGGATTTCTGGCATTTCTTTTTGTTACCATTTCTACCCGAAGGAAGTGCATTTTAGCCAGATTTAAGGAAGAGCAGGTATGTTATCTTCAGGTATGGGCTTCAAAGATTTAATAGACTATGCTACCTTATCACAAGTAGAAGGATCTCTAAAACGATATAGACTTGCTTAGATTTTTAGCACATTTAAAATTATAATTGGTTTAATAAATTCAGAGATCGACCTACTTCTGACATCGATTGGGATTGATTTTTGTCAAAATATCTTGGTTTTTCTTTTCTTCTCACTACCCTATAATATTAAAAAAAAAAAATACTATATAATACACCTTACCCCTTTCCCCCCCTTTTAAATTTTTAATCCTTCACAAACTAATTATTTTCTTTCCCAATAAAAAAAAATAAAAAAAAAATTCCCTGAACAGAAAGACTTTTTTTGTATTGTATAGAAACAGAAATTTTCTATTTCTATTTTGAAATCAAGTTCTGATATAAAGAAATTGAATTAAAGAATTAACCAACACTCTTCAAAACCAAACCAAATACTCTACACATCCATCCCTGAACCACAATACAATTGAGTCATATAGAGGAGCAAGGCGAGAGGCGTTTTTCCAACCATCCAAGAGGTCAGCTGCATTGACGTTCGATCACATCAAACGATAAGCAGGCTAAGAAAAAGGTGTAGAAAAACCAAATGACATAATGCAGCATCATCATCATCATCATCATCGTCATCATCATTATTATCTCGGTTGAAGATAATCGCACGAACATCTTGGCAGGGCTCAGGGCATTTTCAAGCATTAGGCTAATCGGATAGTTGTAACATGAGAGAGAGACAGAGAAAGAGAGTGAGAAAGATAACCCAGGCGGGTCCAAAGGAAAAAGTGCCGCCTTTGTCGCCATCGCTGCGCTTTTCACGCCTACTGCGGCTTTTCTATTTTGTATGTTTGCCCGGAGATGCGTTAAATGAGCCCTAAGCCGCTTACTTAGGAGCATGAGAGCATCTTGAAGTCTGTTGTCTCCCAGGTAAAGCGGCCTAAGCCAGCGAAATGGCCGAAAGCGTCGTGAGTAAATTCGATTTGCATTTGGCATTTAATGGGAAAAGCGATTTGCTTTGGCGAATCCGCAAGCTGACGCCAGCTGCTAATGCGTTAATCACTTTTGGAAAGCGTCAATTGAATGGCGCGTGCCGCGGCAGGAACTGTGCAATTTGACTGCGGGACATCGATCGAAATCGTAAGAAAATCAACTGCTCTAATAAATTGTCGCAAAATGATTTGTGGGGAGAGAGTGAGAGAACCCACCCATGGGCGGTGCACTGTGGTACGTTTATTCAAAACTTGTAAGAAAAATTAATTTTACTTAATTTGATTTCTGAATTATATAGAAAGTTAAAATACAGAATGTTACTTCAAGATATTTTTATTACTTCGCTCATAAACCCGATAGAAGAACGAAACCAAGAAGTCAACCCTTTCACAACCATTTAGGTCCTTCGAGGCGGATAATTTTATTCTCTGATTTGAACAAAATCGAACTAAGGATCTCTTTTTTAAACAAAAACCGGAACATCCTTCTTCTCCTTACTCTTGTGGATTTCTGTAAGGTGAAAAAGGATGCTTTAAAGTGAAGTCACAATAGAGAACCAATATTGTTTCTGTGAATATTGAACAAACACTACCACAACCCAAACCCGCCAGAAGCACGAAACCAAGAAGTCAACCCCTTCACAATCATTTTGGTCCGTCGAGCCGGATAATTTTATACTCTGATTTGTAAAAGATCGACCGTTTTTCTACAATACCGGAACATCCTTCTACTCCCTACTTTTGTGGATTTCGTTAAGGTGTAGAGGGATGCAATAAAGTGAAGTCACAAAAGAGAACCAGTCACACTCGCCAGAAGTACCAAACCAAGAAGTCACACAATCACAATCATTTTGGTCCTTCGAGCCGGATAATTTTATTTTCTGATTTGAACAAAATTGAACTACGGAGTGCTTTTTTCACAAAACTGGAACATCCTTCTTCTCCTTATTCTAGTGGATTTTGTAAAGAAGAAGGGATGCAATAAAGTGAAGACAGAAAAGAGATTCAGTACAAATCCAAGAAGTTTATTCTTTGATTTTAAAAAGATCGAATTTTAGGCCGTTTTTTTACAATACCTGAAGGCTGTTCTTCTCTCTATTCTTGTGGATTTTGTTAAGGAGAAGAAGGATGCAATAAAGTGAAGTCCGAAAAGACATCTAGTATTTTTTTTTTGTGAACAAGCATATTGGACCAACAAAACCTCAACCCACACGCGTCAGAACTCCGAATCCAAGAAGTCAACCTATTCAAAATCATTTTGGTCCTTCGAGCCGGATAATTTTATTCTCTGATTTAAACAAAACCAAACTACGAAACTCTTTTTTTTTACGAAATCCGGAACATCCTTCTTCTACTTATTCTTGTGGATTTTGTTAAGGAGAAGAAGGTTGCAATAAAGTGAAGTCAGAAAAGAGATCCAGTATTTTTTTTTTTTTTTTTGTGATCAAGCATATTGGACCAACAAAACCTCAACCCACAAGCATCAGAACTACGAATCCAAGAAGTCAGCCTCTTCACAATCATTTTGGTCCTTCGAGCCGGATAATTTTATTCTCTACGGACCTCTATTTATCACAAAACTGGAAAATCCATCTTCTCGTTTCTCTAGGGGATTTTGTAACGAAGAAGAAGGATGCAATAAAGTGAAATCAGAAAAGAGATCCAACCAAAAGCGACAGCTGCACAAAACCAAGAAGTCTACTAATTATTTTGGTCCTTCGAGCCGGATCATTTTATTCTCTGATTTGAATAAAATCGAAATTAGGACCGTTTTTTCTTCGTGAAGGCATGCCAATTCATTTTTCAAAATAAAGTGTATATGAGAGTTGACATAAAACCGCGAAATCTCAAGTATTACTATATTCAGAGCTGAATCGAACCTTAAGTCTAATACCTTGAAAAATAATTGTAATAAAAATTTTTTTTGCATTTAAAAAGGTTGTTCCAAAAATGCACATCTCTAGTTTTTTTTTCGAATTTTTAGTCACTTAACTGAAGTGTTTCGTGGAGAGTCACGCATTTAAGCAAATTTTAAGTATTTTTTCAAGAAGTTAAAAATTTTCAACTTTGACTAATTTTTGACTTAAATAAATTTATTAGTTCGATCCATTTCTAAATTTTTGAATGAATTTCGCCTGGAGTTTTCTCAAAACGTGCCACTGTGCGTAGCGACAACGCCTTGCACTTGTCCCTGACTCCAGAATGGCCGGCACGTGTATTGGACAATTGTTGTTTATACTAACAATTTGTGCCGACGAAGAGCTGGAAGGAGGAGTTGTGGCAGGAAGATGAACATTTACTTGGATAACCCAATCCTATGGCCATGGCTGATTGCCCGCCGTCGCTCACTAAAAATTGTTAGGTCTATTGTTTTCTCTTTTGCGGACACGTGACCCGACCACGTGCCGCTGGCCACTGACGACGGTGACTTCGGTGTCCCCCTGGGAGAACGGAAGACACTGCTTCAAGAGGGGGGTAGTTCTCGCTGCTACGCTTCGTTCCGTTTTCATTATGGGGCACGTGTGTCTGTACTTCCTTGAGGGTTCCGTTTTTTTTTTTTATATATTTCATATGCATTTTTTTTTGTATCCTTGGTTAATTCGCAGGCGTTGATCCTTTGACTTTTATACTCAACACTTTTCGTTCGCCTGCGGCCTGGGAAATTGTTTTTCACCCATATTGCGCGTTTTTGTCACGCTGCGTGTCCGGCGCGTGCAACGCTTATTCCACCACTCCATCTCCATCGTCAACATCATCATCTACTGTTCGTGTTTTTTTATGCGGGGCGTGTTTTGTGGCTAATATTTTCCTGTCCTTTGGCAAACGCATAACGAAATTTACTCATTAACGGGGACACATGCTGTGCACTTGCAGCAGTGGCAATATTTATGTTGTATGTTGATTGAATGGGAGGAGGACACAGGTTGCGGAGGGGTTGGGTTGGGAAAATGGTGGGAATTGTGGGCAAGCGGGAGGTTAAGAAATTGGCAACTCATGGCATGTGACTCGGTTATAATTGCAGATGACTTTTGAATAATGCGAAAACAAAAGGGCACAACTGACTTCTTGGGAAATTTAATGAAAGAGAGTGGGTGGAAGAACGTTACAGAATAGTGTGTGTGTGGTGGAAAAGCTTATTAACTGATCGACTTACGATTAATTGATAATTTGATAATGTTCCCCAATTCCCAATTTAAACAATGTAAAACGATGAGTTTAACGATGTAAAGCAGGAGTGCCCACTGAAAGCATATGGAAGAGTAGACACCAATTGATATAAAGAATATACTTCTTTTTTTTCAAACAAAATCATTCGTTGACAAAAACAAAATCTACGTTGACTTGCACTTGCCAACAAACTGGTTCTTGTGTTTGAGCAACTACAGCCATAGGAGAGAAAGAGAAGAAACACAAGAAATGTCTTTGACATTGTATGCTCGCGACTATTGCGGTGAGCTAACCAACAACAAAAGAGTCCTGCGAGCATAGGCGTTGGGCACCTCTGATATAAAATCTACTATATTGTACAAGTGAACATATACATTTTTCTAAGATACGGGTAGTGTTTCCTCGTCAATCTAAATTTAGCCTTTGCAATACCTTCAAGTTCTCTATTAAACGTTTATAGAGAGATTAGAACTCGTCCTTCTCGTTCAGAGAATAGACTGACGCTTACTTATGCTAGGTCATCCGATATTTCATTTTCGCGAATGCCATTGTAGCTGGGAATCCAATTAAGACGCAACGGTTTTGAAGTCTTTTGGTGTTTATATTTTAAGTTTTCTGTTAAAGATTTGTTCTTGAAAATTCAAGAAAAAAAACGGAACGATTTCAGGCGTGAATAGTGTAGATATTCTCTGTGAAGCGTTTATATTACGTTATTAATTAAAAACGGAATCAGGGGTTATTAAATCTTAACCGTGAACCATTTTACCACGGAACCGAACCACTCCTTATTTCTGAGCGGCTTCCCTGGCAAAGATAAAGAGCCGTAACTTTAGGTCTCACAGTTTAAAAATATTACTTTTGGTATAAGATTAAAAAATGGTTGTTGTGGGACACCCGGTACTAGCGAAGCTTTTTTCGAAAATATAATAAAACAGTATCTGCATAAGAGTATATCATTTTTTCAGATCATCCTTTGTTTTAATAACAGATACAATTGGTTCATGTTATGTGACATATGAAACATTTAAAATTGTATGATTATATTTCATAAATAAAATGTGAAAAACATCATTAATTTGTGAGTCATGTAAATAGTTTGTTCTTTATTGTCAAACTAAAATTTTTAAAGAAAATGTATCTTGATCAGTCGAGTAAGTAAGTCTACTTGGACGAATCCTCACAGAAAAACTAGATTTGGCAAGTGAGTCGGCTGTCGACTGCAGCACTCACCAACACAATCTCATTTTTCTATAAAGTGATAAACTTTAAATTGAATTTTTAAAACCAACCCAGCCAACCAGCGAAGTCCGCTGAATTTAGGACTCCCTTTTCGGAGCACTAAACTCTCCCAGGGATGCACCAAAAGCAAACCCAAAGCTGCATATCCCCCGGAGAAAATGGGCTTCTCAATCTATATGAAAAAAGTTTCTCCCAGGGACTCCTCGGATAATCCGCGGACGTCTCTATTCGCCTACGCTTTTGGCGTCCGATAATGATTCCAAGAGGAGGCCCTTTAAAAAAAAAGAAGGTAACATTGGCTAACATAAAAAAAAGTTTTCGACTAGAACTAGTTTTGACCGACCGTCTATATGGCATTTTATCCGTTTTGAAAAATCGCCACCAATTCATAACAAAAAAAAAAAAAAAAAAATATATAAAAAGACGATGGAATGGCAAAGCTAACTTCGACTGTGCCGAAGTTTTAATACACTTGAAAAGGTTTCACTCCAACTGATTTAACCGGTAAAATATATAAAGGATATAGATGTCAAATATCTAAAATTTTTAAATCATTAAAAATAAAAATTTGATACCATAAAAAAACTGTTCTTAGTAGAACACATTTTCCGACCGATCGTTCCTATTGCAGCTATATGCTATAGTCATCCGATTTCGATAAATTTTTCCAGAATTTGTGAAAGCATATGAAACTAATATATACCAAGATTGGTGATACTACGATGGAAAACAAAACAAAAAGTTTTCTCACTAAAACTTATTTTTGAACCGACAGTTTATATGGCAGCTATATGCATTAGTCATCCGATTTTGATAAATTTTTCCTAGAATTGTGTGGAATCATATAAAATTAATATATACCACGATTGGTGACGCTACGATAGAAAAACAAAAAAGTTTTTCTCACTAGAAGTAGTTTTTTGACCAAATTTTCTTATGGCAGCTATATGCTATAGTGATCCGATTTTGATAAATTTTTTCACAAGCATATAAAACTAATATATACTACGATTGGAGACGCTACGATGGAAATCAAAAAAGTGTTTCTCACAAAGACTTATTTTTCGACCGATCGTTCCTATGGCAGCTATACAATATAGTCATCCGATCCGTCCGGTTCCGACATATTGGTTGCGTGCAGCAAAAAGAAGACTCTGTGCAAAATTTCAGCTCGATAGCTTCAAAACTGAGGGAGTTCGCGTAGAAACAGACAGACAGACGGACAGACGGACGGACGGACGGACAGACGGAATTGAGCTCAGCTCGTCGTCCTGATCAAGAATATATATAGTTTATGGGGTCGGAAATGAATATTTCTATGCGTTACAAACTTCTGGGCAAATTAATATACACTTTTCAAGTGTATACGTTTAAAAAGAAATAGTGTAAAAACTAAAATCGTTTTGACCGTACGTGGATACGTTTATATGGCAGCATATGATATAGTCATCCGATCCAGCCGATTTCGACAAATGTGCAGCCTATGTGTATTTAAAGACTTTTTGCAAAAAATTCCAGGCCTTTAATTCCAGACCCGTCCGATACCGTTAGATGCCTCAAATTGGCATTCAAAAATAATCTTTCCACCCATCTCTGATTTTAAAATAAAATATCAATTGAAATGATCACCAAGACTTAACATTGAACAAATCCATTGAATGGGCCATTACATTACAAAACTGCTCTTAAAGTGTCTTAACTTTTTTTTTACACATTTGAAGCCTTCGTCTGGGGCAATGCACAAAAACTCCACTTCACTTCCAGTGTGAGCTGACTAAACTACGAGTCGGAACTACTTGTACGCATACGCATACACACTCGCAGTTAGTTTCAGTTGCCTCTTGTTTCGGGGGTTAGAAAATTTATGATCCTAGTCGTTGAAATGACGACGAACTTTTTGCTTTTGTCGAGGGCGAGACTTGGACTTGGCTTGCTGCCCTTTCGCCGACGCAGTAGTTGAGTATCATCTGCTTAATCACCAAAAATAGCCACCATATGGCACACGAATGGCCGTGTCTGGTTGTGTTTTCTGTTTCTGGTTCTGGTTCTGCTTTCCCCTGGACATCAAAGGAGAGTCTCGCCTTAATGTTGGCGCTTTGCTTTTTGCACGCACTGTGTGCGAATGTGTGTGTGCCAATAATTTATTCATATGCGCTTACAAGTCACTAATGTTGTTGCTGCTGCCTGTTACCACAGACAATTTATGCACGCTTTTGCCAGAAAAGCCGCAGTCCATATTTTCCCTTTTCGAAGTTTTTCTGCGTCTGCGTTTTGACTTTAAGGCGCATTAAAGTAAGGGGAAAAACTTGGTGCTTTTGTGGGGCAGAGCACTAAGCCGCTTAGGCACAACGAAAATGTTGATAAAACTTCAAATCAAAATCGAACTCAAACTCAAACCAATAAATCATAAGGCGAAGCGTCCAAGCGTCGCGACGTCGCTGATGCTAATGTGCTTAAGGAACGCTTAAGGTTGTCCGCGCGTCAGGAATTCGCGTCCCCAGCTGATAAGCGGCTGCCACTACCTGAAAGAGAGAGACTCAACCCATCGTCGGACCATAGTCCACGCAATACCAGAAGCCCGAAAATCAATTGCGTATTTATTGGTCACAATCAATGCGGCGCGACAACGAAAGAAGCGGAGGACCAGAGGCTAATGATCGCCCACAGCGTGGACGACGACGACGTCGAGTCGACGACTCTGCTGATGTCGATGGCGAGTCAACCGCAATAAGCCGCCGGCGTCAGCGCTGCACCCATTTCATTATGAGCGCATTTTGACTGAAGATCGCTTGTCCAGTGTCGCCTGATCCTTTGGCTTGTCAGTTTCAGTTGCGTCATGGCTTTGGTATGCCAGCGGCAAATTATCTACCTGTTTGCCCAGGCATTTGTGCGCTCTCTATGGCACGTAATCAGTTATAAATCACTCGTCTAGGAAGTTCTCACAGCGTGTGCCATTTCCTGTTGACCAAATTCTTCATGACCTTGCCAAAAAAAAAAGGGTAGAAAATCCTTAAACTATTTGATTTGTAGGATTGATTCTTTGAGAAGGAAAAAAAGGTACTACAAATGAAACTCCCAAAGTTATGAAAATATAACACTAGGCTGCGAGGTCCAGTTTATTCTGCGTCAAATTTTTCGTTTTGTTAAATTAAGCATAAAGTAGCCTAACTTATTCAAACCTTTTCGGATAATGTTTTAACGAAACTTCCATAATATTTATGATTTAACGACATTTTTGGAACATGGCTTTTGATTAAACTTAGTCCGCGTTTACACGATGAAAGTTTGCTTCATGAAGCTCTCTTCGATTTTGTTTGAAGCATCTTCAAAACTCAGGCGCATTTACATGATGCTGGTTGCTTCGTGAAGTTCTTTTCAACTCGCCTGACAACCCAGTTATTGAGAAATAACCAACTCAAGTTTAGGAAGAATGAAAGAAAAGATCACGCCGCGGTAGGTCATGAAGCTTTTGCCTGCTTCGGCTGCCCCTCTTCACCTCTTCCCCATAAACAAAAACTTCATGAAGAACTTCATGAAAGAAACTTCATCGTGTAAGTGCGGACTTAATTAAAATCGTTTCTGGATACTTAAACTAAATACCAGTATTTTACATAAGTACATCTTAATAAAATGTAACTACCAGGCAATACCAGAATAAATCATTTATCAATGATCTTAAGGATATGTAAATGAAGGTTTGTATAAAAAAACTAGTTACACTACACTACAAAAACGATCGTCCAATACCCAGCCCAAGCGAGCTCGTTTTTGCACCATTTCGTTCGAGAAAATACGTTCACAAAACAAACCCGACGATCACAAAAGAACACCACATCCGTTCATAGCTTAGCTCGAATGCATTCGGCTTTGCACTCTTGCTGACTTGAAATTCCCAAGCAGTTAAAGCAATGCTGGACATGAGAAGGCAGTTGTTGGCAGGCAATCTTTGGGCAACTATTGACGTCCCTCCCCTTTGAAGTTGGGTTTGCCTCCGTTTTGAAATAAGTTATAAAAAAATAAAGTTTTTGACATCGAGCCGGCATAAACTTGCTTTTTTGTCACTTGCTTTTATGTAAAAATAGGCAATATATTTTAAAACATGACCAAAAAATTACATTAAAATAATCCAAAATGTCCCTAAAACTGAGCAAAATTACAAAATACACCAAAATGTTTACAAAATTATCCTGAAATGTTCCCAAACTATATAAAATTGTTTTAAAAATGTGCCCAAATGGTCGTAAAACGACCCCAAACACATCACCAAAATGTTCATGAAAATCGAACAGCGGGCTTAAAAATTCGGTTCATGAAATGACACTACCGTTCACGGTTGAAGAAATAGCGGAATACTCCACTTTTATGCTTGATTTCGGTCTTTTTTCGAACGATTTTTTTTCTGAGTGTATATACCCGGCGTTGCTCGGTTTCTAAAAAATTTATTAATTTTTTCTTAGACAAAGTTCTAAAATATTGGCCACGTGATCGTGAGATAATACAGTCTCTCGTGCGTGAGCATCCGTGATCCGTGCGTGATTCGTGCGTGTTAAAGATATTCATCGAAAATATAAGTCATGTATAATAATACTATTCCTGAAACTGATTTGCTTTTGATTTCGTGAATACGCTGCTCGCAGCTGCTCCAAACAAAGGGCGCGGTGGACTCATGAATCCCATGATAGAATTAAGGTCCCTACACGCAAAATTTCGGGGGATGGTAAGCGTGCATGATCCCTTCTTTAATCTGCACTGAATCGTTCGCAAATGCTCAAAAAATTCCTCTGTATCGTGGTTAAAAAGTTTTTATTCGTGAATTGTGCGTTACCTATAAGGAAAATATTACAAGAACATAATTGATTTTAACAAAAATTGACTTGAGAAACCATAGCCCTCCACCTAGAACCGCCATTATTTAAAATCAATCTTAGAATGCCATGTAAATCTTTCTTTCCGTTCAAACAACATGATTTACCATCAAAACCTCTGTCCTTGTGCATTTAAATCTCTTGAAATCAAAACACTTTATTGAAATCATATTGAATTAACCTGGCTTTCAATTGAAGAGTATCAAATATCGCAACATATTTTCAATAATGATAAAAATCACTTGACTATAGTCCTCAAATAAAATCAACTAATAGATAGGCTTACACAGGGGGGTATGATAATATGGTTGCTCTGCTCTTCATCTCGACTGGGTGTGTATTTTTCGTGACATGTGTTTGGTGCTGATAGCGTAACCCCCCGGTCCGGTATAAAAACTGCGAGTACACACAACTCCATGAGGCTGGCCGCAGTCAACGCGCACCCCTCGAAGTGAAATGCTTCTTGTGTTGTCGTTGTTGTTGTTAAAGCCATGGCCTACGACGAGTCATAAATTTCATTTGGAACTTTGCCGGCAAAAACACATGAATTGCATTTTCGGCAAACACCCCACACACACACACACACACACCAGAACATGGAAAATGCACAAAATATTGCGCGTTAAATTCAATTTTCAAGGCACCCCCTCGGCCTAAGGGATATGGGCGGGGAGTGCCCTCAGTCCTTGCGGCTACATGAGCCTTATTAGTTGATTACAGGACGCATTATCGTGATTATCGCGTATGTTCCTAAAGATCCATAAATAAATTTGCCATGCCAGGGGGATAAAATCACTTTTGCACTCTTGGCACTCCAAAATAAAAAAAGGGGTGTGTCCTTTTGCTAATAGTTTGATTAATGGCCTTAAGTCAGTGGCTGAAAGTGAACAACTACAATGGCATCCCGAATCCTATAATCATCTCATGTATGAACAGTGATTTTCCTGATTGATAAGCCTTGCCAAGATCCACATAGATTATGCATGGAAATTATGGGGAAAATGTGCAATATGAAACAAATGTTGACATTTTCTCAGTGACAAATTTGTTTGGGGGGTAAGACAAGACGTAGGCGCCGCCCGTAATTCGATTCGAGTTGTAGCCGAATGCAGCTGACCATGTCTGGCTGCGCCTGGCTGCTGGCCACAAAGTGTGCCACACTTTCGCCCTTTCATGGAGCACTATTTCAATGTTTCCATGTTTATTGCCGCAACTCGTCAAAAATTTCCACACTTTGATTTTGTTAAGGATACTCCCCGGTGCACTCATTGAAAGTGCCAACTGATGCTGCCGTTCAACGGAGTCGCGTGTTATCCTTACCCATTTCGAGTCCCACATCCACATCCAGCGGCAGCAGCAGCCGCACTCGAAACACAGTTGCCGTTTTTGTGGTATACTCGAAATGCCCAGACCAGCGTATGCCGCTTTGGTATTTTGCTTTTATTGGTTTCTACAAATATTTAATGGATTTCAAGTGGACGAGCCGTTGTTGTCGGTGGCACTTCATAATTTTGTTCCCTGATTCTTTGCCTCCTCCCCCTGTTGCCCCGTTCGACAAAAGGGTTGCCTATTGTATGAGTGTGCGCTTCGTTTGTAAGTGGAGTGGAGAGCGGTACATGAGTCATGTCAGCGACTGCAACTGTAAATTATGAGAAGTAAAAACAGCTGCTAATCCACTGTTTTGCAATTGTTCATTTTGGCTCATTTCAATTTTTTGTTTTTTTTAGCTAAAGTCAAGATAATTGTAATGTTTTTTTTCTATATTTTTAACAATTTATATATGCCGAAAATTTTGGCAGAAGGTGAAACTTAAATGCCAGAGAGAGGCTAATATCTGTAAAATTGTAGAAGTTATTCAAGTTAAGTTAAGTTAAAACAAACTTAAAATGCGTGCAGACAATATGAGTCTACACTGACAAAATTTTAGCTCTACCTCTTATAGGGTCTTAGATCTAGGTTTTAATACAGACAGACAGACAGGGCTAAACTCGGCTGTTAAAGCTAATCAACAAAATATATAATTAATAGGGTCTGAGATGCTTTCTTCTGCCTGTACAAACTTAGAATACCATTTTTCCTCTACGATTGACTGGTATAACTATGATGTTTTCAAAACATTAGTTCATGATTTTATTCCATTT
>JAEIFT010000431.1:0-228670 GCA_018904225.1 Lordiphosa mommai | reverse complement strand
AAAATAAAATTGTAATCAAAATCAAATTTCGGTACCTCAAGATATCATAAAAATTGCACCCTACCTGCACGGTTTGTAAATACTTCCGTCCTAATTTATTATGGAAATCGAATCGAATTGGCATGACCTTATATACAGGGCTCATACACTTAAAAAAATATCATACTTTTCAATAAAAATGTCAAATCGAAGATCAACTGGTAAAATTGAACTTTAAAATTTGAAAATTAACTTTCTAGCTTAGTCTCTAATTTAATAGTTTCAGTGACATTTCCATCAAACAAATCAACGAATCCATTTATTGAGATTTTTATGTTCCGCATGAACTCATATGGGGTCTAAGAAATTTTTATTTAATAGTTTTAATCGAATACAAACACTGCATGAAAATATATTAAAGAGTTTAATGTTTTGTTGATTTCAGAAAAAAGAAAAAGTATTTACTGTAGTTACCGTAGAACAAAGTCAAAAAGATCTGTATGTTTATAATTTCCTTAAGAGTTTCCTTTTAATTTGCTTAATTTGTTTTCTTCATTAAAAAATATTTAAAATCTTAATGTTAACCATAAGCTAGTATTTAGGCATTCTTTTTTACTTTTACATTTATAAATATTTTTAATAAATTAACAAAAAAAACAACTAAGCAATTGAGTGTGGGTTTTGATTTTAATTAAAGTAAAAGAACAAAGTAAAATTATATTCCAACCCATAAAAACTCAAATGGAAATCTAATACGCACACACAAAAACTCACAAACACACACACACACACACAGTGTCTACTGGGCCAGACAGCTGCCAGACATTTAAATGAGCCCGAAAAATATTTATAGAATATGGAATATGGATTATGTGTATGTGTGTGTGTTTAAGCCAATCAAATTATGAATATACGTATCAGTTTTGAAGGCCATCAAGGTTGAACTACGAAAAGTTAGGCTAAGTGGAGATCAAAAAATGCTTAATATTAAATAAACAAATGGCCTACATTTCTATGAATATGAAAACAGCCAACTAAACTATGGCAATTTATTTGCAAAGTGTGTGGAAATTTATATAAAAAGATGGTTAATCCAACTGTCTGACTGATTCATCAACGCCCAGACCAAACAGTAAAGCCTTTTTTAGACATGTAGGGTCGTGTTATTAATAAAAAATTTGAAAACTCGAGCGCAGAGTGGGGGAAAATGACCGAGAAATGTCTATGAAAAAGCTAAACATTTTTTCAAAACTCCAGATAACAAAATAGTAACAACAATGTTATTGTTAAAGTCGAAAAACTAAGTTCTTGACTTGGAAAACAAAAGAACATCAGTAAAGTTACAATTTTACGTCAATTTTCCAGACTTTCCAATTTTTTTAAATTACGATTATAATATTTTGTTGTTTGGGGCATTGAAAATAAGTTTGTAGCTGATCGGATGAAAAAATAAAGAGTTTAACACAACAGTATTGCCCACAATTTCCAACTTCGGGTTTAGATTTTCCCAAATTGTAACATAACGTACTCTATATTTTTGTATATAAAGCGTTGATAACCCATTTTCACCCAGAAGACAATCAGAAGATTGTCCAGGTATTGTCATTGTTAAATTTTCCGATAGATCTCTGAAAAAAAAATTGGACCAGATAGCACAGAAACTAAACTTTTGTTCCTGAAAACCAATTTGAATTTTCTAAAAGATTGGTATGCAGTCACTATTAAATTTTAGTCGGTCTAGAATTTTTTGGAATTTGGTTCTTAAAATCGAAAATTTTTCGTATTCTGGAGATTCTTGCATATGAGAAGAATTTTCAAGAATTTTCACTTTTTGATCAAGAATTGTCACTCTTACCGTACAAAGTATTGTGTCGAATGCTGTTGATCCAAGTATGAAATTCTCTATTTTTTCAATGAGTGCAGTACTGAGGCAGCGCGTCAATTGTATCCTATATATAATCAGGTGATTCAGCTTATAAAATAAAATTCCCGCCTAGTGAGATTCCTTCTGGAAGACAATCAAAAAGATAAGAAAACAGAACTGTTTCACTCCCATTTCGGTGGTAAGCCATTCTGATAATATTGTTTCATCCCATATTCCTTCTTGGTTGTTTTTGTAGAGGTTGTGCAAAATTTTAATGATTTTTGTAGACAATCCTAGGTTCTAAAGCTTCAAAATAAGCGATCTTCTGTTTATTGAATCAGATGCAGCTCGAAAATCAACAAAGAAAGCGTACAGCTTCCTTCCGTTTGAAATGTACCTCTTAGCGTTGCTCGAAAGACAATAGATGTTGTCAAGGGTCGAGTAACCTCTCCGGAACCCGGCCTGATGCTAAGACAGAAGATGACCATAGATTAGCTACGAGTTAAGGCGCTCCTGCAATATAGCAGAAAAAACGTTAGAAAATGAATTTTATAAAAATATTCCCCTGTAATTTGACCCAATCTTCGAGTCATTCTTTTTAATAATTGGGAACGTTATAGCCTCTTGAAAATGTATCTGGTACTTTACCGAGTTCAAAAATACACCTAATTCTGTTTTTACACGGTAGATAGGTTCCAGAAAAAACCTTGTAAAAAAATACATGGAATTGTACATAGAAGAAAGGGAATTGTTTCCAAATCCTTTAACCTTAAAAAAATTAAAATATAAGATTCATTAACGCATTAATGCACAGAATATAACATGAAAACAAAAGAGAATTCATTTTTTAAAGTAAAAGTATTACTTAATGAAATTTAAGTCCGTGAAAAAAAGACCGTGTTAAAAATAGAATTAAATGTACTTTTAAAGGTTTTCTTCAGTTTTTGAAGAAATCAGGGCGTGGCGAAACGTATGAACTCTAAGAGGATTCGATCAATTTGAGGGACTTTGTTTAAGAACAATATTTTTATATACTTCGGTAGTGTTTATGAGAGCATCCAATATCTCGATCTTTCGACCTTTTATATATATCATGATGTGGAATAGAGATAGTTGTGATTTACTGAATGCGTTAAAGATTAAAAAAAATAATTTTTATTATAATGTTACTAACAGAAAGTCTTTTGTTTCGCAATACATTTGGTTTATTTTTTATAACTCTTATAAAACTAGGTTTATATGGTTAAGCGGCGAACAAACTCTTTGATGCTTTGTTGACCTACCTTTTTGTTCCTACGTCAGGAAAAAAATTTACAAAAAAGTTTAATAATGTTTTATATTTCACTTTAACTTAGCGTTTTGCCTACTCGAATTTAAAAATCATTACAAATAAACTAAAATTACCAAAATTAAATTGCTAAATTTTGCTGTGACATTGGGTCTATCAAATGGGATGTCCGAACTTTGACATGGGGCATCGTTATTTATCAAATTTTATCGATTGTGTTCAGAAGAGTTTGCCATTCAATAATGAACAAATAAATGCTTTCAAAACGATTGGAAGTTCTTTAGTATGCCTCATTAGCCCTAATAAAATAGTATGTCATCTGACAGCATCGGTGGATAAATAGTCAAGTTAAACCCATTTGAAGTTCGAAAATGGTTTAGAATGCTTCTATAATATCGGTTTCAGGCTGAGAATATAATAAAAGTTAAATTTGGTGTCAAAGTATTATAAATAATTATCAAATTTGTCTTCGTCTAGACCAGAGGTCGGCAAGCAATGCAAACACATTTAAGCTGCGGGTGCGTGGCAACCGATACGAATTGACAGCTGTACAACGTGCTTATCGGTGTGCTGACGCGCTGTACATGGGTATAGACACATTTTAAATAAAAAACCTTATTGAAATTTATTTTCCTCATACTCAATGCATCAAAATAGTTTGCTTGCCGCTTTACCAAAATAATAGGATCAGTTTGTAAAATAAAGTGAATACAATTTTGTGCTTTTAGCTAACACTTATTGGTTTAAAGGTGCCTCACACAATAACAAGCTTAAGCCACTAACTCAAAAATGCCACCAGGAATAGGGACACGTCTAACCCAAACGCACACACGACTAACCCACTCTTTAAAGGCCTTTGACTCTCTCTTTAACCTGTCCGGCTGCACAGCAAAAAAAAATTATTTTGACACATTTAATAAGTAGCTGAACCTCCCCCCTTAAAAATCTACAACAACAACAACAACAACACTACCAACAAATCCCTTCCACAATTTAAAACAAAAAAAATAACAGCAGCGACACCGAAAGTGCCGACATAAAGCCACCTCAACCGCCACGGCCACAACAGCGACAACAACAGCCACAGGCGGCGGCAGTGGCCATGCCACAGAAGAAGCCGAGTCCAACGAGCAGCAGCAGCCAGCAGCTGTTAAGAAGACCAAGCGTTTGCCCGCCTTTGCTGTGGCCATTTTAAAGCGTTTCAATGAGAGGGAAGGCCGAAAGCAGCCGGCAGCAACGGCCACAGAGAGACAGCTGAGCAGGAGGAGACGCTGGATAGCGGCAACCAGACAATCGATGGCAACGACAATGAACCAAAGGTATACAAAACTGTCTCAGTTTAGAGCTACACCTCTCTCTTTCTCTCTCTCTCTTTCTCTTTCACTCTCTTTTCACACTCTCGCTGTGTGCGTGGGCGAAATGTACTTTTACCTGGGCATACTTTTAGGCGCTGTAAAAGCTAAGCTAAACAATTACAATATCAATTCTTGTTGTTGTTTTTTTCTGTTTGTTTGCTCTTTTTTCTCTTTGGTTTATTTGTGCTGAAAAATGCATGAAAAATCGTAATGTAAATATCAAAGTCGTCTATAGTTTGGCAGAGCACTGCACCTGTATGGACATTTAAGTAAAATGCAAAAAAAAATTTAAAAAAATAAACAAACAGGTATAACAAATTTTGCCCCCTAAAAAAAGACACCTAAAATTATTTAAATATTTTTTTAAAAATTTGACTAATTTGTGCAAACTTTTCTTTACTTTAGCAAGACAAACAACTCGTCTATGCTGAACTTGTATTAAAGCCTGCCCCCGAGACAACAGCAACAGCTACAACAGCAGCAGCTGCATCACCAAACAACAACAACAACATTAAGCACAATAACCCCACAAGTCAGTGCAGGATCAACAGGATCAGCCGCAAAAAAAATGCCACAGAATATGCTGAAATTGTCTATGTGCAAAAGGGCGAAGCTAAAAAGTAAAATAAAATCCAGATTTTGCCCAGGAGGCTGCACAAAAAAAAAAAAAAAAAAATATTTCAAACCCAGCCCAATGCATAAGAAAAAATTTAAATAAACTAAAACATAAATGATATTATGAATAACTAAGTGGTTTTTAAAAACTTCTTTGAATGTGTGTACTAAAAATATATATATATATATATATATACATAAAATTAAACATTTTTCCGCACCATAAAACAGAAAGAAAAACTAATTACCCCACACAACACACACACACACAATTAAATGAATTTTACAAACAACAAATCTAATTATTGACAAGTAACATCTAAATAAAATTTACATAAAATAGGCAAGCGATAAAATTTGAACAAAAAAAAAAAAAAAAACAAATCTCAATTATTTACCTAAATGTCTCGCATTTAAGCTAAATGTAATACGCAATTATAAAACAACAAAAACGACAAGTTTTACATGTATCTTAAATTAAGTTGAACAACACTTTTGTACCACCTTTTGGCCGCCAGAATAAAGCATTTAAGCAAAACTAACGATTTAAAAACTCCAGCAGTATTCTAAGCTATTATTTTTAATTATCGGTTTTTCTCCACATACTTTTCCATCCATTCGTAAATATATTATATAAATATTTATACACAACTGGCATCTAATTATGTTATTATTTAAGCCTAATTTAAGTGCATCATTTATTCACAATTTTTTGTATGTGTAAGTTTATATAATTTGTATAAAGTTAAGCAGAACAACAAAACTTTTTTGAATAAAATTCTTTTACCATAAATTGGATAGAAAAGTGATTTTTGGGTGTTGTGGGGTAAAAAAAAGAAAAGGTAAGGTAATGAATTTACTCTTTAGGACTATCATCTGGCAAAAGGACATGAAAATTGTTCTACGGATACTGAAAAAGACGCCCAGCCAACAGGTAATCTGAAGAGATCGCAAGCATTAGGAGTCTCTTTCTGAGAGCTAGATGAGTGGCACAGAAGTCCAGAAGGGAAGCGCTGCACAGAACTGTCATACAAGCTAGTAAAAAAAATTTGCTTTCCAAAACTTAAAGAAGAGCTAGACGGGAAAGCTGTAAGAGAAACATTCGATGCCAACATGTCCGATAGCAAAAAAATTATCTGGCAGCGCGTTAACATCTCTCGAGAACCCATCATCTCCGCCATGAAGTGAACTGCTAGGGGTAGCAAAAAATGCTTATAATTGAGGAAATAACCAGGGCCACATGGCATCCCAAACAAGGTTCTAAAATGGCTATTAATTCAGCTTTACACCCAGTTCTTGCAGGACGGAAAGCTTTCCTTACCCAACCAGAAAAGAATGCAGGCGATCCAACAGGATACAGGTCCCTCTGTATTTAAGATTCGGCTGGGAATGTACTCGAGCGGCTGATTGTTAACAGGCTAAAAGAAGTCTATTGAAATTAGTAGAGGACTGTAGACAATTCAGTTCGTATTTAGAAAGGTAAGATCCACCATTAATGTCATTCAAGAGGTCTTCCAGGCAAAAAACATTTCATGTCTAGTGATAACGCTCGACGCACAGTGGCTCGTTTGGCCGATTTGACGTTGCAAAAAATCAAATTTTGATGTTAGAATTTTTTGACCAAAATAATTTATTTCAATAAAGGAAACTCCAGATAGCCAGAAAAACTTTGGAATTTGGTTGATTACTTTAGATTTTACAGTGGTTCGAAGTTGAATAATTTTTTAAACATTTGAATTTGTGATTTTTTTTGGTTTCAAATGTCTACTTTGGGAGCGTATAAAACCAAACGGATATTCCGATTTGAATTTGGTTAATTTTATTCAAAAGATGGATCAATTCTTAATTTAAATGCATTTACTTATTTTTATTATTTTAAATATGGATGTTGGAACTCAGGTTTTTGGGTGGACACTATTTTGGGTCAATTTTGTACCATTAATAGTCTCGAAAAAAGGTTCGCCCGACACAATTAATTCAAGCATGAAAATTATGTGGGAGCTAATAATTAATGTATTGTAAAAGTTGCAGCTGCGTAACCCCGCATAAGTAGACGCTGCAATGATAAATGCCAAGTAACGTGCAGGTAAAGCAGGCCAATCCCAGTCGAAAATAAAAGAGGAACAAATGTTCTGATTGGATTTCCATGCTTCTTGACTATGATTAAAGGAAAGTCTTGAGCGATATCACAATGCCAAATCAATATTGGCATGTGCTATCAGCAAGAGGAAGCAAAAAGGACTTTCAGGAGTTCGAGGCATTGGAAACGGACGAGAATAATTATGAATTCGGCATTTCTCAATTGCATGCAAGGATCTTACGTATGGAGTTCATGCTTAAATGGGAATATACTCTTCCACAACAAATAGGCGACTCTGATGATAGTGCCAACACAAAACCAAGGGAAATTATACGATAACCGATATATAAAAAGTTCTTGGCAGAGCACAGGCTAAAAGTCGACTACCCCCAAGCAGGGCAAATTGAATCACAAAATGATGGAAACCATCCCGGAGATTCTTTAATAACGATGAGGCAACTGCTCAGATAACAGAAATTCATCAGGATGTCATCAAAAGGTTAAAGATCATTATCAATGTCTTAAGCTGTGGTGAAAATGTTGATGCATGCAGATATGGAAAATATGCTATGGAGACAAGAAATCTATTATGAAAAAAATATCAAAAAAAACTCTATAGCAGATAATAAAACGACAACTTTTATCGATGGGAGAGAATCTAAATATAAGGACTACAAAAGGTATAGATATGCGAACACGTGCAAAATAACACGAAATTAAGAAAACATGAACCTTTTAACATGTTGTCTGAAAATCGGTTCAAATTGGGAGCTTTGATTTGTCGGAACCGGACCATGACCCAAACCTTTTTCATTTTTGACCCCTCGAACATGAACCCGTACCGGACCGTTTATTCAACAAAAGCGTCGACTTACAAATCAGTTTTTTTTTTAACGAAATAAAGTTTTTAATGAGACTATTCAAAATAAGAAAAATAATCCAATATGTAATATAAAATATGTCAATGATATTTAATAATTTTTGAAAATTGTTGAAGACAACACCGGCAAATCTTTTAAAATTTAAAAGGTCCTCAAAAAGGGACAGTCAAAAATATTGTGTTAAATGCACTACTGTTCCAGCAATCCAAAAATAAACTTCTTCAGGAAGTTATAATGCCTATTACCTTAAACTAGTTTGGGTTGGGCTAGCACAGAGTAGTTGCTAGGGTTTCACCAAGATCACTTAAGCCATAACGATGTCTAGTTCTGCTAGTACAGACACGTCCATTAGAAATTGAGAGCCGAGATAATTTTGTCTTCTTCGACTCAGGGCAGGGCAAAACATAAAAAGTATGAAACGGACTCCTCTCTTCCTGGTCCTGTCGTCGCGATCAGTCAGTGCCCTTTATGGCTCACGGCTAAAGGTCTGTTAAGTGCATAACGAACCCATAGGTTCTTCACGGATCGAACAGAAAGTTCTATCTGAAGTTTGAAGGTTTTATAGCCTTGTTCCAAAGCGACGAACATAAAGAAAATGTGCCCAAAAATAAATAACTTCTTGTAACTCTCTGTTAACAGCATTCCATTTACGTAAAAGCTGCCCAATTACTAGCAATCCTTATTAGTTAACACGGTTGCTTTGGCAAAATATCAATTACAAATTGCTTTCGCTCAAAAGGAATATTGTTGAATTATCTTTCACATGGCAAACCGTTTCTTCACATCGAAATGTAATTTATATACCAAATTCAATGGCATTTGGTCTTATGTTAATTATGTAATCAGAGAGCTTAGTATGCGCGGCATTAATATCGCTTAATTAGTTTGCAAATTGCAAATGCATCTTTGGTTGCAAATGCAGCTCACGTTGTTGCTCTAATTGCATTTTAATATTGTAAACAATGTGGGGGGGCATTTATTGAATTACCAGTCAACGAGCAAAGTTTGGCCACATGTGTGCATAAATGCACATTAAACCGTCCACTAACTAACCAAATGCGCATAAATCTTGCCACTGTTTACTTGCAGTTTTCCTAAAAACCACAACAAGTCAAAAGTTCTATTAGACAAACACCTGGCAGGCAGGCAGGCAGCAACAAAACTCAAATACAGGCAAACAAAAATCAAAAATCAAAGAGTTATGTGTAAACTCACAAAACAAAACTAGGTAAAACTAAGCAGGAGAGGGGGGGAGGAATCAGCAGATAGAAAGTTTGTCACGCTGCGTTTGTAACTAGTTTTCTTGTTTAAAATGACAAAATGGTAGATGTCATGAGATGTTTGGGGTTTATAATAAAATTCTTGAGTTAATGAAATGAATTTTAAATAAAAAATTGTTAAATATTAAATATTAAAATTCTTGCTCCATAATTATAAGTAAATAAATAACGCAGAGGCATGCAAGTCGTTTACGTAATTTTTTTTAAAAACTTGGCACAAACTCAAAATAAAATTTCAAAAATTTCAAAAATGTTTTCTTTGTTATATACACCTGTAAAGCAATCATTAACTCTGACCTGTTTAGTTTTCTCAAAAATATTGCAATTATTTTCATTACTTCAAAAGTTCAAATTTTTTATTCAAAAAGCTACTGGGCACAGTAGCCAGTGTTGTTCTTCTTTTCCTCATTTTTTTGTCTAATATTAAATGCTTCGCTTCGGGTAGCGCTCAGATTTTGAGCTTTACAAATTGAAATGTCAGAAAAGTTGAGTTGAGCGCCCAGCGCATGATGACTGACAAGCAGCCACAACCAGGCAAACCGAAAGAATCCAACGAGACAGCATAAAAAATATCTACATACATAAATTGCATTACAAAAAAAAAAAGGCAGACATTTTGCGTTTCTGAATAATGGGACACGATTACCGATAGCCAGCTCTGATTTAAAATGAACTACACAGCTCATAAGTATGCTACAGATTTGTGTAATTGCCTTCTTCCACCCACCCACACACGTACACACATACCATTAAAATTATGTACACACACACACATGCCACACAATTTTGGTAGTTTGCCAAGGCAGGCAGCAATTTGCTTTGTCGTACAACTCGATTTCAATTTCAATTTACTTGTCGTTCATTTGACATTTCATTAAACATTCAAATAATGTCTGACTGAGCGCACCTGGAACTGATGCCATGGCATTGCCCCAAAATTTGTAGTTTTAATTAAACAAATAAAATCTTATAAATGTAGCTATGTGACTGCTTTGTGTAAGTACATGCAAATGTATGTATCGCACACATCAACACTGCTGCCAGGCAACGGCCGCCTTTATTAATTTAGCGTCCCAGTAGGGCATTAAAGTGTAAAAAAACGGAAACAGACAGTTATTTATATTCATATTCAGGCAGGTTCTGGGAACCTCTAACCAACCAAAAGCAATTGTCGGTGTTCCTGAAACCTCTTTTGGTTGTAATCAAATTTTACAAAATTTTGAAAGGACATTAGTTTTGTCTTTATACCAATAAAGAATTTTGAGTCAAATAAAAAGTTAAAAATCCATACTAAAACACTAAACTGATCGAATTGCATTAGAAAATTGATCATTTTAAATAAAAAAAATTTTGAAATATTTTTAATGTTCAAATCAATGGAAATATCAGAAAACCTATCGATAAAGTGTTATTTTTTTTTTGTTTTAAAAAAGAAGAAGAGAAGGGATCAACTGTGAAAAATGTAAGCACGTTTTTTAAATTTTGTTTATCTCTAAAAATTAAATAAGTATTTATAGGAGAAAAAAAGGAACTCCGTAGCAAGCCGCCGTGATGCTGATCTTTACCTCAAAGCACCCGGATATCGTGATTAGTTTTCCCAAAAGCATTCAAATGGCAGTAGTTTGCGAAGATCAACACTCTTATTAAAACTTGACAAATTGAACTAGATAGAAGTTCAAAGTACATTCAAAATTGCCTTTCGAAATTATCAATGTGTCAAAACCATTGGGCGCGTTCAGCAGAGACACTTGTTCACTGATTATCTTAATAAAACTGCTATTTTTACTTAGCAAACTTTTAGTGGGTCTTGTTAAATTGACATTTGGTTAAGCTTCATGGAAATATCATTTTTAACACAAGAGGAAAAGTATGGTTCTTGAATTACCAAAAAATATTTCATTGATCAGCAAACAAGCTCTTCTGCCGAACAAGGCCATTAAAAGAGCAGCAATTGCCAGCCAGCTGAGAGGTCAATACCCAACAGATATTTTTAACAATTTTTTGATAATGATTTATATGATTCTCATCAAACAAACGAAATGCCGCTCAACACAATGATGTGCACTTTGCAGAATTATTCAATAGGGTTTTACTTAAAAGATTTATTGAATTTTAATTAATTTGTCTGACTACCACAAGATGCCGGATGAACTATTTGTCCACCAATCCAACGCTTGGTTTGCCAATCGTACATCAGACAGTCGGGCAATGTTTGGAAAATTAAGAAATATTTGCACTTCAAAGATAACAACAATCTCGATCGTAGCGACTATAGATATACAAACGTCCGCCCACTGTTTGGCAAAATAAACTGCAAATTTATGCAATCTGGTATTTTTGAAGAACATTTGTCTTGTGATGAGCAAATGTTACCATATTTTGGTCGTCATAGCTGCAAAATGTACATAAAGAACAAACCAGTTCGATCAGTAAACAAGACAAGCGGGAGGTGACTTTGCTTTCAAACTTCACCGGTACTTACCCGCTTTTACCAACAATAGGAAGACAGCGACAACAGAATGGACAGCCTGGGGAAGTCATTGTACAGCAACCCATTCCAATTCGAAACTACAATAGTTTTATGGGAGGTGTCGAACTTCACGACAATGCATAGTGGTCCGGCGGCGAGTGGTCAGTCCAATTTTTCAATAGTTCTGGATTTAAAAATTTCTTTTGCACATCATTTCTTAAATATTTGAACTACATTTTCTCAAAATATTAACTAGTTTGAAACACGTTTACATACAAATTTTTAACCTTAAAAATAAAACTGGCCAATGGAAAAAATGCAATTATTTTCTCGATTACAAAAATTTTTCCGATCAAATTTTTTATGTAACAGTCAGTAAAATTTTTTTATCAAAATGACATGTTGTATTGATGGGATTCTCATTAAATTCGCAAAATTTTGTGTTTTTTTGAAAACATTTTTTTTATAATTGAATATTTGTAGCCTATCAATCTTTCTTCAATATCTAATTCGAATCAATTGCAAGAAAAAGATTTAAGCTGGATCCAGTGGAACCATTTAAAACATTTTTATTCCATGGTTTATGTGAGAAGCGTTTGATTAAAAAAATAAAAATCCTAAAAAATTCTAAAGTTAAAAAAAGTTTAAAATTTGTCAAAATTAAAAAAATAAATTTTTTAAAATGAAAACAAAAATTAGTTAAAAATAATTAATTAAAAAAAAAAAAACAATAATTTTTTGAAAATTTAAAAAAAAATTGGATTCAAAAATCGAAAAATTTTTTTGCTTAATTTGAAAGTACAATGTCTTCAGAGTATACTGTGAAAATTTCCAGAAATCATTTCGGGAGCTATAACGAGTTTCCGCAACACTTTAAGGTTGTTAAACTTTAAACGGGTTTTAAACATTATTTTTCTGGTCGGCCCGGGTCCTAACTTTTTTCTACTGAACCGATTGCTTTCAAATTTTAACAGGCTGTTCTACACACTTATAGTTCTCTATCGGTACTAACGTATTTTTTCACCCCTAACTTTTTATTTTACAACCTCTTTCTTTTGCTAAATTAAAAGGACTTTTTTTCAAAGTCCGCCATTTTGTTATTTTTACCCCGCTTAAATTTAACTTCAGTAGTTCCGACCAGAATGACATGTCTATAGATTAAGAATAATGAAGAATATTTGATTTCAGATAACATCAAGAGCCAAAATCACCCGGGCCACCAACGTGCATTTTTTTTTTTGAGGTTCCAACTTCGAGTGACAATAATAATAGTAATAAACTATTAAATTTGTTCAAATAAATTTTTTTTATTTTTCAATATGTAAATAAAAACACTCTAAATATTCAAGATAATTCATTTTTATTTTCCTATAAAAAAAACCTCCCTCCAAAGAAGTCATGAAAATAGGCATAAGTTACCAGACTACTACCTTAAAATTACCTTAATCTTTCACGTGGTGCTCTCTGGATCATACAAGATGTAATAACATATTTACCAGCTATTTACGCATGTAAAAAATAGTTATAAGTTGTAAACATCTCAAAATTCATTTTTTTTTTTAGGTCATATTGGATTTTGTTAGTATTTTGTAAATTAAAGGCCAGATTCATAATTAGCGACACCAAAAACCCCTTAGTACCAAGTTTCTTAGCAAAAAACATATTTTTTCAAATTTGGAATACCAAATTGGAGCCGCCATTTCGAATTTTGAAATATGGACTTCGTAATCGTAATAAGCGACCCCAAAAACCTCTGAGTACAAATTCTTAGCCCTCTATGTTGCGTTTCTGACCGCTCATGTACAATGCCTGTTGAACTATCGCATCTCGATTAGATCGAAAAGTGATGGTGGCCCCTAGGTGCTTATTGTAAATGCTTGGAAATTACATTGTCTGGTGAAGCAGATCTTACTTCGGCTTAAACTAAAATTTTGATTGGAGTTGATCAAAAAATATATTGTTGACCCTAGATACAAAAAAAAATATATGTCAAAACCAAATTCTTCTCTTTTGAAGGCCCACTTCCTCATGTTTGCGGTTAAAACAAAATTGTTATTCAGTTGGAAATTAAATCCAGGAGTTACAAATATGTCAAAAAACCCACACAACGAATGTGTGAAAAGTGTCAGGTGCACTTGCACCCCATCTTGCTTACCACAACTGGGAATAAGAAAATTCAAATAATATTTTAAGCAACAAAAATCAAGGGAATAACATAAAAACTAAATATTATCAAGAAAAATTACAAATATTTTTGTATATTAGGCCTCCAAGTGCAGAATTGCGCCCATAAGCCGTTGTTCGACTAGTCGAACAGTCTCAACTGGCAAAATTTTCAAAGGTACAATTTTTTTGACAGGGGATTCGAGTTAACTGGGTCCTAATTACCTGGGAAAAAATAGTTTAGCGCAGCGTTAAATGGATCAATGGGTTAATAAGTCCTTCTCTAAGGTTTGTCCTGAAGATCGTCTATTAATTATGCAAAGAATTGGTTTGGATATAAAGCATCCTTCTTGTTCACGTCACACATTTAGTTTGTTCAAATTGTTTCTTCATAATAATATAATATCAATCATAGAAGCCTTGAAAGTGACTGTTATCATATCATAAAGATTCGGGGCACATAACCTGAAAGTGAAAAATTACTTTGCTCTACATAAATTTATTGATATGTGATTTTTTCCTAAAAACTCTCTATTATAATTAAACTCGATTTGGTAATCAAACTTTTGGCCCACTTTGTTTATCCCATTCAATAAACGCGCTTTTAACATGTTCACAAAGTAATAAAAAGAAAGCTTCAGCCTAACAGCTGATTCAATCATCCTTATCAACAGTTGGAAGCGTTCTCTTATTCTCAAACTGCTGAATGTGAAAGCTTTTAAGAGAATTAACAAGAGAGCTTAGTGGATGGTAAGCTCAAGGCTGCTTTCTCTTAACTTAAAAGCTTTTAAGAGAGTTAGCCTCATACTAACGGTTATTTAATAATTTTTGCGTGGGACTTCAAATTTTAGAAAAAATACCAGCTAAAATCAAACCACTTGACATTTGTGTAAATTACCCGAAAAATGTAAAGAAAATCTCTTTAAGTACGGCTTCAGCTTTAGCTAAGAGCCCCAGACATGAAGCAAACAAAACATCGCACATTGGCAATTCATAAAGGAACTGTGCCACGAGCAGTCAACAAGCTTTTGCTTGCTGGTGGTGTCCTTCATGGCCTGCATATCTCTTCTTTTTTTTTGGTCTGGGGAATGTGTGCCATACTTGGCCTGCCCCAGCCGAGCGATTTAAGTAGCAACAGGTCTGAGTGGGGAAATTGAAGGAAAAACTGTTTGATTTCAACAAAATATAAATATTGTTCTTTCCTTACTCCTTGTGCAATTATGCTCGATTGCCTTGAAAATGCGTAAATTAAAACTTGAAACAACAAAAACAAAAAGTGGATGAAGCGGCAAAAAAAATGCAAAAACTTTGCAACATTTTGTGAGGGGGTTCTTTTTTTTGTGTTTTTCGTTATCCACAAAGTCCAACACTGCACATACTTAATTATATTTGCGTTGTTTACATTTCTCACTGTCTGTGCTGTGCTCGACCAAAGATTTCTTTTATATAATTTTGCGGTTTTAATAAGAGCAACAAAAAAAAAAAAAAAAAAGTAACCAAAAGCATAAAAGGGACACAATTAATTACTGTTTGTGGGGATGGAGGGGGGTGCGGGGGGGATGGCCAAAAATAAAACAACAAAATAACTGTAAAAGCCAAACAACAGGAAAACTGTGCAACAAGTTGAACTTTGTGCTGAAAAGTTGGTCAGTGGAAATTGATATGTAAATAACGCAAAAAAAAAAAAAGAAAAAACCCAACCGAAGAATGAGGCAAAAGTATGGCTTAACTTTTTTTGCGGTAGCTGCGAAAGGCTTAAACGTATTGCAGTTGTTGTTATTTTAAGCTTGAGATATTTCACAGAGATAAAAATTTAACAAATATTTGGTTTAAATTGAAAACTTAAATTTTGAGTTACCAATTTGACAAGATAAATGTTGAAGTCATTTGAATTGAATTATAATTTTAAATGTTAATTAAATGTAAATTAAACAGGAAATTTGTTAACCAAAACCCGTACCGAGCCAGTAACCTTTTTTCACTGCCTACCCGAAAAAAGCAAATAAAATTATTTAAACTTACTTAAACGACGTAGTTAAGCTAAGTGCACGAAATTTGGAAAATAAGGAACATTTTTTTTGTATATAAAAAATTCTTAATCAACGTCTTTGGTAGACTGTAAATCATTTACATACAATCAACAACCAAATCAAATTTAATAAGCGTTCAAGCGATCAAATTTTTGAACATACACATCTTCGCTGTTGAGTTTTATTCAATCATACCAATAGTTTCCTGTTAAATCTCTGATTTTTATTCCAATCAAATCTCTTGAACAACAATTGTTTTGAATCACCTCGTATGATTTTTTGCATGGGCTGAGACAGCGTTGCTGACGCACATCAGACCAAAGCGCTGCACAAAGTCGCTGCCATTAACGCTGGCGACGCAGGCAGCGACCAAGCCGCGGAGCATTCAAAGCGTGTTCGATGAGCCAGTATGCCGCTGATTTTTATTCATGTCTACACAAACTCAACCGCAAAAATGCGAGTGCCGTATGAAGCTGAAACTATTTAAAGTTTAGCTACTTTGATTGATTAAATGTGGATACGAATTTCTGTGTATTTTGAAAACAAAATGGAGGCTGAGTTCTTGATTGTTGAAAATAAATAAAGCTCGGCATTAACTTTCCAAAGATCATTTAATTGCAAAATTTGTGAATAGCTCAAGCCAAGAGTTATGGCCGCTTTAGAAAGTCACCAATGCAGACTGGTAAAAATGTAAAAATATTTAATCCGAAATTACTTCACATTATAAATATGCTTTGCACACAAAGTTGATCGTTTAGGCGAAACAATCAACTCGCATAAAGGAAAAACTCTATCTTTGACAGCCTCTGGAGATGGGGTAGTTGGCTGTTTGCAGTGCCACTCGTACGTAACTCAAATGGGAAGTCGTATTTGAAATCAACATACATTTTCTTTTTTTTTCAACTATTCTTGCAGTATATTCAACAAAATTGTTTATGACAAAAGAAAAGACGAGTGTTCACTGAATTTAAAAAATTTTTGTGAGCACATAGAGTGAGATGTTCGTCCAAAATCGTTGATAACATTTGCTCGTACGTTTCGTTTTGATAGAGCCACCTGGATTTTGTTACATAATACAACGTGCAAAATTTCTTGAATGGCAATATATTTTTAAACAATTTTTTTCTGACTTCAAGGGCAGAAAAGGCTTTCTTTGCAAATTAACATTATGTAAACTTAAAAAAATCCTATTTTTCGTTACGTACGTTATCCAATATATACATGACGGCCCAAAATAGTTTTCAAAAGTATTTAAACATAAGAGGGTACAAAATTGGTTCAATTAAAGTTGGATAGGTAGGGAGCAACTCAGCTCAGTTTAAAAAAAGCAATTTTTAGGCCATTTAAAAATCGAAGTTTTCTGAGCAGCAACATTTTTGTACAAAGTAGAAAGAAAGAAACAGAAAGAAGATTTGTGCTGATATTGGGACTGAGGTTGGTCGTATGAAATGTTCTTTACTTATTCCCAAAGGTAAATAAGAATACTAATTTATCTATATTTTGACGATTTAGTTGGCGCAACTTAGAAAACGCATGCGGAAAAACAAACTATCTAAAAAAAATACAAATACACTCTCTTTTATCGAATGATTTCAAATTTTGTTTATTCGCCTACATGCAGTTGAAAAATCGACAAATATCTACTTATAAATCAAATAAATAAATAATAATATACGATTGCAAATAATTAAATTAAATGATTTATTGTTTCTTTTGCTCGTTTTTTAAGTTGATGTCTAAAGGGTCAATTTGAGTTCTGAAGTTCCTGCTAATTATCCGTAACCAGAACGAAAGAGTTTAAAAACAATAAAATGTCTTGGAATATTTGATTAATAGTTCATGCAAAAAAAATTCTTAAAAAAAATTTCCATTAAAATTGTTTTTCATTAAAATCGAAGCGTCTCTCATCGTCAAGTTCCGACACGACGTTCTACCCGATAAGCTAAAGAAGCAGTAATTGAGACGAAGCTTAATTCATATTTCTCTAGCTAAATGGTTTGAAAAAATTTCAAAAAATTTACAAGCAGAACAATGAAATAATGTCTTGATTGTTAAAATAATTTATGTTGCTTATTTTTTAAGTTAAATTTAAATGGCCTCGTCGCCCCTTAAAACTACGATAGTAAAATTTATCTGTTTTACAATTTATTAACAATATGACAAAAAAAAATCCTTTAATGGGCGGCCTCAGTGATTTTTCTTTTTTCCATTAAAAAAACGATCATTAGATCGTACAGGGTATTTTATTTGCTGACCTGACTGACTTTCTTACCTCTTTTATACAGTTGTATTAGTTATATGATTTAAAAAGATCCTAGTCTATCGCAGTTGTTCCCACTGGTAGCGAATCCATTAATCTATTCAAATGTCATATTTTTATAGAAATTATGTTCAATTTTTTGAAAACATTTCGGTGACTAGTTCACAGGTTGCAGAAGCTTAAGAGATGCTTTGCTTAAAGCGATTTCCAATCATAGAATATTCAAGGCAACAAAATTGTATTGACTTTCGAGTAATATTAAAGCTATGCTGGTACCTTTTACTAACCCAAGTGGGTATTGATCTCGCACTATACTAAAAAAATTGCAAATGATTTAGTTAAGTTTTACTACTAAGGAGTTTTTTATTAAACAAGCCACATTTTTTTTAATCAAAGCAAAAATGTATTAACTTCCCTTTAAATATGCCTATGTTAACAAATTTCTATTTATTTAGTTCTAAATTTGGAATTTTGAATTCAACCTTACAATCCACTTAATTTGTAACCAAAATCCATGACATACTTTTCAGCGCACTTGACACCTTCGTTAGCCACTAAAAACCCTGGGCCCATCCACACAATTTACGCCACATTAAATATTTAAACACACAAAAAAAAAAAAAGAAAACAAATGTTGTTTTCCTAGGCTAACCGCAAAATTTTGGTTTCAACTTATTTAATGTTTATTTTACATATGTAAAAATATTTGAGATGAAAATGTCACATATCTTATTCAAGTGCACACAATTACATTTACATTTTGAGGTCACAGATATTTATAATGAAGTGTATGTGTGTGTGTGTGTGTGTAGAGCAGGTGATGTCCTGCAAAATGTCCTGTGACCGCAAGTTTATGCGAGGAAGGGGGGAATGTAGAGCCACAAGTCTGCTGGCAGAACGTATTAAATGTCGAGCACGGTAACGGACTTAGAGGTGGCACTTTTTCAACCGCCACCCCACACTGACATTCAATTTTCAACTGAAATGCTTTGTGGCTTTGACGCGGAAATTGAAAATGTTTGTTTATGTCCAAAACTTTAACTGAAATGTGGGCAGACATTTTAATGCAAGAAACATTTCATTTTGCTCAGCTTTCTTTTCCTTCTTGTGGGATAAAATAATTAGGCATTTGCTTGCATTTTAATTACTCAAAGAGCTGGAATGCCCAAAGTGAACGTTTCGGGGCGTCCGCATGAAAAAGTGAAATGTTGCACAGCAGCAAGAAAAAAACAACAACAGCGAAAGGAAAACAGCCAGGGAGCATCGCTAACAAGTTGCTGCCTCAGTCCCTGCCTCTGCCTCTGCTTCCCCTAACTGCGTGCCGGGGCTGTCAGGCCTGTCCTCGTCAGCTCGCATCAGTGTAGCATTTCAAGCAAAGTATTTAATTTCCACAGCACACACACACATACACACACATACTTATATACGTACACACTGGCAAACAATGAGGCGCATCAAATGTGTGCCAAGGCGAAGGCTGCTGGCGGGCCATTCAACTCACCAAAAAAAACCTGAACGCAGAGCAAAAGAAAAGAAAAGCGAAAGGTAACGAAAGCGGCCAAGCACAAAACTATGCTACAATTTTCTGTTTCACTTACCACCCTACCCACAAGGACATGATTCGTCTTTAGGTAGGTTTTAAAAAAAGTGATAAAGATTAAAGTAATTGATTCGTTCAAATGGTCCCTAGATACACAATTCCTCAGTTCTCTATTAACTAGCTCCCAAATGTCTTCGAAATCATGAGCTTCAAGTTCAAACAGCAAATAGTCATCATGGCGCAGTACAATTTCTTTATGACGCACTTTAAGGAGTTCTAGGAGGCTGAACAAAAATATCCACGAAAATAAAATGTGTAAGCATATGTTGATATTAGTTATATATTTTTAAAGCGAATTCCCTAATACAGCAATTCTATCAATTAATTATATCGGACATTAACAGTGAGCTTAAGCTAGGTCGGCAAAGTATTTTGTTGTGAGTATTTTGTTGTGATATTGCCATAGAAGGATATATAAGGTGTAGTAAAACCAAAGACAATACATATAAAGAATGTCGCACCTCATACAAACACCCTTATTTTTTATCTAAAAATGAAACAAACTTAATTCAAGTCAAAATCTTTAAAAAATAACAAGCAAGCCATTTTCAACTCATATTAATATTCCTCAATCCCATGGCCAATAGTTGTTCCAATATTAACAATGGCGTAGGGCACAGCATTCATAACTCATAGACTTACTGACTTTTTCTTTATTAAGTTTTTTTACTTTTAAAATTTTTATATTTTTTGTTTTTGCCTTTATTACAGCTTTCTATCCCCTTTAAACCATTTCAATTATTCTGAAATAGTTTAGCAGATATATCCGTTTTAGTGGAGCAAATGTTCCTGCCAATGTGAGTATTTTCAACGTTGCTGAAAACTTTAACCGTGTTTTCTCTAAACCACGTTTTTTGACTTGGTAGCCATGATTGGGCCAGTTCTACGGAACGATTTTGATAGCCATGTTGCAATCGACGCAGAATTGATGTAATTCTGGCCGTCACCTTAACAGCGAAGATAAAAAATTTTTAAATATTTTTTTACACTAAACAACAAAAAAAAATCGTCGAAAATCTAATTTTTTTTTAAATGTTTGTAAATTGTAGAAAAAAATTTTTTTATGATTGAGGTACGGGCCAGAATTACATCAACTCTGATCATAACCTCATTTACCGTTTTCAATTTCGATAATATGGAGTCCCGGAATCATGGCCACCACCTCTTACACTCTTTTTTTTGAGGCCTTATTTGGCAGGCCGATAACTTTTGAACAACCCTCGAATTCCAACATTTTTTTTTTTATTTTACTATTTAATTAATTAGTAACACAAAACAAAAAACCATATTGAAAAAACTCTTATGGTTTTCTCTCCAGAATTTTTGTAAAACACTCATAAAACACTCGTCAAAGGTAGAAGACCCCCTTAATTTATTTTTCAGTATTTGCTTTTCTGATTTCGGCTCTAATAGTACTTGTCTTTGGACTTAAGTTATCGTCGTGGCAACTTCGCCAGCATCAAAAAAATGTCAGATTTTAGCTTTTACAATTCATTCTTTTTTAAATGCAAGGTATTAACATTTTTTCTAACAAATTATCCACTTAGCGAACGCCAATATTGCAGATCTTGTGCTTAAATATCTATATAATTACTACGCTTGAAAAAAAGACTGGCCCTGAAAATGGGAGCTAATATCAGCTTCCAGGAAAAAACGATTTTTGTTTGACGTGCGTCATCTTTAATAGTCCAAAAATCTTTGGTAAAACGTACTCCATTTTTTTCTCAAAACATGGCTTTAGTACAGTGTAGGGCAAACAACACAATTACATTTTAGCGTGTGCGTGTCAACCGATACCAAATTGTCGGCAGCGCAGCGGGCTTATGCTGTCGGTGTTCTGACGCCGCTGCTACTGCGGCCTTTCTTAAATGTTTTCGAAAATGCAATTCAGGCAGCTGAAAATGTAAATAGTGTTTATGCTTCTGATACTGTTACAGCCAACCACTGAATTTTTTGAATTTCTAGCACGCCTCGGTAGTTAGAAAAACTGTAAGTCACGATTTCAGCCTCCTATATGTTGAGTTAAACAAACAAGAAGCCAACCAAAAATTAGTTAAAACTTCTGCGAAGAAGTACGAAAGAATTATTTTATTACTCATACGCAGTGTTGTTTTAAGTTAGTTCAATTTTAAAATTCATGATTGAAAAGATACAAATAGCTTTGAAAATTTTGATCGTGTAATATTTTTTTTATAAAATTTTATTTTTGAGTTTTTAATAATTTTATAAATTTGAAATAGAATTAATAAAAAAGTCCACCATTATGACCCCCCACCGTAATGGAGTCTTCTACCTTTGGAAATTTTTTTTTCGATTTTTTTGTTTTGCTTTATTATTATAGCTTGGACATTCCTCGGTCATCCCTTTCAAACCGTTTTTGAAAATTCGAAACAGATTAGCAAATATAGCCTTTTTTTGTGGAGCAATGTTCTTGCTAAAGTGAGTAAATTTTACGTTGCTCAAAACTTTAAACTCGTTTTCTCGAAACCACCTTTTTGGCCTGGTAGCCAGATGGGCCAGTTCTACTAAACCGATTTGCATTAGCCATTTTGCAATCGACGCATAATTGATGTAGTTCTGGCCCGTACCTCAATGAAGGGAAAAAATTTTTTTACTATTTTTTTACACTAAACTACAAAAAAATCTTGAAAAATCTTAAATTTTTTTTAAATGGACGCCAATTTTTTTAAAAAAAATTATTGGAAAATATAATTGAGTTACCCAGAAAAACATCATCTGAATAATATTTACCGTTTTCAATTCCGATAACATTGAGTCCCGGAATCATGGCCACCACCTCTGCACCTTTTTTTTTTTTGAGACCTTAACTTGACTGATAACTTTTTGAACAGCCCTCGAAACCCAAAAAAAATTTTTTTTATTTCATTAAAAAATGACACAAAACAAAAAACCATATTGAAAAAGCTCTTATGGTTTTCCCTCCTGAATTTTTTTTAAAACACTCATAAAAACCCGGTTCAAGGTAGAAGAAGTCATATTTATTTCCTTTTCTTCAACTAAAAGTACGCTATGTACTTGAAAACTTAAGGCTTTAAATTCCTGTGATTAATTAATCGATTTTACTTATTATTATTATTATTCCAAAAATTAAGTTAGACACTTAATTTCCTAATATTAAAGGGCATTCATTTGTCACTGTTGACGGTGACACAAAATATCGCCCTTACCGATTATCCTCTGCTCAGTTTTCTGTTTCGAATGCCTTTGCTTTCTCCTTCTTATTGGTTTAATTTTGTCACGTTTCGGGCCAAAGTAGTGAAGGGAAAAGTAAAGCAAAGCAAGCGGAGGATTGTGTAAATCATTTCCATTGCATTTTTTCCGCCGTAAAACAGAGTAGAGAGAGACAAAAAATATAGTAGCAAAATTTACCTTTTCGTGCAAAGGCATTCAAAAGTTTTTTTTTTTTTTTTTGGGGAAATCTGTGAAAGTTTTCGTGCAATTGGTATTTAAATCAAGCATGCTTAAAGCAGATGATCTATAGGAAATACGGGTATATATATTTCTACATATATGTATATAAAACGTTGAAGTTGACCCGCTGTCAAGTCAATAAATTCTCATTGCCTAAGCCATAAATCAGCATCATGGTGCGCTAAGTGTCATTTTTTGTGACATTGGGATGGCTTTTTACCTGGCCCAAATAACAGTAGCAACAACAACAAGACCAGTGAGTGTGCGGGGGGAAGGAAACGATCTGTTACTGGCAGCTCCACAATGCGCGTTATAATTTACACCTAGCAACGACAGCCAACTACTACAACAACAGCAACAACTGTCATTTGACCTTAGACTCCTTCTGATTCAAGAGAGAGAGAGAGAGAGCGAGCGAGAGCAACCGAAAAGGATTCTGTGTGGGTGATTGCGGTTGGTGGAAATGTCGCACTGACTGTTATATAGTGCCACGTTATATATTTTACTCAAAAGCGCAATTGCTTGATTTGAAAATTGCTGTGATGGCATTTCCATTTTGAGTGACACCGAAGTGAGGTTACGGGGGAAAAGGAAGAAAGATATATGAGATGAGTTCGCTTTGTGGGGGTTAGCACAAAAGGTGTTCTGCTGCATTGCAGACATGTGATTGATGCTTTCAACAAAGTTGTAAAAAATGCATCGAAAGAGTTAAGCTATTTCAAAAGAAATCTCAAGAACAAATACTTAAAGATAAGTCAAGCAGAGATAATATTATTTATGTTGATTTGCTTGATTTATGTGCTCTTTTTTGATTCTCTTTCACTTCTCATTTACACTTTTTCAATTGTTCGTTAGTAACGGAGTCAAACAGAGATAATATTATATATGTTGTCTTGCTTGACTTATGTGCTATTTTTGATTCTCTTTCACTTCTCATTTACACTTTTTTAATTGTTCGTTAGTAACGGAGTCAAACAGAGATAATATTATGTATGGTGTCTTGTTGACGTCTATTTTTGATTCTCTTTCACTTCTCATTATCTTTTAAAATTTCTTATAATACGGAGTCAAACAGAGATAATATTATATATGTTGTCTTGCTTGACTTATGTGCTATTTTTGATTCTCTTTCACTTCTCATTTACACTTTTTCAATTGTTCGTTAGTAACGGAGTCAAACAGAGATAATATTATATATGTTATCTTGCTTGACTTATGTGCTATTTTTGATTCTCTTTCACTTCTCATTTACACATTTTTAATTGTTCGTTAGTAACGGAGTCAAACAGAGATAATATTATGTATGTTGTCTTGCCTGACTTATGTGCTATTTTTGATGCTCTTTCACTTCTCATTTACACTTTTTCAATTGTTCGTTAGTAACGAAGTCAAACAGAGATAATATTATATATGTTGTCTTGCTTGACTTTCGTGTTATTTTTGATTCTCTTTCACTTCTCATTTACACTTTTCAATTGTTCTTTAGTAACGGAGTCAAACAGAGATAATATCATATATGTAGATTTGCTTGACTTATGTGCTATTTTTGATTCTCTTTCACTTCTCATTTACACTTTTTAAATTGTTCGTTAGTGACGGAGTCAAACAGCGATAATATTATATATGTTGTCTTGCTTGATTTAAGTGCTATTTTTGATTCTCTTTCACTTCTCATTTACATATTTTCAATTATTAAAAATATTTTACACTCTTTTCCATGTGATTTACACTTCCAAAAAACGACCCAAGTCGTACGAGAACTAAGTCGTTATTGGGTCAGTGTTTTTTTCTTAAATAAAATAAATTCTTCTTTTTTAAAATATAAAATCTAGTAAAAATAATAAAACTCTTAACATTTCCTTCCATTACTTAAGCATCCATAACTACCACCTGGTAAACCTCACAGCACTTTATCTCCAGCAGCGTTTGCTTTAAAGCAGTTTGTGTCATATTCATAAAATTTAATTTCCCTCCTTTTGTTGCTGAGCAAATACCCAACTGTGCCATAATTGATTAAAAGAAAATGCAATTTATTCTTGCATTTATGATATTAAAAATATGTGAGTATGTATGTATGTATGTATGTACATATTGGCTTAAGTGCATTTCTTTCCTTTGCAATTCCCCATATGCCATATTGTTCAGTGAGCTGCTAAACATGCCAAACAATGCACAGTTGGAAATTGAATAGATATGAGTACAGTTCTACATATGTATATGTGTTAACGATAAAGAAATCTGGCAACAACATGCGAAATTATTGCCAAAAGCCGCGACTGTCAGTATTTTTTTCACCAGCTTCCTTCGATTCGCATTTTTCGTACAAATCCTTGAAATAACAAGTTTAAAGGCAAGCACCATTCTCCTGGCTGGGAATGCAGGGATTGTCTGTGCGAATGTGAATGTGTGTATGTATGTGTGTGTGTGTGTTGATTGAGGGATTGAGCGTAAAAATCGAAAACAACAGCGGCAATTTTCACATTTTTACGCATGCCACTTTTGCTTTTCAATACCCTTTTGCTTTATCAGTAAGGTGAGCATTTTAGATAGAAATGTGCACTCAGCTGACCCTAATACAATTAACACAATCATCTGTATTTTGCTTAATAATTTGATATTATATATATTTATTTAACACAATTATAGATTTCAACCATTTGTTGAATGAACTTTGCTAGTGACTGTGAAAAATAGGTGAGCTTGGCCCAAGGAGGGGACAAGAGACATTAAAACAATATTTAAGTGGCACGAAAATTATATTCTGACGCCCAACGCGTTCCAGTCTGAATGTTTAATATTTATTATTTCATCCAGTATTTCGTACTGAAAAACTTTTTATTCTCATATTCATATTTTTCAAGCTTCTCGATCGATTGTAAGATGGTTTAAAAAACTATATTTTTTAGATTTTTTTTCAAAAGGCTTTGTTTTTGAATAAAAACTTTCTTTTTAAAATATATCAATACAAGGGGGTAAATTTTTGATTTTTACATAATTTAATCATTTTTTCTTATTTTAATCACATTTTGATTCAGCTTGGTGATTGTAAACACCAAGGAATGTCTCGATGGCCTAACATTTCATATGTGACAAATATTTTTGGGAATTAGAACTAAGGTTGAAAGGGTTATTGAGTTTATGCAAATGGATCAAACAGACAGAAGAAAGCATCTCAGGCCCTATGATGTATGAATATTCTTAGTCAACATCAAAAACCGAATCGATATGGCCATGTCTGTCTGTACCTAGAGCTTAGAGCTAGAGGAAGAAATATATGAAACATAGATTCCATATAATACTTATATCATTATATATATAATACACTTTTTTCACGCCCCCTTCCGCTTCTTCCACGAATTTAAACAGAGGTTTTTCGTATATTATTTCTTCAATGACAAAATTCATATTTTTATAGAAAGTTAAATTAAATTTTCTTAATTTTATCAGAAAACTTTAAGGGGCCATCTGCTTTTGAGGAAATGAAGATCAGCTAATTTTGGAATCTGATATCGGAGTTATTACAATTTATAACTGGGTTCTTACCCTGTATAATTATCTGTTGTATAACGGATAGAAGAAAAACATATCCGACAAACATAAAGTATATAAATTCTTTATCAGCATCAATAGCAGAGTCGATCTGGCCGTGTGCGTCTGGCCATCGATCTGTTTCTATGCTATCTCCTTCTCAGTTTTAAAGCTTTCTTGACAAACTTTGCAAAAAAGTCCTCAAATACCTATGGACTGCTCATTTGAACTTCATCAAAATCGTATCCATATATCGAACACAGAATATAAAATCCGAGATATCCTGTTGACAATGAATCCTAAACAATAAAGTAGGTCGATCCCAGATTTTCTCAAACATAGTGCTATTTTACTGGAATTTTGCGATTGATTCAAGTTTTTCGGACTTAGAACTTCACTCCGAAGTTCGGAATCAAATACATTTTTTTAAATCTCGAATTCAGCTTCCAATATATTTTTATCTCTATATAGTTCCCATACAACAATCTTCTTCTGGAAAATGGTGTCATTTGCGGGAGAGCTGTGGAAATAACTGAACTGGGCTTGTTCTCGTTTCAGTTTTGTCGTTGGGACCAGTATTAATCTAGTGTGCCCCCACGTTGGGTTACAATTCCCCTAGCAGCCGTATTTTCTGTACGAATGTCAGGATTTTTGTTAGGCTATGTTTCTTAAAACTGCTAAATCTACTTCTTCCCAGAGCATCGCAGTGTGCACATAATAGCTCGGCGGATTCATTATTCTCTTTGCAGATTCTGCAAAGTTGGGTGTCTCTTATCCCCATCCTCTACAGGTGTCTCCGCTGTCTGCAGTATCCCGACAGGATCCTGAGTGCATTGGATGAATTTTTGGAACCTCACAATTATTGCATTTGCTTGTCTGAACCTCCTGGTATTTTCCCAGGTGATTGTTCTAAGCAATCTCTCCCCATTTCTAAAGAGTTCTCTAAGGGTATGCTGCCCCATGCCGCTATAGGGTGCTGGTCCTATTATCATGTTTTCTGCACCCTTACGCTCAAACTTATCCGCCATTAAATTTCCGGGAATTTTGTTGTGTCCCGGTATCCAACACAGGGACAGGTTATTCCTTCTATCAATTGGTTCAGTTTATTCTTTGTCTCCAAGACCAACTTGGATCTTTTAACCACTGAGCGCAAATAATAAGTCAATTTTAAGCTTAAATAAATTAAAATTGAAATTAAGCGCTGCCTGGCTATTCTAAAGTATTCTTTCCCTTATTAAGGTCCGCGCATTGGCAGATGGCACATTTTCCATGGCTTCGAATCTTTTCGTTTCCAATCCAAATACCCCAAGTCCAGCGCCTTGGGGTGTTAGAGTCCCGTTTGTCTACCACTGCATTGTGTGTGATTCCATTTTGTATGTCTCTTCCAGTGATAACCAATCTTTCCTATTACTTTTGTGAACAGTGAAGTTAATGTCAAGGTGGAATTTTGCTACCATTTTGTCTCTGGGTTGAAGAGTAAAAGGGATTTATTCTATTCTTTTTGTTCGCGAAAAGAAGTGCTTTGCAGTGAGCAAAACAGGTTCTGCTTGTTCTGTCTTACAGTAAGGTAGAGGTGGAAATTAATCGATGTTTGTGGCTTCGATTTATTCCCAAACAAAATCGATTAAAATCGAAATTTTGATATGGGTTAAGAAAAAATATCTGTCTGAAAACAAATTCGCGTATAAATCAGCAGCATTTCTGCTCCTAAAGACTTATTTTTTAAAGCTGTTCTTTCCACGTATGGAGAAAGTCGACGATTTTCTTCTTGCAAAAAATGAGAACATATAAGAATACCTGTACTTAACATTCAATAAGTTTATTCAAAATGGAAATTTAAAACGCAGAATTGTTTGGAACTGTAAGTCTCAGGTAGTAACAAAAAAACCAAATGAAACCTTGTCATTTTGTTTAACCTTTAATCATTAAACCAGGCCGACTGAAAATATCAAAGCTGCGCATTGCGATTTACTGATTTTCCAAGTTTCCTAGTAATCAAAACAAACTTTGTACTTTGACAGTTAAATAATACTATTTTAGTTTCCGCGGAAACCACAAATTTATATTAAGGGCCGTTTTTGATGTTATTTTTTGAAAATAATTATGTACGCTTATAAATGTCTACTAAAAAGTAGACAACATTTAAAAAACATGCCCAAAAACATATTCTCCCTAACTACCACAATTTCAGCTCCAGTTGTTAAATAATATTCTTTAATTATTATTATTAATTATTAAAACTTATGCGCTTTAGAGCATACAAATTTCGTGCAGCTTACAAATCGTTTGTCTCCTTGTTCCATTTGTTCATCGTTTTTGTGTTCCTTTTGGAAAACAAAAATTACATTTGCCGTTGCCGTAACTTTCTACGGTTTTCGACTGTGTGGATGTATGGGTGAGTGGGTGTGTGTGTGGGTGTATGCATGAATGGATAGATGGCTATACAATGATATTGGTATATTGACAGAAAATATTTTGGTGCGACTCAAAAACCGTAGCATATTATTCGGCGGCTGCTGCTGCTGCACGTTGTAAAACTATAGTCAATGCTGGAAATCAATTTGATGCACGTTGCTGGGGTAAAGCGTTTTCAGTGCAATTTTTATTGGCAACTGTTTCGCTGGATGCCAGAATTTCACACGAGTACATGGTTGTTGTTTTTTTTTTTTTGTTCTTTCTCTGCTGATGCATCGTCGTCGTCGTTCGCGTCGTCTGTGTTGCCAGCAAATGAAATAAAATCAAAGTATCGCTGCAATTGCGTCAATTGTGTGCACGCCGGGATAGAGAGAGGCGAACGATGCCTCCTTTTGCCTTTCCTACTCACTATGAACGACTTGCAGCGACTTAATTTCAAAAGCTGTTACGGCAATCAACGCAGCAGCAAGATAGACAGAGGGAAAGATGGATGAGTTTCGAGGAGTGCGAGGAAGCTTTAAGCTGTTACGCCTTGTATTTTAAGTTACTAGGATTTCCATTAATTGAACAGATTTTTAAATTGAAGGAAATATCAGCTCAATATAGATTTTCCATCTTTTATTCCTGCGCTTTGCTAAGTTCCCTGCCTTAACATTATCAAGTGAATGAGATTTCCACTGATTTCCTCAAGTTTTCATTAAGTTGATTTACTTTCTACAACAACAACAACAGCAATCAGCATACGTTGTCCAGTGTGTACAAAAACCAAAAGAGAGAAGGGGAAGTAATTGGAAAAACCGGAAAGTCACAGCGTCGCTCGGTGGGTCAGAGAAAACAGATTTCCCAGATAGCCCAGGCAGCGATTCTAATTAAATTCGCGTTTCGCACTTTCATTTAAGTAAATTTACAACGTAGGCGTCGTGGTTGCGCGCCGCCTCCTTCTATATAAGGGGGCAAAAGTTGAAGGCAACATTAATTGCAAATCCACAGAGAGAGAGAGAGAGACAGAGACTGAGTGTGAGGAAGACCGCACACGCCGCCTGAGCCTTGTCAACGTTGTGCAGTTGTTCTCGCTGTTCACGCTAGTCGCATCCTTGACCCGTTTCCGCCGTTTTTGCCGCAATATTAAAATGGGGGTTTTCTTACTTCATTTCATTGCATTTCATGAACAATTTAAGCCAATTGTGTGGCCCAGTGGACGCTGGTGTCCTTGCAAAATGGTTCATTTTCACTTTAAAACTTAAAGCGTACTTTTAATTAAATTTGCCACGTGCCTTATGACAAACAAAAAAAAAACTTACCACGCCAACCTCAATTTAATGTAGCATACATTTTAGCGCACAGGCGGCAACCTCTTTATTTACGACTTCAATAACATGAAATGCGCCTACGCCTCGTGTGAGATTCTGTGGCACCTTGTTAGACGAAGAAAGCAAAAAAAATATATAAGGGGCTGCCAAAAAGTTATTAAAATATGCCCAGGTTTCAGCGTCTTGCTCCTTCGTTTTGTTGTTTTTTGTTACCTTAAGTCTGGCAGTTATTTATGATTGAATCACTCGCGACAGGTGGTTGCCACGCATTTGTATGAGATGGTTGCATAACCTCATGAATGGGCCATGAAGTGGCAAGATGAAATGAGAATAAAGTGTTAATGACTAGACAGCCAATTTTCATGATGACGATGGTGATGATGAGGAGAAAGTTTCATTAAATAGCTGCAGAAAAAAAGACAACTATGATGAAAGAGTTCCGAATAACAAATCACGCCGCAATATTCTTCACATGAGCGAACAAAAAGTTGATGATTATAACATTTCATTTGATTTTTATACACTTAAAAAGTGTATATTAATTTTGCCCAGATGTTTGTAACGCATAGAAATATTCATTTCCGACCACATAAACTATATCTATTCTTGATCAGGACGACGAGCTGAGTTCAATTCCGTCCGTCCGTCCGTCTGTCCGTCTGTCTGTTTCTACGCGAACTAGTCCCTCAGTTTTAAAGCTATCGAGCTGAAATTTTGCACAGAGTCTTCTTTTTACTGCACGCAACTAATATGTCGGAACCGGCCGGATCGGATGACTATATCATAAAGCTGCCATAGAAAGAGTCGGTCAAAAAACTAGTTTTAGTGAGAAAAACTTTTTTGGTTTTCATCGTAGCGTCACCAATCATGGTATATATTAGTTTAATATAATTCCACATAATCGAAAAATTTATAAAAATCGGATGACTATAGCATATAGCTGCCATATAAACGGTCGGTCCAAAAACTAGTTTTAGTGAGAAAAACTTTTTTGGTTTTCATCGTAGCGTCACCAATCATGGTATATATTAGTTTAATATAATTCCACACAATTCTGGAAAAATTTATCAAAATCGGATGACTATAGCATATAGCTGCCATATAAACGGTCGGTCCAAAAACTAGTTTTAGTGAGAAAAACTTTTTTGTTTTTCATCGTAGCATCACCAATCGTGTTATATATTAGTTTTATATATTTCCACACAATTCTGGAAAAATTTATCAAAATCGGATGACTATAGCATATAGCTGCCTTAGGAACGATCGGTCTAAAAACTAGTTCTAATGAGAAAAACTTTTTTGTTATCAATGGTAGCGCCTTTCAAAAACTGCAAGGGTATTTTAAACATGTTAGCCTTCTTTTTATATTTCAACATATTTAAAAAAAAATATATAACGTTTTTGACAAAAAATCGATTTTTTGACTATTAAACTCTGTAAAAAAATGAAAAATGAATTTTCAAAAAAAACACGACAGCGTTACCTAATGAAACTTATTAACAAATCGAATTTATTTGGGTTTTTAATTTCATTTAATCCAGTTATGAGTTACGAGGTCCACCGCGAATCAACTTTTTTGTTCCGCTGGCTCATTTTTTAATATTTGTCAGTGAAACTTACACAGAATATTCTTTAAACATGATATAATAATTTTAAACCATATAAAAATAACAGAAAATATGGTTGTTTTCGGCCGAATAAACCCTACCCCCGATTTCACGCGAATGAAAATAAAAGGCACAAAGAATGAGTGGTTCTGAAGGATCTTGGGGATCCGAGGTAAAGACCAACTACAAAATGTTAGCTCGATATTAGTTGTTCCATCTACACTACCAACAACAACATACAACTATCTAACTCCGTAGAACTAAATTTCAAGTATATATCTTAAATCATATCTGAGAAATGGCCCAAAAGCGCTTTTGAACTGGTTCATTTTGGTTCGAAAACGCTCATGATATGGTGAAGTGTTTAACTCCAAGTTATCAACCTACACAAATTTAAGTTCAAGCTGGTACTCAGGTATTCTCGTGTAGAATGTTTCATAATGAAGTTTTAGAATGTAGGGAAAGAAATTCTTGGTTTTGTCAGTGTTTACAAAATAAGCATTTAAAATAAATGTTTATCAAATTAATACCAAGTTATCGGAATTGAAATTAGTCGGTAAATGAGGTTATGATCAAGGTATTCTGGCCCGTACCTGATTGATTTTCTTCAATCTGTTTGGAACTGGTTTCGAAGCAGTAAAACATTTAATTCCTCATATTGTACGGGCCTAAACCAATTTTCAAAGTTACTAGCTTAAAAAATTTCTGAGATATGGCACTAAAACACTTTTGAACCACTTTTTAATACTCTCCGAGAAAATAAATAAACTTACATTATCATCCCGAACTCCAAATTGTAAGGTTCTAGCTTAAATAATTTCCAAGATATGGATCTTAGTCATTTTTCAACCCGTTTAAGCCGGTCGCCCCATATTACCCACCAAGTTTCAAGTTCCTAGCCTAAATAATGTCCGAGATATGGCGCCAAATCACTTTTGAACCTCTTTGTTGAACTGGTTCGGAGTTGGTTATTATCCGAGAAAATAAATAACTTCATATTATCATCCTACACATTAAACTTTAAGTTCATTGCTGAAATATTTTCGAAGGCTCTTAGTAATTTTTGAACCGGTTCGGAATCGGTCTTGAAAACAGTACAATGCCTTTTAAATCAAAAACTAATTTGTCTTTAATCATACGTTTTTTTTTTTGTTTTCCTAGTGTTATTGATAAAAAATATATAAACTTGAATAATTTCGTATTTTTAAATAAAACTGAATGAACATCTATTATTTTTTGGTCACAAAAATTAAACTCTATATCGGCGGTTGGCACGTCCTGGCTCCCATTGCTCCGGGAGTTATTTTTTGTTAATTTAGATGTTTGTGGAATTTAGATTTATTAAACAAAACCTCAACAACTCTTGCATTAAATATATATTCAAATTCTCAAAAATAATTGGTATTTATTGCGTTATACTTAAAATCATTAACTCCTTTTTGACATTTTAACCTTATTTAAATTTAAAACCTTTAAATTTTTTCAAACAATTGTCAAATTTCCTCATCATAGAAAATCCCATTTAAATGTACATAAACTAATCAAGTTTATATTGTACTTATACGATTATGTACGCATAATTTCATACATTTCTTTGAAATTAATTTAATTTGAATTTTAATAATTTGATAACCACAATTTGCATATGTCGGATGCGGACTATTTGGGTGGTTTAAATTAATTCATGAATTTTTTTATTTAATAACTATTATTTGTGTAGGTGTATGTAATTTGTTAGGGTCTATCATTTGGCAATTTAATTAAAATGCCATTTAAATGCCAACAATTTGTTTGGTACTTAGTTTTCTTGCAATTTGGGTTAAATTTAATGATATTTCTCGAAATGATTTCTCTTATCTGTTTTCAATTATCATTTCTCTCTCATTTCAAACAAACGATTTCCTTTGAGTTTTTCTCACATGACATTGAAGACTTGTTGAATCTGCATCCCTTTTTTTTTTTTGGTCTTCCTTTGTGGGCTTTATGCCCAGGTAGGTTCCACTCAGAAAAAATTGTATCAATTTCCTGTGTGCAGCCGACCCCACCCAACAGAAAACCCAATTGGAATTTTCGTTCTTGCTGCTCCTCCTCATCGCCTAATTGAAGTCTTTTCACGCAGCTTTGAGTGAGTGTAAGAGAGAGAGAGATGGCGCTTCATCATTATCTCCTGCCAAGGTAAAGGCAAAATGTAATATTTGCAGCTGATGTAGATAAATGCGTAGACTTCGTGTTTCAATTAAAGTGATTGAAGCGAACGTGCGTGTGTATGTGTGTGTGTGAGTCAGTCTGACTCTGCCTCTGTTTCTGACAAGGTGCAAAACGTTTTAGCTGACAAAAACTTTGCCCGACACCAACTCAGCGCCATTTAAACTTTCTTGAACAGATGCGGCTGCCGCCTTTTACGCTCATGCAAATTAATAAGCCAGCTTCGCTCGCGGATCAATCTAAATTTGCTTAGCTTCGTGAAAACTTGTGTTTCTGCCTTAATAGTTGTGTCAAATAGTTTTGAGCCAACGACTTGTCTCTGGAACTTTGCCATCTAATGGCACCTACATGGATTTGCATTTTTCTCAAGTGGCGATAACAATCCATCAATGGGGCAAGAATCTAAATATCTTTGAATGCAGTGACAAACTTTTTTGTTTGGACAACTTTTGCAGCTGCTCACTTTCACCTGAGTTTCAGTTCATGAAAGTTTTTCATTTTCGTTTGTGCAAACTATGGGAATACTCATGAGATGACAACAATTTCAGACACTAGACAACATGAGTTTTGAAGTAAAATTGAACATGGATTGTAATGAAAATTAAATTAAAACTAAAATTGATATAAAAATCCAGTTAAATTGAATGATATTTAAATAAAATTAAAAAGAAATGAAATTAAAGTTATACTAAAAGGAATTTGAAATAAAATTGAAATGAAATTAAAATGAAATTGTAATAAAATTTATATGATATTAATATGAAATTTAAATTGAATTGAAATGAAATCAATATGGAATTAAAATTAAATTTATAGAACATTGAGCTTGAATTGATATGAACTTTTAATTAAAATGAAATTGAAATGAAACTGAAATAAAATTGAAATAAAATTGTAATAAAATTGAAATGAAATTAATTTGAAATTGAAAACAAAATTAAAACAAAATTTAAATTAAATTGAAATAAAATTAAGTTGCAATTGAAACGAACTTTTAATTAAAATGAAACATAAATGAAATTTAAATTCAAATAAAATAAAATTAAAATTATATGAAAAAGAAATGAAATTGATATTAGATTGAAATGAAATTGAAATAAATCTAAATTTTAAATAACAAGAAATGAAATTGAAATAAAATTAAAATGAAATTGAAATGAAATTGAAATAAAAATTGAAATAAAATTGATATAAAATTGAATGAAATAAATATAAAATTAAATTTCAATGAAAAAAAATAAAATTAAAATGAAATTGAAATAAAATTGAAATGAAATTGATATAAAATTTAAATGAAATAAATATGAAATTAAATTTCAATTAAATAGAATTGAAATAAAATTGATATGAATTTGAAATGAAATTAACATGAAATTAAAATGAAATTAAATTGAAATTAAATTGAAATGAAATCGAAATAAAATTGATATGAATTTGAAACGAAATTAATATGAAACTGAAATTAAATTAAAATAAAATTATGTTGAAATGAAATTGAATTGAAATAAAATTGAAATGAAACTAAAATTCAAATAAAAAGAAATGAAATTGAAATGAAAATAAAATGAAATTGAATTGAAATGGAAATAAAATTGAAATGAAATTGATATAAAATTGAAACGAAATTAATATGAAATAAAAACTGAAATGAATTAAAATTGATATAAATTTGAAATGAAATTGAAATAAAATTTAAATGAAATTGATTTGAAATAAAATTGATTTGAATTGAAAAATAAAGAAATTGATTTGAAATAAAATTGAAATGAAATTGATTTGAAATAAAATTGAATGATTTAAAATTTAAATGAAATTTTAACTAAATATAAATTAAATTGAAATAAAATTAAGTTGAAATTGAAACGAAATTTTAATCAAAATGAAATTCAAAAAAAATTTAAATTAAAAAAATTAATATTATTATTATATGAAATAGAAATAAAATTGATATAAGATTGAAATGAAATTGATATAAAACTAAAATTTAAATAAAAAGAAATGAAATTGAATTAATATTGAAATGAAATTGATATGAAAATAAAAAAAAAAATAAATGAAATAACTTGAAATAAAATTGATATATAAAAAAATAAAATTGATTTGAAATGAAATTAATATGAAATTTAAATTAATTTGAAATAAAATTGAGTTGAAATTTAAATGAACTTTGAATTAAAATGAAATTCAAAATTAAACTACAATTAAAATAAAAAAAAAAGAAATGAAATTAAAATGAATTTGATATAAAACTGAAATGAAATTGAAATGAAATTGAAAATGAACATGAAATGAAATTAAAATTAACTTGAAATTGAAATAAAATTGAGTATCGAAGTAAAATTAAAACTTATTAAGTTAAACAAAATTGAAATAAAATTGAAGTTGAAAAAAAATTTAATGATGAGATAAAAGGAATTTAAAATTTCATTGAAATGAAATTTAAATTTCATTTAAATACAATTGAAATAAAATTTAAACAGAAACCCAGCTTTTTGAAAATGATTTTGTTGCCCAGTGTGGCCAAGTGCAAGGTTTTGCTAAGTTTCAGCAAATCTTATCATTCATGTGCTTAAGTCTTTGACCAAAAAACTTGGCCATTGTCAGGCGCAAAAGTTTTATGCGATTCGTGTTGCTTTTGTATTTCATTGATTGCATCATGGCTCATTGGACCAATGCGGGTTCAGGCTGTAACAGCTGCTGCAGCACCATCATCATCATCATCATTGTTGTTGTCATCGTCGAATTCTGGACCTCAAGCTTATTGCATCACCTGCATTTTTGTGCGCTCTCCGTCACTCCGCACAGCCATTTTTATCTCACATTGCCAACATTTGCATGGAAAATGCTCCAAATGCTTTTTCTGACTCATGCTCTTCCACTCATTGCGTTGTCTGCTCCATTGCAGTCAACGTCGTTGTCATTATTACCCGGCTGCTGTCATCATGCATCAAGTGTCGTTGTCACTCTCTGGTCCCCCCTTACACTCTCTCTTTCTTGCTCTGTTATAAATGAGCCAACGCTTTTGCAGTCGTATTTTCAGTTTTCCCAGAATTTGTTTTTTATTTTCATTTTCTTTTTGTTGCGCTTGAAAAACTTTGCACATAATAATAAAATGGATGTTGGCATTTTTGAGTCGCAAGCGCCTTGGCTTATGCAATAGAAATTGTTACACGGCAGCGCGTATGTGTCACCCGCTCTTTCTGTGTGTGTGTGTGTGTGTGTGGGCGCAGCTGTTGTTGCTCTGATAAGCAAGCCGCGTGTTGAGGTCGCCCTGTTTTTTGTCGCCTGTCAGTGTTTTAGGGCTTTAAAATTGTTTGAGAACATTTGGAAGCGTCTGCGGACAACAAAAGTGCCAGGTAAAATACGTGAGTTGTTTATTAAATAAAACAAAAAGACAAATGGCCTGATAAAAAAAAAAAACTGAATGCAAAGTAATGCAAATGGATTATAACTTACACAAAGACAAAAGCAAAGGCTTTGAGATTTATCTAATAAATATGAGGGACAGGCAAACAGAAAGTGGGACAAAAAGGCTTAGAAAGGCTTGTCAATAGCAGCAAAGATTTAAAAAATATTTATAGAAATTTTTCTCTTTACTTATTGTTAAGACAAAATTCTTATTCAATTTATTTAACAAGAAAAACAGTTTTTGATGCATTTTACATTATCATCTCTACTAATAAACGGCAAATGAAAGCAATAAAAAAGAGGCAATGCTTAGACGGCACTCCCTGCTTCTATGCGATGATGAGATCAAAGAACTGTTTTGGGAAAACCAATTTCTATGAGGCCCTTAAAAAAAAATAACCGACTCTGGCTCATCTCTAGTAGGTACCCATTTCGGTACCTAACAATTTGGTTTTCTAAGAAAACATCTCCCTTTTTAAAACGATTTCAGAACTTTAGTTGTAAAATAAATTCAGTTAATAAAACTTTAGACTAACGAAAAACAATTTTCGTTATCATCTTATGCTTAGTTTTCTCGCCACATTCAAAGAATATAAATTTGTAGAATTAATGGGCGCGTTCAGCAGAGACGCTTGATCATCTTAATAAAATTGCTCGTATTATTTAGCGTACTTTTAGGGGGCTTTGTTCAATTGACATTTGGAAAAGCTTTTTGTTAATGTTAAATTAAACACAAGACGAAAAGTAGGCTACGTACATTACCAAGAAATGTATCATTGATTAGGGAGGAAGTTCTTCTGCTGAACACAGGCACAAAAAGTCTCAGAGCTAAAAAATACGCACCAATTTTTGTAGGCCTTTTCCAAATACATAGTACATACAGATACATACATAGTATTCTTATCAAAGCTTTGCCCAACGACTACAATTACAATTATTAAGACAGCAAACGTGCTGACAACGAAGTTACTTCATATCAAAGGTACTAACATATAGTATAAATCACATTAATTAGAAATCTGTATAAATAATCATAAAAACTAATTTTTTTATGATTCATCGCAATTGAAAAGTATAGAAAAAAAATACATTATAAAAATTGAACAAGAGTCATAGAGATTTTCGTATAAACGCCTGCATATCAAATTAAACATAAATAACTTTCTATGTGAAGAGAGAAGAATTTGTTTTTAAAAAATTTGATTTACATGATGCAAATTGAATACCTTTTTCGATTTTTAAAAAAGTTACACTTAAAAAATCAACCTTTACTTTAGAATAAGATAAAAAAATCAAAATGGGCAGACACTTCATTGAATTTTTTATTATAACGAAAATAGGTGCTTGCGCTCTTAGGAATTGTCAAATCGACAGGAAAAAGAAAGCTTTTATTTGCTTTATCGATTTAAGGCGTTCGAAGTTAACTTTTAAAATTAAGCCACCTGGAGAATCGACGGCATTTATCAATACGGTAAATAACCTTTATAATACCAACTAGTTTTCTGTTAGCGATGGAAGCGAGCTCTGGAATGGTTTAACAACACACGGGTTTGAAGCAAGGATGCCTTCCAGTCGCTCCTGTTTTTCACATCGAAAAGACTGAAGGACGCAGATAATATGGCGTTACTGTCAGAGTCTTTTAAAATGCTCCTAAATATTTTGAAAAAATAAAAACCTTGAATGAAAGGCTATAGTGAATAAATGGTTTTTAAATGGCGCCGAGTTGAAGACTGTGACCAGGATCAAATATCTAGAAGTAACCCTATCAGAGAATACGAACTTAAGAACTCACCTCCAGAAGAAACTGCAGGACTTGAAGAAGTCAATCAACAGCAGATGGAAAAACTTTTTTGAGAAACAGCTCATCCTGCCAAGCACCAAATTCCATTTATTTAAAGCTGCGGTTAGGTCAGGGATGTGCTTTGCGTCGCAAATATGGAATGCAATCAGTATGGAGAAGTTGAGCGACTTCAAAGTCTGCTTGAAATCGAGAAAACTTTGTGTGTTTGGTGGCAAGGGAGGTGAGACAAAAAAATAGAGCTTGAAAATTCATGCTTGATTTCAGTATTTTCTTCTTGAATCCAAGAAAATTCTGTCTTGCCGAACTTCTGACACGAAATCTGCTTGATATCAAGCACGATCTGCTCGATTTTTTCTCTGAGTGTGGATTTTCCTGAGCCTTGGAAAACCTCACACAATAATGTTGGTGGAGAAAAATAGAGATCCGAGAAAAAGAGAACTTTGAATAAATAGCGTATTGTTGTAAATCCAGAAACATCTATAAAAACTGAAACACAACATTGGGACACTGAATTCCTTTATGGGCCTGTTTGCTTCTTGTTTATTAATATAATCAAAAATATTCAAAATAACTGATATTTTCGGTTCCTGAATACATCCTTAGTGCTCTGTTATGTCATCAAAAATTTATCTCCCAATTTGAGCTTTTTAGCTGAAATCATTGTGGCTATGCGCTTACGACCAATCAGGACTATTAAATAAAATTAATTAAGTCTTCTTTGTCTATAAAATTTAGCTTTTTTTTTGAAAGTTTTTCAACGACGTTTTTTTAAACTAAGCCGATTTTCATCTCTGGTTTTATTGTTTTTTTGTTATTCAAATAAACAGCTGAGAAAATAAAAATCTGCCATCGAAACTTTGACACAAAAATTTTGTTTGATTATTTTGTATGAAGTTTTCTATTTTGACAGCAATTTTATTGAAGTGAATACTAAACATTGTCAGTTAGTTTGAGGTTTTGGGTACTTTAAGGCATAATAAACAAATCGTAAGCTCTTTTGCTTCATTTTCTACTTTTCGTCTAGATGACCAGGTATCCCTTGGCATTGCAGTGAGAGGCAGCATTTGCTCTCTCAATGCCTGAACTTCTCCATCCCTTTGGCGACTATTTGCTGAAAGCCTATGCCTTTCACACAAACATTTGCTTTGTGTCACACATTTCCCTCCCCCCCTCATCATCGCCATCCTTCGTCCTGCTGCTGCTGCAAAATTGCTGGCAACAATTTTTGTGTTGCGAAATAGTTTGCCTCAGGGCAATTGCTTGTTGGCTGCCTTCTGCCGCCTGGCACATTTACCTTTTTAAATTGAAAATAAATTAGAATCTGGCTACGTATTTCGCACCGATTTGTGTTGTTAAGTGATAACAGCTCCATAGAATGCAGACACACGTGGGTGCGTTTTGACTGACAACCAGGATGCGAGGATGCCTGCGGGGCAGTAACATGTGTTGTGTTACATTTCTATTTATGACATGGAGGAGCATCTTTCCCTCATTGAGTCCTGGACTTTGAACACAATTTTTGCATGAAAAGAAAATGGGCTAAAAAAAAAAAAAAAACGAGTAGATGCGAAATGAAAATATGAAATGTTCATTACAGTTGACAAATATTTGCGCTTGGCTGTTTGTTGGTTTTTGATTTTTTTTTTCCACATTTTTGCAAGCAACTAGGTTGACTCACCCCGCACACTGTCGACAGCCTTTGATTCTGGGCTTTAGCTTTGGCTGGGCTTTTGCATATTTGATTAAACGCATTTGCTGTTTTTTGACGCGTCTTGTTTACTTTGTGATGAAAAAATAAAGCTTTACTTTACTTTAATTGAAAGTTAGTTAGTTTTTGATTATTGCTTCAAATGTTTTCTATGCCAAGGCAAGTGCATGCCAAGTATTGTTAAGAGGGAAGCTTAATTAGTTAGTAACCTAAAATCCGACTCGAAAGACCAAGTTTGTGGTTGATTTTACTGATTAATGCTAATCAATGTTTTGTGATTTTAAAGTCGGATGGTATTTTTAGTACCTAGAGATTTACCTAGTGAAAAGGGGTGAGTTATTACTATAGCTAAAATTTATTTATAATTTTTTCTTGGCTTTTTTTTTGTACAAATATTTTGATTTAGCAAATTTCGGCGACTTGATCCTAACTAAATTATAACCCGTTACTTTTCCTACTTAAGTCGAATCCCTTACCTTTCCGATTTAATATTTATATATATAAAATATATTCCTCAGTTTATTTATTGCTATGTTTTTGATTCGTTGAATTTTTTGAATTTCACATTTTGCCTGCCGCTTTAAATCTTTATCTTTAGCTAGCGAATTTCCTAACGAACGGTAGTAAGTGCTTTCGCCAGTGCGCTTTTTAGCGAATTTCACATTTTGCCTGCCGCATAAAACCTTTATCTTTAGCTAGCGAATTCCCTATCGAACGGTAGTTAGTGATTTCGCCAGTGCGCTTTTGAGACTGCCTAAATTGTGTTACTGATAATTCGACTGATAATTCGACTAACTATTATAGTTAGACGCTCAATTTTGTTGCTAAAAAATTTCTCATATTTAATCAAACTGCCCTCAAATCAAATCTTTACCTAGTGAGTTCCCTAGATAACGGTGGTTAGTGCTTTCGCCAGTGCGCTTTTTTTGTGAATGTCCCATTTTGCATGCCGCTTCAAATCTTTATCGCTACCTAGAATGGAAGTTAGTGTTTTCGCCAGTGCGCTTTTGAGACTGCCTAAATTCTATTACTGATAATTCAACTAACTATTATAGCTACACGCTCAATTTTGTTGTTAAAGAATTTCTTATATTCAATCAAACTGCCCTAAAATCAAATCTTTATTTTTACCTAGCAAATTCCTTAGCAAACGGTGGTAAGTGCTTTCGCCAGTGCGTTTTTTATGAATTTTACATTTTGCATGCCGCTTCAAATCTTTATCTTTACCTAGAGAATTCCCTAGCGAATGGTAGTTGGTGTTTTCGCCAGTGCGCTTTTGAGACTGCCTAAATTCTGTTACTGATAATTCGACTAACTATTATAGCTAGACGCTCAATTTTGTTGCTAAAGAATTTCTCATTCAATCAAACTGCCTAAAATTAAATCTTTCTTTACCTAGCAAATTCCTTGAAACGGTGGTTAGTGCTTTCGCCAGTCCGTTTTTTATGAATTTTACATTTGCATGCCGCTTCAAATCTTTATCTTTTCCTAGAGAATTCCCTAGCGAATGGTAGTTGGTGTTTTCGCCAGTGCGCTTTTGAGACTGCCTAAATTCTGTTACTGATAATTCGACTAACTATTATAGCTAGACGCTCAATTTTGTTGCTAAAGAATTTCTCACATTCAATCAAACTGCCCTAAAATTAAATCTTTATCTTTACCTAGCAAATTCCTTAGCAAACGGTGGTCAGTGCTTTCGCCAGTCCGTTTTTTATGAATTTTACATTTTGCCTGCCGCATCAAATCTGTATCTTTACCTAGCGAATTCCCTAGCGAACAGTAGATAGTGCTTTCGCCAGTGCGCGTTTGAAACTGCTTAAATTCTGTTACTGATAATTCGACTAACTATTATAGCTAGACGCTCAATTTTGTTGCTAAAGAATTTCTCATATTCAATCAAACTGCCCTAAAATCAAATCTGTATCTTTACCTAGCGAATACCCTAGCGAACAGTACATAGTGCTTTCGCCAGTTCGCTTTTAAGACTGCTTAAATTCTGTTTCCGATAATTTGACAACTATTATAGCTGGACGCTCAATTTTGCCGCTAAAAATATCTCATAGTCAATCAAACTGCCCTCGTAAAATTTTTCAAGTCATTTTTAATAGACTTGCAACGCTTGGACGCATAATGCAGCCAACTTTTCTGGCATATATACCCATACTATGGTTGAGATATGGGGGTTCAAACTTTTTAATACAACTTCAAAGTTGCATTTGCATGACTTAGGCAAAAGTTTTTTGTTATGGTGCCCCCCGTCGAGCAAATAAACAATTTTTCAATAAAGAAAAGTCTCTTTCTAGCTGCTGCTGCTGCTGCCAAAATGCAAAAATCTTTATAAATATTCAAATTCCTTTGCAGCTCTGCAGCCTTTTGCTTCTATATAAACTTTATATTTTACAAGAATTGCTAGATGTTTATTTTAATTCTCACTCGTCCCTCTTCTGCCGGGTCGTCTTGCCAAATCAGAATTTTATTTCTTTTTTTCAAAAATAGTCAACAAAAGAAAAGAACTTCAGGCAAAAGTTTTTCTTGGCAATTGAAAAACTGACTTCAATAGCATGTGTGTGTGTGTCTGCATGTGTTATTTTTGTGTTAGCTAGAAGTGCTGGGCAAATAACTTTGTTCAACGTCTGCAGCAGTTAGCAGAGGTTGAGGTCAAAGAAGGTGACAGGTGCAGCAGCAGCAAGCAAAAAAAAGTTGGGCTTGGAAATTTGTTTATTTAAACATTTATTTGCCTTTAATTATAACAAACAAAATTTGGAGAAAATTGGAGAGAAAGCTGGGATATGTGTATCAATTATATTTGAAATCGGCCTAAAAGTAGGCAACATATATTTTCTAAATACCCACCCCGAATATCTCTAATTCTAAATTCAATGAATATGACCTTGTAGCTGAATTACTGATATTGACAGTCATCAACTAGTAGCATATACCCCTTCCCTTTTAGCCTTCAGCAGCAGCAAACCACAAATTGGCGTTAGCAATCGATACGAGCTAATGGAAGGCAGCTCCTCGTAGTTGAGCCTGTCAGTTGCTGATGCTGTGTTTTTGGCGAGTGAAGTGTCAATGGCAAAAGCTGGCTCCCAATACATTGCATAAAGCGCAAGCGACACCTCTAGTCGAGTATCCATGTGTGTGTGTGTGTGTGCAAGCTGAATTTGATTTAAGGCCAAAACTGTGGGGATGGTTAGAAAAACGCGGTAAGCGTGAAAAACTGAAACAACTCAAACACACACACACGTCAAAGTCTGTCAAAGGAAAAGCAGGCAAAAAAAAAAAACCGTTCGTCAGGGCTAAAAGATTGATTAGTTTTTAACAACTTGTGACTGCACGTGCAGAGCAAAAGGAAGACCCAGGCAAGTGAAGGGCAGCAATTAGCCAGAGTCAAGCCACAGAACCCAACTTCAAACTTAAATTTTTCAGCACTTTCACTGCTCCTGTTCTATGCATGCTTTATGTGCACACACACATATTTGATATTTGCATATGAAACGTATTTGCGCTCTACGAAGCACAACAATAAACATTGTATATATATGTATATATATTTTTTTATGTATGTTATTTCTTCTTTGCTGCCCACAATCGTTTTTCTTAGTCTCTGTCGTTCATCGGTGTCGTTATTTGTTGTTGTTTTCCTCGTTGGTACGTTTGGTGTTAGTTTTTTAATATTACAAAATATTTTATTCAATTCTTGTTTTCGTTCACGCATTTTAAATTTGTATACCTGGGCATAGCTGACATTTTTGACAGACTGAAATATTTTTGCCGGGGTCATCAATTTCATTTGATATAAAAATATATGTAATTTAAATATTTAATAAAAATTTTCATTATGTAATTTTTTAAATGCATTTTAGATTAAAGTTGGGTTGAATTAAGGTCGGTTAAATAGAGAGAGAAACTTAATTTAAATTTTTTACAAAATAAAAATCAGTCTTCAACTTTGAATTTGGGTTGGTCCTGAACCTAATAAGTAAATCTGAAGGATTGTTCATCCACTATCAAATTTGATGACTATTCTATTGGAATAATTTTGGTTTTGGTCTCACCAAAAATATTTCCTTCAAACTTTGACTTATAGACATTATTGCAAATTTCAAAAACTATGATTCCACACTTAACTAACTTTCACCTAGATTATCATTAAGTTACTTATTTAGGCCTATTTAGAGCTGTCTTTATCTGTTCAATGATTTCCTAGGGTCCTTGTTGTGTGAATGTTATTATTTATAAAAATTTCTTTCCAAATTTTAGCAGGCCATGATTTAAAAAAAAAAAAAATAAACCTATTTGAAATTATAGTAGGCTTTGATTATTTGTTTGATTTAACTAGCAAACCATTAGCTGCTCTAAATACTCATACGTTAGCCAGCTCGAGTGGAGCTAACATGTCGCTTTCGCATCAATTTTTCTTTTCTTTATTTTGTTTGTTTATTATTTTTTACCTGCGGTTCTACTGCAAACACTTTTGATAAAAGTTCAATCAATTCTTTTCTTCTTTTTAATAACCTCAGGACATTTTATACGTGTCTAAGTTCTGGTTGATATATGAAAATAAGCATATTCAAATATTTTTTGATACATTTTTATTGATTAAAAATGGTGTTAATTCAATGATTTATTTTTTTAATTCAATTCATAAAATTGTTTTTTACATATTTTATAAAAAAAATATTTTACCACTCTGCCAAGAATATTCTTAATTTCTGAGTTTCTCCAAGTCCTTCTGTATCATCTGGTAATTGCTATACCACCGCGATCACGCTCCCATTCTGCAAGCGGCCAGTTTAGTCCGAATTTATTTATTCAACAGAATCAGAAAGCTCTGTTAATATTGATATTTCATTTTATTTTGAGAGGCAACTTTACAAGTTTTCACTTCTTCTAAATTTCGTTATTATACTTTGTTAAAAGGGCTATGTAATATAAATCCAAGTTGAATACAAAATTATTTTATATTATTATTTATTTTACAAAACCAACCAATAAACCAAAAGCAAATTAATTGGTCCCTACTTACGGAGACTTTGTTTAACTCCAGGAACACTGCTAAAATTTCCTTTCAAATTAATTAAATATAGGTTGATATTTAAACGAGAAGGAAAAGCTAAATTCGACTGTGCCGAAGTTTTAATACACTTGAAAAACTTTACTCCAACTGATTTCACCGGTAAAATATATAAAGGATATAGATATCAAATATTTAAAATTTTTAAATCATTGATAATAAAAATTTGATACCATAAAAAAAAAACTTTTCTTAGTAAAACACATTTTCCGACCGATCGGTCCTATGGCAGCTATATGCTATAGTCATCCGATTTTGATAAATTTTTTTGAAATTATGTGAAAGAATATAAAACTAATATATACCAAGATTGGAGACGCTACGATAGAAAACAAAAAAGTTTTTCTCACTAGAACTAGTTTTGTTGACCGACCGTTTATATGGCAGCTATATGCTATAGTCATCCGATTTTGATAAATTTTTTCAAAATTGTGTGGAAACATATAAAACTAATATTTACTACGATTGGAGAAAAGTCGACCGCGTGTAAACACATAGTGACGCTACGATGGAAATCAAAAAAGTTTTTTCTACAAAGACTTATTTTTCGACCGATCGTTCCTATGGCAGCTATATGATATAGTCATCCGATCCGGCCTGTTCCGACATATTAGTTGCGTGCAGCAAAAAGAAGATTTTGTGCAACATTTCAGCTCGATAGCTTCAAAACTGAGGGACTAGTTTGCGTAAAAACAGACAGACAGACAGACAGACGGACGGACAAGCGGAAATGAACTCAGCTCGTCGTCCTGATCAGGAATATATATAGTTTATGGGGTCGGAAATGAATATTTCTATGCGTTACAAACTTCTGGGCAAAATTAATATACACTTTTCAAGTGTATAAAAATTACTTATTCCAAAATAATTTGCACAAGTTGGTCTCTTTGATTATCCGTGAGAGTTTTATTTACTAAAAAAATATATATATATCATATCCCTTTATGTCAAATCCGAAAGTGTCTGTAAATATGGGAATTTAAATAAGTTTTCTCTGATGTCTTTTTTTTATATGATTGTAAGTATGTAAAGAATATGTCTCGCTGGTCAGACTCTGTAATTAAAACGGTTACATAAATCAGTAAAAATAGATTGAGCAAAATCAAATCTAATTTTTTTTTTCGCCTGAAATTTTTTTGCAACTGAAAAAGTTTTTCTCGAAACTCCTCTTAGTCGCTTATTGTTTATGGCATTTGCGATATCCCTTTCATTATGTTTGAACTTCTTAAAAAAGAAGACAGCATCAGAAGGATTATGTCCATGTCCTAATTCCGTTGATAGCCACACTTGTCCTGACCATCCTATATAATATTTTTAACAATGTCTGTCAACCAAATCGCATTCGATAGTTCAAGTTCGAATAACTTTATAAAATCTTCAAAAAACCACTACTAATCTGCAATACCTAAATAAAGTACACCATCACGTTCCCTAAGAAGATCTTTTAAGGTTGGTTGTTCCGCTCGAGAGTCTACCCGGTCCTATCAGGCGTCACAGCTCACGCGCAGCTCTGCTAGATAAAAAAAAAAAATAATAATTTCCTTTAAAAAGCAGAAATCTAGACCCTCAAATCTGATGAAACCCAGAGAACTGCAGCGGTGTATCGCATTTTTTTGCCACTGCAAAATTTACTATTTGTGTCGATCTCATTCCTATTCATACACAAAATTTATCGCAACAGCGTTTATAAAAAGCAAAAAAGCCAAATTCTGCTTTGCTGAACTTTGAATTTGAATATGTTTAAGGATTGTTCTATTCATTTGGTGAAGAAGGTGGAAGAGGGAAATAAAAATTAAAAAAAAAAGATTTAGGAAAACAAAAAGGGTTTGAGAAAAAAATTTTTCGAAATTTTTGCATTTACTATAAACCGATTGGAAAATGATCTCAATAGATTATGAAACATACCTTATTACTGTTGAGAAATAAAGTTTATGTTTCATAAAGTGTCTACGAAAACTGAAAAAATTTAACTCAAAAACTCATACAAAAATTGAATTAATGAGCATACAGCTAGTTTTTTTTTTTATTTTGTAAAGTTATTAATTTTTTATTTTCAAAATCATATCACCGCCTAAATTGAAATGCGATCATTGCAGTTATGCGGTGTTGCGGTGTAAATATAATTTATACTAATTTCGCAATTTTTTTTTTTTTTTTTACACCGTTTTTTTACAGCATTTTTAAGTCGTAGTTATCAATAGTACAAATTTTATATTTGATTTTTAGAAGCAAGTTTACGTAGCTACGGATCAGGAAACATGCTTTAGAAATATTTGGGTTGAAATCCAGGAACAATTTTTTTTAAGACTAATTCGAAAATTTTTATGACTACGCGGAGAAGAGTAAAAAATTAAATATGTATGTGGGTCATCTTAAGACAATTGAGCTTTGCCCTTCCGTCAGTTTGTTTCAATACAAACTAGTCTCTCAGTTTAAGAGCGAGTTCCGTGGCAATAAAGTCGTGATATATTTTGATTTGTACAATTTGTATTGTACAAGACCCATAGTACTAGAAACTCACACAACATATTTTCACAAAAAAAAATTTTTTGCAACGAATTCTTAAAAAGAAAAACTTTTTTCCGTGAGCTACGTACACACATTCTTAACATGCTTAAAAATATATATAAATATAATGCGGTAGTGAAGCGGTGTTAACGATATTGAAATGCGGTGGAATGCGGTGATACGACATTAAAATGCGGTGGAATGCGGTGATACGACATTGAAATGCGGTGTTTGCGGTGTAAGTATAATTTTTGTTACATTACAATTCTTATTATTATAACAAGAGTCAAAAAAACACCACCGGTTGCAGTTCTCTAGTAACCACATTTTTAACATGCTTAAAAAAATAATACATAAATAGAATGCGGTAGTAATGCGGTGTTTGCAATATTGAAATGAGGAAGAATGCGGTGATACGATATTAAGATGCGGTAGAATGTGGTGATACGACATTGAAATGCGGAGATACGACATTGAAATGCGATCATTGTGGTAATGCGGTATATGCGGTGTTGCGGTGTTTGTATTATTTATAAATAAAGTATAATTTTTACTTATATCGCAATTTTTAAAAGTATACTCAGTTCATGCAGTTCTTTGGTTTACACTTAAGCAAATTGTCATATTCCAATTTTTAATTAAACAGAGTGACCAGATATTTGTATGCACTTTAATGCTAATTTTGCCAACTTTTTTAAATCACTCAAAACATATTTCTACACCCAATAAAAAAAGAGGTAATTAAGCTCCTCTTTTGTTTGACCTCTTGAAAAGCTGAGAAAGCCGACTAACTAGAATTAAATAAAAATTAAACAAATTTTAACTAATATGCTGAATTTATACCTCAAATGCCATTGCATACTTTGAAAGTCATAAAATTATTTTAAAAATTGTACTAAAAGTGTTTAAAAATTGACTCTAACATTGGGTAATTTCCAAGCTATAAAATACTTAACTTAAATACTTGAATTGTGCAGAATCTTTACAACTCTTTGACAAGAATTTATGCAACTCCCACCATTGTCAATTAACTGCTCCACGCGCCAACCCTGACCGGCCGGAGGCAACTCGCTGCCCGGCTGTCCTTATATATGAAATCCTTTGCCCTGGCACATAAAAAACCATTGTTCTTTATGGACCGCCAAATGATTTGAGTTATAATTTAATGCCGGCAGGAGTGGGAGTTGAAAATGATGATGGGTAAAACCTGGCCTGTGGCCTTGTCTTAATGTGCGTGCCATAAATTGCCCTTATTAAAGAGGGGAGACCCAACGCTTTGTCAACAATGGCCAATCAAATGTTGCACAACTCTGATTTAAAATGCCAATAATTTTTCAAGCATCTTCAAAAAACCTGCAGCCCATTAGGCTGCCCCACCAAAGCAGCTGCTGACTCATCAGACCAGCTGCTGGCTCATTTGTCCTGCTCTGCTCCTTGCTCTAGCTCTAGCTGGGGACTATTTTTATCACTAATAGATGCCACTTTGTTGTTTGTGCTTCAGGGCCAAGAAAGAATCACAAGTTTCGTTTGGCCAAATTGTTGACAAATTTCAAGGCGCACCTGGAAGACAAATTATCAAAACGATGGGCCAAGGGAGCAGCAGAAGCAGCAGGAGCAGCCAGTGCCAACTTTCTGCACGGTAATGAAATGATGACAAAGCGACCAAGGCGATGATAGCCACAGCTGAGGAGACAAACTTTTCTTTGTTTTGTTGACTTTGCTGTGGGATGTAAATTTTTTTCCCAACGTCATTAATTACACGCGAAGATGGTAGAAGGTTAAGAGAGGTTAGGCACACACACACAGAGTAGCTGGTCTGTGCGTATTTGTATTTGGCATTTCTTGTTAAAGGCAAATGTCTATCATTTAGTTGATTGCAAACACAATTAGCTAAGGTTTATTTGATTTTCCAGTTGCCATGCCAAGAATGCCCTTAAATTGGAATTGGTTAACCCCGGTGGAAGTGTCTGCTGCGTTTGGCCAAGGGATGTTGTGGCAATTGCACTTGTCAGTCAAATGTTGGGGTGTTAAGTGTTTTATATACAGAGGAAAATTAAATTGCAATCATTTGACTTAACGCTGTAACGTAAAATTTGTTTTCAGTACGAAAGATTTTTTGTTAGGTGCAAAATTAATTATACCCGTTAGTCGTGGAGTAAAAAGGGTATACTAAGTTCGTGCAAATGTATGTAACATGGCAGAAGGAAGAATTTTCGACCCCTTAAAGTATATATATTCTTGATCAGCATCAATAGCCGAGTCGATATAGACATGTCCCTCTGTCCGTCCGTCTGTATGAACACCTAGATCTTAGAGAACATTAAAGCTAGAACTACCATATTTTCTGAACGCACGCAGATCAAGCCTTTTTCAATTTTTTTTGTTAACTTTCTAAACATATATTAAAATCATCGTTACTTATCGATCCGCCATACAACATTTCCTGCTCAGATGAACGATAGCAGAGTTGCCACCCCCGCGATTTGGAAAAGTCCGTATATCTAACACAATTTGTAAGATAGATTGTTCGAACCTTCTAGACACATATTATAATTATCATTGCTATCGATCCACCATACATCATTTCCCGATCAGATGAACGATAGTAGAGTTGCCACCCCCGCAATTTGGAAAAGACACAATTTTGAAGAAAGATTATTCGAACTTTCTAGACATATATTGAAATCATCATTAATTATCGATCCGCCATACAACATTTCCTGCTCAGATGAAAGATAGTAGAGTTGCCTCCCCCGCAATTTGGAAAACATCTTATATCTAACACAATTTTGAAGATAGATTACTTGAACCTTCTAGACATATATTATAATTATCATTACTTATCGGTCCGCCATACATCATTTCCCAAACAGATGAACGATAGCAGAGTTGCCACCCCCGCGATTTGGAAAAGTCCGTTTATCTAGCACAATTTTGAAGATTGATTGTTTGAACCTTCTAGACATATATTAAAATCATCATTGCTGATCGATTCGCCATACATCATTTCCTGCTCAGATGAACGATAGTAGAGTTACCACCCTGTAATTTTGAAAAGATCTTATATATCCCACAATTTTGAAGATAGATTATTTGAACCTTCTAGACACATATGATAATTATGATTATTTATCGAAACGCCATACATTATTTCCTGCTCAGATGAACGATAGTAGAGTTGCCACCCCTGCAATTTGGAAAAGATTTTATATCTAACACAATTTTGAAGATAGATTGTTCGAACCTTCTAGACATATATTATAATCATCATTGCTTATCGATCCGCCATACATCATTTCCTGATCAGATGAACGATAGTAGAGTTGCCACCCCCGCAATTTGGAAAACTCGAAAAGACCTTATACAACACAATTTTGAAGATAAGATTGTTCGAACTTTCTAGACATATATTTAAATCATCATTACTTATCGATCCGCTATGCATAATTTCCTGCTCCGATGAACGATAGTAGAGTTGACACCCCCGCAATTTGAAAAAGATTTTATATCTAACACATTTTTGAAGATAGATTGTTTGAACCTTCTAGACATATATTATATTCATCATTACTTATCGATCCGCCACACATCATTTCCTCGATCAAGATGAATTTCGATAGTAGAGTTGCCACCCCACAATTTGGAAAAGAAAATATATCTAACACAATTTGAAGATAGATTTATTCGAACCTTCTAGAAATATATTATAATCATCATTCTTATCGATCCACCATACATCATTTCCGTCTGTTGCGAACGATAGTAAAGTTCGTCTCAATTTGGAAAAGACCTATATCTCACATTTTTTGGAAGATAGATTATTTGAAATTTAGAAAAATATAGATTATAATCATCATTATTTATCGAAAAACATCATTTCCTCCATACAGAACGATAGTAGAGTTACACCCACAATTTGGAAAAATTCAAAAAGACCTATCAACATGAAGAAGATGTTGAAAGAAATATTATAATTTTATTCTTACGATCCGCATATTTTTTTATCTCCCACAATTTTGAAGATAGATTATTTAAACCTTCTAGACAAATATTTTAACCATTATTTCTTATCGATACAGATGAACTATCGTCGAGTTCTAAGCAAATCAAATAATTACGCTGGGCATTTTGTGATTTAATAATAAATTCTTAAATTTTCTCAAAAAAGGGTATATCGAAGTCGAGCAGGGCCGACTTCAACTTACGCTCTCGTTTTTTTATTGGATACAATAAACCCATTCAAATCAGTTCGAATTAAAGCAATCATTTAATTTAAGTCAAACATAAAATATTTTCCTAACTAAGCTAATTTGTTTTCACTTCATCTCATTGAGGCAAATTGGTTAAGTTCTTGATTTAAAAGTAAATACCAATCCAAATTGGCTTAAAACACTTTATGCTTGTGTGTGTGTGTGCTTAAATCCTTAAGCTGGTTTTGTCTATCAAACATTTTGCCAAATAAATCAATCAAATCACTTTGCATTGCAATTGCCAATCAATAAACAAACAAAAAGAAAAACATTTTCAACAAAACTGCAATTTATCACAGAAACGCCATTTCCGTCTCCGTCTCTCATCTCTTCAATTCAAATCCAATATCAATTTCAGAGTTGCCGGCTGGCTCATTTTTAATGCGCGACGACGACAGCGTGCCAGCATAATTATGCATGATCCGCAGGCGACTACCACCACCAACACACTCTTCCCCTGCTCCGCCAGGCATTTAAGCCACCAATCAGCGTCAGAGCCAGTAGGAGCCAGGACTCCAGTTACCGCCTGGCTAATGCCAACACGGCTGATGCCTGTTTTGAATTTTGAAAAAGTACGTGAAGCAGAGCCCAAGGACTGCAGGAACTGCACCAAAGTATGGCAATCATTTTTGCTTTAAGGCGAGCGCACAACACTGAGCCTCAGCCACGCCGGCGTCGGAATGACCAACATTTTCAATTACAACAAAGGAATGCCGGTCATTATTTATTATGCCGACCGCATGGCCTCGAGTGTTGGACCAGAATAGCGTCTGTGGGTGGGCGGCGTTAACCAAAGCAGCTCATTTCAGTTTCAGCGGCAACTTAAGCCTTCTACGACTGTCCCTTAGTCGTTGGGTAGTGGGGCCACTCATTCATCTAATATTTATGAAGAAAATGTTAGCTGGTGGTACAAGTTTATATATATAAACTTTTTGCACTCACTGTTCGCTGTCTGTGCTTCGTCATTTTTCAAACCAGCGTTGCCCACCACCAGCGAACAGCATGTACTATCCCTTCAACGAAAAGCGGCTTTTCATAATTTTCTGTTTATAAGACGTGCAAGCTGCAGTTGTTTTTTACTTTTGGGCTACACTCAGAAAAACACTGGGAACGTGAGTAAGAAAGGCTTTAAAAAGTAAGAAATGGAAAGTCATATTGAAAGTCTACCTAAATTTTCTTTATTTTTAAATGTTTTTGCAGTGTAATCAAAAAAATGTTAAGGCATAAAGAAAACAGTAATATGTATCCATTTTACAACCTTCTTTGTCAGCTCCATAATAACATCATATTTCTTGCAATTTTAAAATTCTTTAGATTATCTATACACAATTAATTAATAGCAGGTATGCCGACAGTGGCGCACCTATCTCATATTGAATGTATATTGTCATAATTCAAATAATTGGAACGTACGTAGGTTGCTATATATATTTCTGGCCTAATAATGAACACGCGAATATTTATGATCAAAAATGGTTTTATTGTTTTTCGAAGTATTCTCCAACGAAGCACTTGTCGAAGCACTTTTTCCACTCCGATTGAGACACCTCCAAAACATGGTTTTTAAACTCTTCAACAGCATCTTCTGGCGACGAAAATCGTTGAACACGCATTTTTCCCTTGATGTGCGGGAATAAAAAGAAGTCATTGGGTGCCAAGTCAGGTTTGGGCGGTCAAAAAGGCGCTGGTGTGAGCTGATGTGTGAGAGCTCGCATTGTCATGGTGCACAATGATCTGTCTTCTCTTGTTCGTTTTTCGAATTTCTACGAAGACTTCAGGCAAACAAATTGTGGTGCACCACTCAGAATTGACAGTCCTACGTTGCTCAAGCGGAACAGTCGCCACATGACCAGTTTTACCGAAGAAACAGGCGACCATTTGCTTCGAAGTGCTTCTTCCACGAACAACTTTCGTTGGATTTGGCTCGTCTTCGATAAGCATAGATCCATGATTCGTCACCTGTGACGATCTTATAAACGTCTTTTGAAACACCGCGATTATATTTTTTCAAAACTTCTTTGCACCAATTCACACGAGCCTTTTTCTGAGCGATTGTCAAATTGTGCGGGATCCAACGAGAACAAACCTTTTTTACGCCCAGGTGTTCTTGCAATATCGAATGTATGCTGGTGGAAGAAATGCCCAAGGATGCCTCTATCTCACGGTATGTCACATGACGATCTTGCATTATCAGTTCACGTGGCACAACGACTGTTTTTTGACGACCTTCGTCTTCGAGCGAGCGTCGCCCGCGATTGAATTCATTAAACCAATTTTTCACAGTGCTATAGGATGGTGCTTCATCGCCATCGTTGCACTCTTGTCGTGATAATCCACGTCGAAAGATGTGAAAAATGATTGCACGAAAATTTTCACGAGTTAATTCCATTTTTCTGCCGAGTTTAGTTTTTGATTAATCGTTAATCGATTTCAAACGTGGTCACACATGAAAGAGTTGTATGGAGCTTTTATCGATAAAAGTCCAAGCTTTTTTTGTGAAAAGGCAAATTGGTCCTAAAATGGCTAGAAGTGACCCAGGACAGAAACTTAAAAAGCAACCCACGTATAAATTGTTCACGGTTAACACCATCCAGAACTTAAATATATCGCCGAAAATATCCCCAAAAAATATTCGATATGCGATATATCGCGTTAGTAAAATATCCAATATAGATATATCGTTTTTATTAACAAAAAATATCGATATTCGATATATCGATATTATTTCCGGCAACCCTAGTTCGAATAGTAGCGCAAATAGGTACCATAAATATTAAGATCATGGTCTAGGACCGCGCTTCTTTAACAAATCCCACATATGGGACAAACTAATTTGGATTTTTAAAGCAAGATGTGATCTGATTATTTTAAAGAAGCGTTTGAAAAACGTATGATCTTCGTATATTCTGTCTGACATTTTGACAACTTAACTTCAAAATATTTAAAAAAATGTTCCTTATTTTCCAATTTTTCCAAACAATTTCCAACAAAAATTTCGATCAGTGCACTTCAGCCTGTCAGTATTATGTGTTTATGAAATTTTTGCGCTGCATATTTTTGTGTATATTGTATTACGCTTTTGCTTAATTTTCCAACGTTGAGGCAAAACTCTCATAAATCAAACACAGGCATTTGCTGCCCTCTTCTTCTTCTCCCGTCTCATCATTTTCCTTCACTCCTCTTTTATCAGTACAACGAGTTGTAGTTTGCCAAAAAAAAAAAAAAAAAGTGCGAAGTTCATTGGCTCTGGGGGTTGGAAAATTTTAATTGCATTTGGAAAACTAAGTTGTATGGCATTTAGTCTGCCAAACTCTTCAATTACGCCATAAAGGCAGAAGCAAAATTGCTTGTCTGGCCAAAGGACAAAAGGTCAAGCATTTATTTTAATATTCATGAGCAAGTACCAAAAAAACAAAAAAAAGGTTTTTTGCAGCAAAAAGAGCAAAGGCAGCCTGCATATTTTTTTTTGATATGCCATAATCTATTTGGTTGAGTAGATTTTGCTGTGATGTGATTAAGGAAGTTTAATTGCGAGGTAATGTACATTATGGTTGCACAAAGTGCTATTTTTTTTTTGCCCTTTTTGGCATGAGCTCAATATTTTTTTATTATAATTCAGATTTCAAATACTTAAAATATTAACTGTTTTCCTAATATAACAAAAAAATTTACAAATTTAAGCTTTGCGGTCACACAGCTTTGTGAACGGCCAGTTCAAGTCAACCGATAGTGTGACCATTTTTTTTTTAATATTTTTTGAAAATATTTTCCAACTTTAAGTTCGTGGTCTAATGAAATTAAAAGCAAACTAAAGTGTTTAAAAATGCTGAACGCTAGTTCAGGTATGTCAAATTTCACTTTATTTAGAAGTTTGTTGTTGTAGTGTGTTTTTGTACCAATGTGCCAAGTATTTTTTCGGAGCGGCTAACAGAAGTAGCTCTGTTTCGAGGAATATAACTTTTGCAATGCAAAAAGGTTTAAGTGCAAAGTTATTAATAATTGTGTCTAGTTTAATGACTAATCAACACTTTTTGCCCCAACTTGCCCGGTTTAAAAAAATTGGACTAAATATATAGTCAAATAAAAATAATTTTGTATCCATCAGCCAGATCAGGTTATATAGCAGCTTAATGAAATAATTGTTTAAACCAAACCAGACTTTGTAAGTCGTCTTAGGAGCTAAAAATAAGAGCACAATCCGAATACTGAAATTCTTCTCAGAGCATTTTCAGAGTCATGTAATTAGATTTGTTGAGTGAGTACCCAGCTTTGCACCTGGTACTCTACCTGGAAACACCATCATCTTTCGCTTCTTACATATATTTCTAAACCAAACTAAAAAGTATAACTAATGTTCCCATTGTTTTTCTTAATTAAATTTCCACTGTACAATTCATTTGCTCATATTGCCAGGTTTTATCCCCCACGAATGAACGTTGATTTAGTTGGCAAAGTTTTTGTTAACTTTGGCGGTGTGTGTGTGTGTGTGTGTTTTAACACACACAAAGCATTAATTAATAAATCGAATCTAATGCCTGAGCAAATTGAATCACATCGATTGCATTTCCAAGCGCGCCCTGCACATGCACTTGGGGCTAAATGTGCAAACAAAATAAGAAAAGGGGAAGCATGCTGAATGAATGTTTATGCTCAAATGAATTACAACCAAACAGAGAAAAAAAGAAAACCAAACAATGAAAAAACACCCCGGGCGAAAATCGGTCTTCCCCCCCGTTCACAAAATTAAAACTCGCGCGAAAACATTTTATGGCCAGAGATAAAAAAAAAAATGGCAGAGTAAATTGCAACTATGGGGCAACTAATTTGCTCTCAATGCAAATCAAAGGAACATTTTTGTTGTCGTAGCTCAACTTGGATTTTATTGGCCCATTTCGGAAAAGTACATTTCGCTCTGGGGACGTGACGTTTTGGCTCTGGCATACGAAATCAATTTCCTGCTGTTGCTGTTAAATCGATTTGAGTTTGGTTAACCTGCCAGAGCAGAAAACTTTTCTCCGTTGGAAACAAACAAATTTTAACAGGATTATCGCACATGTAGCAGGGATTTGGGGGCCTACAATTGTTCTCAATGGCAGCGCAAAAGTTTCAGTGTCCTTTTACACGCTCAAATAAATCAAAAAAGCAAAAAATATAAATAAATTTGTTACATAATCAAATCGAAAGACCGCATAACACAAATGCTTGACATTACGCATACGCCGTGTTTGCCATTGTGTATAAAAAAGGGTTTACTTTTGTTTTTTGGTGGCACTGTGTCAGGGCTGAACCACAATTAGGCTGGCAAATTAGTAAGCAGTTTCTTGTGTTTTTATTATTTTTTGTTTTGTTTTGTTTTCCCTTTTTTTTCTCTTTATCCGTCATCATCATTATCATCTTCATATTGTTCTCTGACTTTTGGGTCAGCCTGTTACAACTTAATTTCAGTTTTAAGAAAAAACAAAAAAATAACAGAAAAAGTAAGCAAACCAGGACATACTAATTATGTCGAGCTTTTGGATTTGTTTGCCTTTTGTCAATCATTATTTTGCCACATTCTGCTTTAATCGACCTATTTACTGGCTCTAGCAACAAAAAACAAAAGCTGATTGTAATATGGAAATGAAACTGTTTCAAAGGATTTGGTAAGCAAATGAGGAAAGAGTCAATTACTCCATATTGGCACTAAGGAGAAGTTAAAAGCAGCAGTTGACTACAATGGATCGGGTGTACCTAAGCTCAACCACGCGTCTTTTTCAGTATCAATTGGGCCTCAATCGGGAGCCGTTTATTTTTCAAATCATTGTAATACTACTTGACATTTGAATTTGGGCGCTCTTTTTGCCAGTTCAGACTTGGACTTTCTGAGTGCGTGTGTGTTCACTGAATTTTTCGACCAATTCGGTCCACATTTCCTCCTAATATATTTAGGTCACGTTGTCAGACTATTTGTTCTCCAACACATCCTTATTCTCCTCAACGATATCTCGAAATCAAAACCAAAAATCAATTGCGCGATTTCCCCCTAGATAAGGCACCTAAAAGGCAGCACAAATTTTTTACTTTTATACCCAATCTCTGCTTATTTTTTCCGCTCTTAAAATAAGCCCACGTTCTCAAATGTATGCCATCCGTTCTAAACCAACGAACGAACTGAAAAAATACGTTCATAAAATGGTTCTTGAAAAATCACCGACTCTCTTTAACACTGAGCTTGGTACTGTGATGGAACTGTCAAAGACTCCTGTTCTCTATATAAAAACGTGAAAGAGGGCCCAGGTTCGAATCCCAGAGTCATTAAACAAAAATAAAAACTCTTTAAAGGGGGGAGTTAGTTTAGCAATACAAATTTTTCCGTTCCAATAAATAAATCTTTTGGATAGTTCTTAAGGGGGCTGAGATTCAATTAGACCGATAAAGAATCGATTTTTTTTTTTGCTTTAAAAGTTAGTACATTTTCTAGAGAATACAATGGTGAAAGTCCCATTTTGAAATTTAAAGCCTTTCTATTTTTTTCCTCGATTTTCAAAGACACTTTTTAGAGAGAATACATTAATACGAGTACGAGAATACACTTTATCTCAAAAACATCAAGTTAAATTTTTTTTCTAAATTGTAAAAAAATTATATCTGATTCTTGTGAAATTTGAATAAATAGATTTAAATGTGCTCTAATTTACTACACTTACAGATTTTCGATATCATTGCGCTTCCAAAAGATATGGTCCAAAAACTAAAATAATTGCAACCTTTTTTACAAGTAAATTTTGTACAACTAATTATTTAAAATTTTCAAATATTAAGTAAAATCGAAATAAAATCATTTTTTAATGTTCTCCAACAATAACTTGATTTCTAATTAAATATTTCCTAATTTAATGAAATTTTGGTAATAAAAATTATGTAAAAAATTTTTTTGTTTTTTTTTTAGATTTTAATTTATAACTTTTGAAATGCGCAATGATATCGAAAAACTGAAAATGAAGTAAATTAGAGGACATTTAGAACTATTTATTTAAATTTTTCAAGAATAATATATCATATCATTGAAATTTACAAAAAAATGGTATCTTCGTAAAAAACTTAAAAAAAAATTTTCGTATGAAACCTTCATTACAACTCAAAAAAGTAATGATGCAGTTCGATTCCTAGGACCCGAAATAGGGGGAAACCGTCGAGTTCGGTCGTTTTTTTTATTTTTTGGAAAAAAACTATCACAGTTTAATCAGATCGAGAATTTCTTCCGTTTAAAAAATTACTTAATATCGCGGGTCAGGTTGGAGGGATTAAAAATGTAGAAAGTTCGGTTCATGGTCCGGGCAATTCAAGAAACCTGAACCGAACCGGTTCTTAGGGGTTCGGTTCCGGTCCGGTTTGCAGTCCTAATCCTTATAGTATTATTAAGCTTAATTTAAAAAACCTTGATGAGCACACGAAATTACCATTCTTCCGTTTTCGTCGAAATTCAATAAGTTGTTTGCTTTTAATAGCTGTCAAACACAAACTATACGACACAATAACTTTAAGATCGATATTTTTGTGTGCAAATTATTTAAATTTCGACATTTAGCTGCTTGCTATAAGTTCCTCTTCTAAAAAACAAATGTCTGGCTATCTTCGGAATCAAAAAAGCACGTATCAATCCCTCTAACGCTAAGTTAGAGAATATTAGGTAGGCAGACGAAAATTGATTGTAAGAACCAGATGTTATAATAACACTGGAATATCTCATCAGAAACAATCCAAAACTATTTCTGATCTATTTCGTTAAGTTGATTTTACAGCTTCCTACTTTTATAATTTACATAAGTAAGTTTATTTTAACCTGAACCTTCAGAAGCTTTACGTCATCAAACATGTCGATGAAATAGTTCCTTTTGGGGATACCGGTCCGGTTTGCCTCGTATCGGTTTATGACCCAAAATTTAGTTGTCACGCATATTTTGTGCCGCAAAAACGACTTGGCAAAATTCGTTTAGTTAAGAGCACTATTTCATACACCTGGCATATAACTAATCTGTCTCTGGTAGCCATATCCAATATCTATAGTAAGTACATTTAACACAAAAGTTTGCACATACTTAGTTCATTATTCTAGAGTTCACTGACCTATTTTTCTCCTTTAACCATTTATTTTTGGAATCTTTTGCAATACTTTGCCAAAGGCAACTCATAGCATGTGGATGAGTGTGTATGCGTGTATGAAATTACAATAGCTTACAAGTGTGGCTAAAACTATGCGAAAAACATTACATTCACTTGAATGTTAACATATACATACTCACTGACTCCCTCCCTCATTTACCACCGACCTACTTAATGTAGCACTTCAAAGGTTTACACACCCACACACAGACACACACACAGACGCACAACTTAATAACTTTCGCACAAATGTAAGTGCAATAAATGTGCGACAACTAAAGACACTCTCCGTCTCTCTGTTTATTAAATATCCTTTCTCCGACTTGGAAACCTCTTGGCAACACATTTAACCGACAAGATACAAATGTTTTACTCAACTTAATTCCCACTTGAGCTCAAGTAATTATGCGAAAGCCTTTGAGATAAACTATTTACGCTTATTAAAAACAAATTATTCAACCAAAAATAACAACAAAAAAAAAATTACATATTTGCACATAAAACTCCTCCATCATCAAGTTGAAGCGCATAAATTTGGCTAAAGTTGGTGTGTTTGGGTTTGTTTTTTTTTTTTTTGTATTTTTTACGGCAACAGAAACTAATCAATCTTAATGTCGCAGCGGGCAACAAATTGTTGTTGCTTTTGATGTCATTAGAAAATGTGTTGCAGGTAAATGAATGCGTGCGATCCATTTTCATGTACTGCAGGGGGGGAAAGGAAAGTCAAGAAAGTTTTGCCAGTTCTTCAAAGCAACAACAAGAAAAATCGAAATTTTGGAAACTTTAAGTGTTGTGGATGTTGTTGCGAGCAGGAGGCTGGGGACATGGCTGGGGACATTCACTGAATTTGACAGTGCGCTTTTTGGGGCGCATGACAAACGTGCTTGCTGGGTGATTGATGCCTCATCATTCAACTGGCAATGCGAAAATGTTGTTTTTTCCTTCTTCTTCTTTTTTTTTTTTTTAAAGCTGTTTTACAAATGTTTACAATGTTGCGTGATTTGCAGCTGAATGAGAGAGTGCAACAGGGGCAAGAAATAAAGGTAAAGGTAAGCCAACTGTAAGAGGGTTACATAAGGTTAGCTCCGTTTTAGAGGGGGAAGAAAAATGCTGAGTTAAGCTGCAAAAATTAGTTGGTAGCTGAAGCATACTAAGAATAAAAAGAAATATAAAAACAAACAACTATACAAACAAAGTCGCTACAAAAATCTTAAATGCTAAAGCTGGAATGACATTTACAATTTTTTAGCAACAATTTCAGTCACAATTTAACTTCTATGGAGAAATGTCATTGGTATGAGGGAGTCAGAGTATACTTCACACACACCAGTCATTTTTGATCATTCACGAAAAATTGCGACAATAATTGTTCCCAAATATTGAAAATGTCATTCCAGCCTTAGAGTAAACAAATTTATAGCATACTTTTTTGGGCTCAGTTAAATATCAGCAATATTTTGCTGTATAATTACACATGTGCTTCTGGCTACTCCAATTTCTTCATTTATGATTGCTATGACCCAGCTTAGCATATCCAAACTCTTATTCAGAACATGCTGTAATTACCTGGGCTTAATGGAAGAATTCATAATTTTTTTTAATTTCTATATTAATCTTGTTACCTTTGAACAGCGTTTTGTGAGTGTTTTTTAAAAAATTTCTGAAAAAAAAACTATAAGAGCTTTTTCAATTTGGTTTTTTGTTTTGTGTTATTTATTAAATAAATTAAAAAATACAAAAAAAAACGTTTGGAATACGAGGGCTGTTCAAAAAGTTATCGGCCTGCCAATTAAGGTCTCACAAAAAAGGTGTAGAGGTGGTAGCCATGATTCCGGGACTCCAGGTTATCGGAATTCAAAACGGTAAATGAGGTTATGATCAGAATTGATGTAATTCTGGCCCGTACCTCAATCATAATTTTGAATATTTTTTTGAAAAACTGGTGGCCATTTAAAAAAAAATTTCGATTTTTCAAGTTTTTTTTTTTGAGTTTAGTGTAAAAAAAAATAGTAAAAAAATTTTTTTCTCATTATTGAGGTACGGGCCAGAATTATATCAATTTTGCGTCGATTGCAACATGGCTGACCAAATTCGGTTCAGTAGACTGGCCCAACATGGCTACCAATAAAAAACGTGGTTTCGAGAAAAAGCTGTTAAGTTTTGGCAACGTTGAAAATTCACGTTACAGAACATTTCTCCACTAAAATGGATATATCTGCTAAACTATTTCGAATATTTGAAAATTGTTTAAAGGGGAGGAAAAGGGAATGTCCAAGTTATAATAACAAGGCAAAACAAAAAAATTGAAAAAAAAAATTTTCAATAGTAGAAGACCCCCTTAACTACTTTACTCAATAGGCACATTAAATCAAATTGATTTAGTCAGTTAAACAGAAACATCTTAAACCCTAAACATCGCCTTTGCCTTTCCCGCAATTTGTAAAAACAAAACCTAATATCTTTCACAAGTTTAGAGTTAGTTTGTAAGATTCTGGATTGTACATGGTTTTTCGATTAGATGAGATACGTATAAGCAAATCAAAAAATTGCGCTGGGCAGCACCGGCACAACTTTGATGGGCAGCACTTTTGCCATTTCTGCTATTTAGCTGCTAGATTTAGCAATTTTGAAAGGGAAATTGCTATAAAATTTATGAAAATGCTATTAGCTATAAATCTGGAAACTTTTAAATAATTTTTAGCTATTTTTGGTGTTTTGGTATTTTTGAAACGTAGTGCGAAATAAATCCCTTTCAAAGTTAATCATTCTTTGCAAATAGAACTACCCTTTAGTACAAAGCCTCAGAAGTGAGTTAAGCAGTAATAAATAAAGGCATGAGGCTTAGAATTAGCAGCAGTTTATCAGTGACTCCAGTACTGGTTTAGTACTACCCATGAAATTTACGCATAAATTTAAGATTGAAATGTATGTTTACAAAATGAAGAAAGAACGCCCTGCCTTTGTTAAATTCTTGACCGAAAGCATATGAAGGAAGTCATGTTTTTAATACCAGTCCTTCAAAATGAATTAATTATTGATTCAATAATTATAATATAAATAATAATTTAATGTTGCTTTAGAAAATGGATTGGCCTATTCCTCAAAGCTTAAGTTTGACTTTCAAAGTCTTTCTCCCTATGTATTACGTGTTGGAGGAGCGTTTACCATTCCACACTAATCGACTGGCCACTGGCTCAGAAGGGTTCATTTGCCATATATATAAATTAAAATTTTATTACTAACCAGCTAAAACAAACAATAAAGGGCATAGCCAGAAAAGGCAGGAGATTTTTAAATATGAAGGGATTGTAGCTATTGTTGGTATGTATACCAAATTTCAACTCGGGTCTATGACGAGTGTAATCTTAACTAAGCTAAACTAAATAGTGATATATCTGGTCTAATACCACGCTTAACCATCCATTTTGATGCCAAAAAAAAGATTCAACGTATATATCCGTACTCCTATTCCATGTCCCAAAATGTGTCAAATTAAAATTCAAAATGACCAATTTCCATTTGACTATAATTTTTCACGCTGATAATTCATTATAAAATGGATTTTTATGGATCATGCGCACTAACAAACCATTTGTTTGCCACAAGTGTTCGGTGAAATTCGCCAAATGAACAAAAAGCGAAAAATTATTCTTCACCAAGACAATGCACTGAAAATAAAAAATTGTTGGACCAATTAAAATCATCGAATTAATGGGCCATCCGTCGTACAGTACCAATGACTTCTTTTTGTTCATTAACTACAAAAACCTCTCCTTGATTTGTTAATTAAAAATTTTTTGATTTAAATTCAAATTGTTTATTATTTACTTTCATAGAATTTGAAATAAAGCAACTGTTGAAGTCTACTTATATCAATACACTAAACCTTAGTGGAACCTTCACCGCTTCTGAAGAAGTAGAGAACTCTTAGTTCTTCTATGTAAAATTTCTATAAATATTTGTCAGTTTATTATCTTTCTAAAACGAAGAGAATTCAAATTATTAGTTTCCAGCGAGCACTGAAATCGGCTTCTTCTTTTTTTTTGGTTTTTCTTTCGCGTTTCTTTTATATCCATAAATAAATGCATGGATAGTTGCAAATTCATTTTCATTTCGGCTGCATGTTTGCATATCTCATTCCATATATTTTCATTGACATGCATTTTGGCTAACACAAGCAAGGAAGGGGTTCCGGATCCCCTTCCTTTATACCAGATTCGAAATAATATTCTGACATTCAATTCGACATTTGTTTTTTTTGGCCCGGCCAGTGGGCCGTGTGTGTGTGTGGGTATTGTTGCAATTCTAAGCGTAGCCGCCACCGGATGTTGCATGCCAATTTTTGTTGAAGTATGTGTTATTTTTTTTTCCCCAGTTTGGTTGTTTGGTTTGTACTCGTATGCTGAATGTGGTGGAAAGACTGGGCGAAACATTTCACATAATTTATTTTGGCGTCGGCGGCTGCTGCGTGTATTTATGGGATTTGCGTGCGAAATTTTCGGTTTTTTTTTTGTTTGGCGTAGACGCGTTGAGAATTTAAGGCAGGCAAATGAAAATGCTTTTGAAGCTTTTCAATGTAAAGTTTCAGCATGGGCGCGGTGGGGGTGTTTGTTTGTTTGTTTATTTTTGTTTGTGTGACTTTCAAGGCTAAGTGGCGGTTAAACATTTGGTAAAGTTGACTTTTGGTTGGAAAATATTGGCAAAAATGGGCAAATCAATGAAAGTTTTTACTTTGTAAAGTTAAAAACAAAAAGTTTTACTACATTTCATTCAGTACTCTCAGCATGTGTCGTGTTAGTCGTGACTAATCGTGTTAAGTCGTGTTAGACCGTGTTCGTGTTTTAAGAGCTCAAAACTGACACGCACATTGTGTTGAGTCGTGCGTGTTTGTGACACGAGAAAAACCACTACACTTGCACAAGTCTACTCCCAATAGATGAAAAAACAATTTTCAGATTTTTCTGTGCTGAAAATTCTTTGACTGAAGACGTTTTTTGCAAGTAGTTTTACACATTTTGCCATAGCTTAAGTTATCCTATACCGATTTGAAAATGTAATACGAAATCACTGCCAATAAATAGGCCTACAACTAGACCAAAGAAACTTTATACTTAAAGATAATTGTTTTCCGGATATTAAGCTCAAAATTTCAAAAAACTATTTTTTTTCCAAAGTTTTGACTAAAAAAAACTTACAAAAGTAAAGTAAAGTTTTGCCTGGCCACCAGAGAACTGCAAAACACAAATTTTTCCTTATTTCATCATACACAAAAATTCCTGCTCAAATTAAATCAATCTACAAAAGTAAAAACGCATCATGGAAATGACTGTGAGTAAGTTAGAAAGAAGAAAGAAAAGTTAACATATACAACGATTATGCACAAATAAAAAATCATGATGTTTGCTCTTTTAAGTAGGCTATGTTTTATAATTATGGAAAATATTTTTTTTGACAGCCTTAACACTAATTTTTTTTGTATACCTTTAACTGGTCCGACAATCTGAGTGAATGTACAATGTGGATTATGTATGATGCTGCCTTAACTGACTATAAATTATTTCGCTCAAATAAATAATTCTTAAAAAAAAAAAAGTTTGCATACTTTGATGGGCAAAAATCATGATTTTTTTTTAAAAACATGAACGTACTGATAGAAAGACAATTTGAGACGCCGCCTACCGTTTTACTCAAAATAAGTCAGCTGTTGGCTCTATGAGTTTATTTTTGACTATGTCTGTCTCGCTCTAGCCACAGTCTTTTCCTATAGGAAGACAGATATGTTGAGTAATGTATCTACACTGAGCAAAAAAATATTTAAATCGCACGTTTTAAAAAAAACAATTTTAAAAGAAACATTTTAAAATTAATTTTAATCTATAAAAAATTAAAAACGTATCATTTGTAAATAGCAATTAAGAACGAATCGTTTTTAAAATAAAAACGAAAATGATGGCTGGGTTTTATTGGGCTTGGGAGAATTATTTGGAAAACAAAAATTAATGCTGAGTATGTACGTTTTCATTTCAAAAATAAATGTTTTTGTTGCTTTTCAGTACAAATTAAGAGCGACGAAATTGATAATCATTTTAGTAGCCTAAATCAAAATATTCGTGTTAAAAACAAAAAAAATCGTTTTAGGACCAAAATCTGGGTTGAAAAGTTTTTAAAAGTAAAACGTCTCCATACAAATGTAAAATGTAATTTCTCAGTGTACATGATGATTGGAGGTTAACAGGAGTATCTGCTTGATAATTATTTCTTAACATCACTCAAAATTGAGCGGCGTTTAGGTGTAGCGCTCTATGATATATTCACTCTGACAAATCTTAGCATCGAACACGTTTTGATTGCATTGCGGCTTGGCCGCTGCCTACGTCGCCAGCTGTTGATAGCAGCGACTTTGTACAGCGCTTGAGTCTGGTGTAAGTTAGAGACTGCTTCCATCAACGCTGTCACAGCCCATGCAAAAACTCATATGAGTTAATTTTTGCGAGGTTAATTTACTTTTGGGCTTTCGTAAATGTAGCAAGATCGGTTGATTCTACCAATTTATATTCAAAGACGATTTTTATTACATAAACAAATAAAATATCTTATTCACTTAATGCAAACATTCTAGGAAAATAATGGGCGCGTTTAGCAGAGACACTTGATTACTGATCAGCATAATAAAACTGTTCCTTTTAATTATCATTTAAATTGACATTTGGTAAAGGTTCAAGTTAATATCATATTAAACACAAGAGGAAAAGTAGGCTAAGTAAATTACCAAGAAATATATTATTTATCAGGGAGCAAGTTCTTCTGCTGAACACAGCCAATGTTGATTTCTTTTCCAAAATTACTTTTGTTTATCAAAAGAGAAAATTTAAATCAACTGAAAAATAATTCTGTAACACCCTGTCTTTGTTTTTGAGTGGGAATTTGGTTGAAAGAGATTTCCGTAACACGAAATATAACATCAAAATAGGAAAATATTTACATCAAGTTAACGTTTTAAAGTTAATTTGAAGTAACATTGAAGTTCATCTGAAAACCGGCTTAGTTTTTAATTAAAAATTGTTTATAGATCTATCTTCACTTTCTCGAATATTTTGCAATTTTTTGGCGCTACTGGCCCACATAATCCAAATAACAATTGTCACTTGACTTTTCACGTATTTTCCATTTTTTTTCTGTCTCTGATTTCTAACATTCCCAATTGCCATATTTTTACTTTAATTTCCGTTTTTTGTGTGTCGCCCATTCGCTTACAATTCCAATATCCTTTCCATTTTATTTATTTTTTTTTTTTTTTCGCACAAAACACGAGTACCTATGCCAGGACCAGAACAAAGCACTTTCGCTGACCGGCACGACACTGGAGTTTAAGCCTGTTTTTGTAGCCAATTTTTTTTATTTGGATCGTAAATAAAAACGTTAAATGTTTTTTTAACGTGAGCCACTTAACACTCGGCACAATTTAAAGGCAATTGGGCACAACAGCAGCAGCAACAATGGCCACAAAAAAATGTATGCTTTCTCTGTATATTTTTTTTTTTCATCTCCTTTATTATTATTATTTTGCCATTTTTGTTAGCTGGGCTGGTAATTTAATATAGATTTTACCTCCCCCCAAAAAACATTGGCTCATTTTTTTATGTTTCAAACAATAAATTGTCAATTGATTTTTGTGCTCGTATTTATGAGTCTGCCATATATTTACTTACTTTTTATTTTTCCTTTCTGTGTGTCGACAAGAGGTTTTTCCATGAAAATGAAAAATTTCTCGATCTTACATTTTGTTGGCATTTGTTGGTTTTGCCTTGTCAAACAAATCATAAAAATGGCCATTTTTTTATGTAGACACAAATCATCAAATGGCGTTGCTTTTATTTCAATTATGATTTTCTCTTTGTACCTACAAATAAATATTGTAATAAAAAGAAAGCAAAAGGCATTAAATTTACCCCCTACCCCTACCCCGCCCCCGCCCAGCCACCACATGATGTGATGCAAAGCACCGAGTCGAGTGTTTATTTTGTGATTGATAAAAAAGAAATGTTTGATTGTTGTTGTTGTTGTTGCCTTTCGAGGGGGTGTTATTATTTTTATTGTCAATGACAGCTGCGGGTCCTCTGTATGTTTGTTTGTATGCATGTTGTTTTTTTTTTTTATTTATGTATGTGTGCATGTACTTGATCCATTGATGTGCCTCGTGGGCTTCTTCACTTTGGCGCTTTTTTTTTACTATGGGAAATGTAGCATGTGTGTGATAAAAAATAATGTAAGTAGAGCGAATAAAGAAACGAACAAAAAAATATATAAGCAAATAAAAATATTAAGCCTTTATTTATAATTGAATTGTTTTGGGGTAAGAGGGCAAAGGCTTTAAATATGGCCAACAGGCATTACTTTACACAAAGGATATTTTTAATACCGGACAATAAACAGCAGTTTAGTTGAATTTGTTAAAATAATGGCTGAGGCGGTGAACTTCAATTATAAATTAAACTACAAATATGTGAGTGAGAGGCGCTTTCTCATCTTTTACATAGAGCTAGCTATCTGTCACATAAACTTAAAAATAACAGAGTAAATTTTTAATTTATCTGACAAATAGCAGCTATCTATTGTAGAATATAAAAAATCAGCCCTTAGTCTACTTAAATACTAAGAGACTTTTGAAAAGACTCGTTTCAAATATTGTACAAAATTATTTAACTTTTTCGCGTTTTTGAATAAATAAATGTTGTCTGCTTTTAGGCCGCTTCTATATATACATATATATATATTTATATTTAAAAGCGGTCTAAAAGTAGGCAACAATCATTTTCCAAAACCATGAGGATAAGAAAACGACCCCTTGCAAGTGGAAGCCTTTTTTGTTTATCATTCAATCAGGTTCAAACTAGATCTAGATGAAAATTCAACAATGACAGCATACCAATCTTCTAGAAAATCACCCTCTACACACTAAATCTCAGAAGAAAACTCAAATACTTCATCCAAGCCTCGCTGGTTCTCGCCGCATTTGTCATGCCTAAAAAATAAGAAATCTTGACTATAAAAAAAATGTTAGAAATCTAGTTTCTCTATTCTCTATTTACTAATAACCAATGCTATTCAAACTACCTCTCACTATACAGAATACATTTTCGTAACGATCTAAAACAGTTCTACTCATTTGTCAACTCTAAAAGCAAATCGAATGCATATCCTCCTGCTCTTCTCTTCCAGAATAAGACCGAATTTTCTGCTTCTAATATTGTAAATTTATTTGCTTTCTTTTTTCAGACGACCCACAACTTTTCTCCTCACATATTCTTAAGCACTACCTGCTGCGAACATTATTTTTCTTTAATGTTTTAATAAAAGCGATGTTTTGCAATATCTTTCTCTGTGTAATAGAGTACTGTGCAGGAGTATTTTTTTAACACCTAACACCCTTTTCTCATATTTTTTAAAGCGTTGTTGTCTTTCAGTGATTTGGAATGAATCAAATATCCATCCACTACATAAAAAAGGGTCTAAATTGGATGTTGAGAATTATCGGGGCATTGCAAAACCTTCTGTTATCCCAAAATTGCTCGAACAGTTGATTACCTCGCAACTGCAACATCTCTGTAGCAAACTCATATCTCCTTCTCAGTATGGATTTGCCAAACATCGTTCGAGTCGTTGAACCATGCTTTTCTTCTCCGCAAACTATCACTTCTGGGCTTCCCACCAAACTAACTGTATTTGATCTCATCTTACCTATCATTTTGTACACGACTATTACACAGTGCAACACATAAAATCTGAACCAATTTTTGAGAATCGCCACTGAAAGTACTTGCAAAAACTAGAAATTCTGCATTATTACTTTTGCCAAATTGGTTCAAGTTTCGATTTTATGCTATCATCCTTTTTTTTTTTGCTCAAACTGGATTTTGACCACTTTTTCGATATTTTGATACGGCTATATCTCGTAAAGAGATACAATTTTTTTTTCTGTCTTCAGCAAAGTTGTAGGTATCAAACGAGAGAAAAAAATATGCGGAACAAACTTACCTGAAAAAAATGCATCTTGTGCCTCAAAGTCGCAAAAAATGTCAATTTTTTAACAATTTTTCTACAACTTTTGGTCAATAACTCGACCACACATCCTCAAATATGTCGTTTGTTTTTTTTTTTGCTTTATTTAGAATGAAACAAATGTTTTTCAATTTATCTTATGGCTTTTATTACATAGAAAATATGAGTTTATTGTTGTTAATAATTATTAGTCGAGATTTACGATGAAGCAATCTTCATGAAGTTTCTTAATAGGCGAGATATTTAAATGTAATTCCAAACTATTCGTTTAATAGGTCTGAAAGAGTTACCCCAAATTTTATGCCTACAAAGAAATCTTCAGAAAGTTTGCTTCATCGTGTAATTTAATAAGTCATATCCATCTCAACAGTATTCATATACGCAGATGAATTTAATATCTGTCTGCCGTATTGGTTCTTACACACGCTCTTACAACTAGACCTTAATGAATTACAAAAGTGGTGTTCAAATAACCTTTTATTTCTAAATCATTCGAAATACCAAATACATGATTTCTTCATTTCTTTTGGCCACATCGCCGCCACAGTAAATAAAGCCAAAGGAGATTTGGCATTTATAAAGCGTTGGTTCAAAAAGTTGACCCTTACATTTACAACTAAAACATTGTACATATGTACAGTCCTTAGTACATTCTATTGTAGAATACTGCTCTAGTCTAGCCCACAGTACAGAGAGCAGCTAGCTCTAATCGATTCTGTTTAAAAACAATTTTTATTATTTAGACCAGACGTTGTCGTCCAAGACGCAGGCGGCCGAACACATTCGGCAAATTCACACAGACACGAGCCGAACACATGCCGAGCCCTTCGCAAAGAGAGTAAAAATCAAGCAAAGCCAATCAGTGCTCGCCTAGCCTTCAACAAGGTAGGATCGAGCCGCTTTGCGTCGCATTATATTCGCACACCAATACACTCTCACTTTTTTGCCTCGCTCTTTGTGACTAAGGCTGATTTAGACGGAATTTACACGATCAAGCAAACTTCATGAAGTTTTTGAAAAAGCTCTTGCTTGTAGAAAAGAGGCATAGAGGGGCAAGCAACCCCACACAAAAGCTTTTTGAGAAACTTCATGAAGTTTGCTACATCGTGTAAATGCGGTCTTACTCTTCGTAATATGAATTGAGCTGTTGGCGCCAGTTCTAAAGTATGTGGCAATGAAAAAGCTTCTTAAAAACTTTGCCGTTCGGATTCGTCGTCAAACTGTAGGGTCAACATTTTTTGTGCACTAATTTGGTTTGCACATTGCAAAAAGTATGATTTTCAGGTAATAATTTTTGATTTTAATTAAGTTGAAGGTATCGAAGCTAAATCGTGGGAGAATCTTGCAATCTTTGAGAACTCTATTCAAAAACTATTTTTAGACTTTAACTAACTGTAGCTTTCTTGATCCAACTTTATTCTGCCTAACTCTTTTTGTTTTAGTTAATACAATGTATTTTCTTTGTGAAATATTTACACTTGTCTGCCACAACCTGCCTGTGTTCGAATTTTCCATTTATGGATTGCAAAACACAGTGGGACCAGATTGAACAGAAAGTTACTGCAAATATTTAATTTTGTGGTATTTTTCAGTTAACTTGAGGCTGGTCACACTACTTAATTGCATCAATCAAAGCAACATTTTCCACGTAGCTTACATTTTTCAGTCAATTTTAGTTTGGTGCTAAATTTAAAGATGACAACAGACACAAGGAATTAATTGACTGCACAAAATTACTTGAAGAAATATCAGCTGTTCAATACAATACACACAATCTTTTGATATGGCAACTCTCGAAATTATTTGTGTGTATTACTTGGCCTACTGAGTACCCAACAGAGGAATGAGGCAAGGAATAATGCCTTTTTTTATATGCGATTTGAAAGCTCAAGGAAAATTCGAACGTCCTGAGTACCTAGCTTAACTAACAAAAGCGTCCAAGGCAAAAAAGACTATTAAAACTCATCCTACTTTAAAAAAAAATGATAACTCCAAGCAAGTGAAAACTATAAAGCCTAGTACTCTACTCGTATTGGTTTTCTCGGTAGTCCAAATAAGTAGTATGAACTTTTGTTTGCTCATATTCTATGACAGCAATCATCTTTGTCATCATCAACTTCTTTCGTTCACATCAGGTCATTTGCACTGCTCTTGATGCTTCGCCCTTTTATTTGTCCTTTTCAGTTGATCAATTGCATATTGCTTTCCAATTCAATTTGTTTTTGTTTGCATGCGATGCTATCTCACCTGTAAGGAAAAAAAAACTCATTTGTTTCCCCAACTGGGCCAAAATGGATGCAATTCATTCTGGAGGAGGGAACACCATCAGTACAATTAAATTTCCACGCTGCTTGATTTTAAACGCTTGACGAATTTTAATTATTTTCAATGAAAATGCTTTATGTGAAATACGAGAGGGCACCATTACGCCCTCATACTTGTGCCCAAGCCTTTATCTGGGCACCTCTTCCGGTGGCGGCAAACGGAAGTGCAGCAAAAGGCGAAAATGAATGTCATTCATTCATTCTGCTTGGTCCGGTGCTCGATAGTGCCTACCACCACCTACCACCACCTGGTCAGGTTAATTACAATCTACATTGTTTATCTCTCTCCACCTCCGGTTTGTGCCTGTGCTTGAGCCTTTTGGTGTGAAAAATTAATTCCAAGCCGTTTAATAGCATTCTTATGGCTAAAAGAAAAATGGAAACCTTTGGCGTACTTAAACATTTCACTTTTAATTGTAGAAGGTTAATTAATAATTCAGCAAATTCACTGCAGAGCATTTTTTTTTTCTCACTGCAATTAACTTTTTGCTCAAGTTGGTGTGCAATTTTAATGGACTGCAAAGGACGGAGTAAGGCTAATGGCTAGGCTAGTCTGAGGTTGCGGCTTTGCCGTCATTTGCATTTTTTTTCTTGCGTGCAAATGATGTTTTATAATTGAATTGTAAGTAAAGGTTTGCTTTGCTTTAAACAAAATATTTCTTAAATTATCAAGGCCATCATAATATTTCTTTATTCTAATTCCCTCTAATACTTGTGCCTTAGGGGAATCCCTGACACACAGACTGGATAACAATTTCTACCACTACCGCAAAAACCCTTTTTTTCGACCCTTTAGCTTTAAGCACAAACATAAACAAGTCAAATGACTAGCTGGCACATATAAAACATTTTGTTTTTAATAAAAACATACAAAATCAAAGGGGGGCGAAAAAAAGAGACACTGTAAATGGATCAAAGTAAAAATTGCCAGGAAATATAATATCTACACGCATGTGTGTCTCCCTCCCACTCTCTCTCTCTCTCTCTCTCTGCGTGCGTGTGTGAACCCAAATTATGCACAGCTTGAGGCAATCACACTGACTTTCACTTACGATTGCGTATACGCAATGTTGGTAAGCTTTAAAATAAATATGACATGTTTTTGCCCGGCCTCGAAATCATTTGTTGTTGTCCACTCGCAGCTTTTTGGCATCAGTTTTTTTTTTCAAATACTCTCATAATAAAAAGGGGTATATTTGTTAAGGTTAGAAGTAAGTCAGTATTTTTTATGGCCTTTTTTAAGGACTCTTTCCAGATGACATACAAATCTATTTCAGTTCTCAAATTTAGTTTGCTCTTCATCGCGAATTGTTTTCTTCTTCTTCTTCATCGTCAACAATTCTCAAGACATCTCACTTTCAGTGATCATTCAATCCAATTGACAGTCAATTTGCTGGACTTGTAATGCTTTGTTGGCTTTAAAATCCAAGTAGCTCAACATTTTTGGCAATGGCAGAGTTCCCGTTGAACACATTTAGAAACAGCAAGGAGTCACTGAACAAGAAAGAATAAACGAGGTAACAGTCACTGAACTAAGTGAACTGAGAAAAAACTAACTAAGCAAAAATCACTGAACAAGAGTAGCTGAACAAGAGCAGGCCTGGTCACACCATAGCCACCAGGAGCCAAAGTCATGGCTGTGAAAAAAGGTGAGCAAATAAAACCTTGATTTTGCATGTAAGTCGTCTCAGCCTATGGCTGTCGGACTTCAACAAGAGTCACTGAACAAGAGTCACTGAACTTAAGTCACTGAACAAGAGTCACTGAATAAGAGTCACTGAGCAACAGACACTGAGCAATAGTCACTGTTCAATAGTCACTAAGCAATAGTCATTGAACAAGAGTCACTGAACAAGAGTCACTGAACAAGAGTCACTGAACAAGAGTCACTGAACAAGAGTCACTGAACAAGAGTTACTGCAAAAGAGTAGCCGAACAAATGTAGCTGAACAAGAGCAACTGCAAAGAGGAGCTGAACAAAAGAATCTGAACAAGAGTCATTAAACAAGAGTAACTGAACAAGAGTCACTGAACAGGAGTATCTGGACAAGATAACTGAACGAGAGTCACTGAACAAGAGTATCTGGACAAGAGTAACTGAACAAGAGTCACTGAACAAGAGTCACTGAACAAGAGTCTCTAAACAAGAGTATCTGTAAAAGAGTAATTGAGCAAGAGTAACTGAACAAGAGTAGCTAAATAGGAGTAACTGCACAAAAGTAATTAAAAAGAACAGAACAGAAGAATCTGAACAAAAGTCAATGAACAAGAATAACTGAACATAAGAAGCTGAACAAGAGTCACTGAACAAGAGTCACTGAACAACAATTAACAATGGAAGAAGAACATGTTCACTTCAGTTTAGTAAGCAACATATTTTTCTTGACACACTCATAAATAACCTCAAGGTGTATCTATCTATGGTATGGCAGTCATTCTTAAACTTTCATTTCATAGCTTAAATATTGTTAGTTTGTTATTCCTGCAAACTTTGTCTGTCTCAATCTTGCGCATTTACCAAAATGTTTCGATTTTACAAATTTTATTGTTTGCCACACCTGTAATAAATACATCTTGATCAACCCATCATTTATTTCCACAACAATATCAAAATCTTTTTTATACCCGTTACTCGAAGAGTAAAAAGGGTATACTAAGTTCGTGCAAATGTATGTAACAGGTAGAAGGAAGCATCTCCGACCACCGATCAGCATCAATAGCCGAGTCGATATAGACATGTCCGTCTGTCTGTCTGTCCGTCCGTCTGTATGAACACCTAGATCTCATAGACTATAAGAGCTAGAGCTACCATTTTTTCAGTGTAGACTTGTATTGTCTGCACGCAGATCAAGTTTGTCTCAAATTTTTGCCATTCCCCCTACCGCCCCCGCAATATGAAAAAACCTTATATCTTCCACAATTTTGGAGTTAGCTTGTTCGGACCTTCTTGAGTATTATTCCACTCATCATTACTTATCGACCCACCATTGATCATTTTTCGATCTGATGAACGATAGAAAAGTTACCGCCCCCGCAATTTGGAAAAAACCTTATATCTCCCACAATTTTGAAAATAGATTTTCTGAACGTTCTAGACACATATTTTAATCATCATTACCTATCGATCCGCCATACATCATTTCCTGATCAGATGAACGATAGAAAAGTTTCCGCCCCCGCCATTTAAAAAATACCTCATATCTTCCAAAATTTTGGAAAAATAAATTGGTCGAACCTTCTAGACATATATTATAATCATCATTACTTATGGATCCGCCATTCATCATTTCCCGATCAGATGAGCTATAGTAGAGTTGCCACCACCGCAATTTGGAAAAAACCTCATATCTCCCACAATTTGGGCATGTTGTGATCTAATAAAATATTCTTTAAAAAAACCTTACCCTGAGTAACGGGAATATCGAATTCGAGCAGGGCCGACTTCAACTTACGCTCTCGTTTGTGCTTACATTTGTAAGTGCGGCGTGACGTGAATTAAAACGTGTCATGAAGTTTCACGACGTGATCGTGAGTAAACTCAGACCTTCGTGCGTGTGCTTTCGTGATCCGTGGGTGATTTATTTAATATTTGATTAATAATATTAAAGTATTCCTGAAACTAATATACTTTTAATTTCGTGAATTCTCTGCTCGCAGCAGATCCATATAGAGGGCGCAGTGTGGCCATGAAACCCACGATGGAATTAAGGCCTCTCTCTCGACATGCAAAAAGGCCTCTCTCTCTCAAAAAATCCGATCCCGTGATGTCTTCAATATTCGACGACATTGTAAGACCATGAAAAACCGGTAGTCAATAGCTTGATCGAGTCTTAATTCCTTTTCAGTATCTTTAAAGCAGCGGTGGGCATGAAGTTAAAGTTTGGTAGCTGTCAAACAGAAAAAAACCCTTATAAGCGAGACCCGAATCGAGCAGCCTTTTATCCGACCAAGTCTCGATCGGGAAAGTGCTTTGCTGTCGTCGGCTTGTTGCGAGTGGAGCTGGCATTGTGAGTTTTTGATTTTGTTTTTCTTTCCGAAGCGTCGCAATTGTGTGGCGACTTAGTGGCGTCAAAATAATCGCTGGCTTATATAAATAACGGCTTGGAATGGCTGGGATAATGGTATAACAAAATTATGACAACACTGCGTATGAGTGATACACATTACTTTAGATCAGCGGTAGGCAACAAAGCTTAAGCGGCGTCAATCTCTGAAATCTGCTTGGTTATATAACAAACATTCGACAGAGTATAAATACGTCGGTAAGGTTGATCCTTTATCTTTTTATTATTTTTTATTATCTTATGAAAGCTAAATGCTCTGAGTCTGGGGATAATATATAGGGGGGGAACCACTGTGTTGCCTTTGGGCATAAGTAATGTACACTGAGAGAATAAGATAAATACTAAATGGTCAAGTAAGTAAATAGGTGAAAGTGTGGGATTATACAGTTTGACATACTTAAGGTATATTTATTTAAGTTGACATTTGCAAAAATTAGAAATACTTAGGGCCGTTTTCTCATGTTCCTGTTTTTTTAAATTCAGGTACTTTTTGAGAAACTATATGTTGCCTACTTTTAGGGCGCTTTTAAATATACTGTGTGTACATCGACCCTATTTTGATTTTAAAAAAAAAATGCCTAAAAGTAGGCAACATAAATTTGTTCAAAAAGTACCTAGTTTTAAAAACCAGCAACATGAGAAAACGGCCCTTAGTATCTTCCGACAATTTAAAGTGAAAATTTCAGTGCATACTCTTAGGAGGCATTATAATATTTACTGACCTTCAAGTAAATATATGAGAGAAGCCAATTTTAAATTACAAGTAAATATATATAAAGTTGGTAATTGTTTATTTAACTTTATAAAATGCATGTTATTTCCTTATTGTTTGTAGTAATTATTTTAATTTTTTGTCAAGTGTAATCCATACAACAAAAAAAAACCCCCCAGTCTACACTGATATCTTGTACAATTTATCATACAACTGTCGTGCGCGTGTGTGAGCGTTCCAGGGACCCCAATGCTGCGTGAGGGTTTTCCGGTAGGGAGTCATCAGCTTCATCATCATCATCATAGCGCAGCCACTTGGATGCTTGTGGCTTAGCCTGACCCATTATCCCACTTATTCACATTGAAGGCAGTCAGTCAGTCAGACAGAGAGACAGACAGACAGGGCCAGTCCGCATGCTGGGCTAGCATTTTGAATTGCGCACGAGTTGAGCCAACAGACAGTCCGAAGTCGTGTGGAGTTAAAGGCAAGTGTAGAATGTAGCCTTTTCGTGTCATTGTAATGGCGGCACATCCGTTGCAAGTAAATGCCATTTGTCGAAATAAATTTCCGTTTTATTTAAATCCACGCACAGGAAGTGGGTGGGGGAAGAGGAATTCCCCACATGTGGCCAACACACACACACACACGCACAAAACCAGGCTTAAGTGTATATTTTATTATTATTTGGACTGCTTGATGACATTTGTCGTTGCTAGTGGCAAAACCGGATGTCCCTCCCAAACCCCCTAACCCACACTCCTTTGTGTGTGTGTGGGTGTGTGTGGTTGTGTGCGTGTTGGCTTTTGATTGCCGCATTGCGTATGTTCAGTTGTATTTTGTAGCCTCTCTATCTCACTCAATCCGCCGGGCTCCTCTTGTTTAGCTTTTCGTCAGCTGCAAATCATTTAGCTGCGTTAAATGTTTTCCTCTGATCCTCCCGCACCTCTCAATCACCTACTAAGTGAATACATACGGCTGTGAGCCATTGGATTATACCAAATGCGGCATTGCTCGTATGCGGAAATTTTATTAGACCAATGCAACATACGAAGCCATGTGAAATAATATAATAATTCTTACAAAAAAACTAAGACTATATTGAAATATATAAAAACTCACTAAGGGTCGTTTTGTCATCTTCATGGTTATCAAATCTAGGTGCTTTTTGAGAAAATGTATGTTGCCTTCTTTTAGGCAACATGACAAAACGGACCCTAGTATTTTTTTATAAAAATACCAAAGAAAATACCTTCAAGATCACAGATTTCAAAAATTTCAATTCATGCCTAATGACGAACTCCGAAGTTAAAAATATTGAGAATAAACGCCTCTCTTTATTTTAATATCTGGGATTTTATTATACAGAGTCAACACAACAATCTTTGGATTTTTAAAGATCTGGTCGACATCACGTTGAAAATTATAAATTTTAATGTAATGAGCTTTAGCTTGCTACCGGCTACATAAGCTACATTTTCACCATTCAAACAACAAGGTTTAATTAAAAACCATTTTAAGCGCATTTATTTTGTTTTTACTGCATTCTTATTAAAGCTTTTTATCTTATTAATCGGTAAATAAGAGTAATCGAATAACTTATATTAAAAAAACTGATGTAATAACTGTTTTTGAAAACTTATTTTAAAAAAATCCATTAATAACTGTTACTAAAGACTTTTAATTTATCACTCAGAAAATAACAATTACTAAAAACTTGTTTTCATAACTCAATAAATAAGAGTTCGAGAGACTTTTATAATCAAATTCAGTAAATAAAACTCAGTCGGTGACATTAATTTTTTAAGCACAATATAAAAATCTTTTTTTATTTAGATTAAGTGTATAATTAGGTTTAAGAATCGACTCGTTTTTAATGTCTTCGTTGGAAGAGTGATGATGCTCAGGCAAATTTTGTAGGGTTATTTGATAACCAAAGTACGCCAGCAGGCTACTTGATTTCCTACTAGTTATTAACAGTAAAGCGGACGCCTAGAAGCCAGTATAAATCTTGTTGTCCTGCTATAAATTTTAAAATTTGTGCAGCTTAACAGGTAAACTGGCAAATAAGCTAAGTAAAGCAACAAAATTAACATAATTAGAGAAAAGTTTGGCCTTATGCTAAGGAAGTCAAACACAAATCAAACAACGACTGGGAATTAATAATTTACTTTAAAAAAGCTTTAAATCGTGAATGGTCTGACTTTAAAGGCCATTTCAAACCACTTTCCATTGATATGTGATCTTTCGCATAGACACCACAAGTTCAAAAATTAACGCCAAGTAGGGCAACCAAAAAGTGAAAAGAGCATTAAGGGGGTCTTCTAACTTTGAACAGTGTTTTATAAGTGTTTTTTAAAAAAATTCTGGAGAGAAAATCCAAAGAGCTTTTTTAGTTTAGTTTTTGGATTTGTGTTATTAATTAAATATTTAATAAGATATACAAAAAATGTTTGGATTTCGAGGGCTGCTCAAAAAGTTATCGGCCTGCCAATTAGGGTTTCAAAAAAAAAAAGGTGTACAGGTGGTGGCCATGATTCCCAGACTCCAGGTTATCGGAATTCAAGACGGTAGATGAGGTTATGATCAGAATTGATGTAATTCTGGCCCGCACCTCAAACATAATTTTCAATATTTTTTTGAAAATTGATTTAAAAAAAATTTTTATTTTTCAAGTTTTGTAGTTAAGTGTAAAAAAATAGTAAAAATTGTTTTTCCTCTTGATTGAGGTACGGGCCAGAATTACATCAATTCTGCGTCGATTGCAACATGACTGATCAAAATCGGTTTAGTGGAACTGGCGCAATCATGGCTACCAGTTAAAAAAACGTGGTTTCGAGAAAAACTCGGTTAAAGTTTTGTGCAACGTTGAAAATACTCACGTTAGCAAGAACATTGCTTCACAAAAATAGATATATCGCTGCTCTAGTGGTGATGGATGCTCAAATATTCAGCAAAAATCTCTACCATTTCCAAAATCAAAGAAAAGTTACAACTATCACTTTCTATTCTTTGCTCCCTGACAGCGAACTATTGAAAGCCGCTTACACAAGCATTCAAAGTACAAGTCCTCTTGACCAGGAGTTTTTCCGCCATATCTTGGAACCAAGAACCCATGGAGCTAAACCGGAGCCAGTTTTGGAATCAGTTCAGATAATTTTATAATAATTATATACCTTACAATGTTGGCCATTTTTTGGCCTGTTTTATTATTGAACCTAACCATTTTTATACACTTGAAAAGTGTATATTAATTTTGCCCAGAAGTTTGTAACGCATAGAAATATTAATTTCCGACCACATAAACTATATATATTCTTAATCAGGACGACGAGCCGAGTTCAATTCCGTCTGTCCGTCCGTCCGTCGCGTCTGTCTGTCTGTCCGTCTGTCTGTCTGTTTCTACGCGAACTAGTCCCTCAGTTTTAAAGCTATCGGGCTGAAATTTTGCACAGAGTCTTCTTTTTACTGCACGCAACTAATATGTCGGAACCGCCGCGTGACTATATCTGCCGAAACCGTCGGTCAAAAAACTAGTTCTAGTGAGCAAAAACTTTTTTTGTTTTCCATCGTAGCGTTACTAATCTTGGTATATGTTAGTTTTATATGCTTTCACACATTTCTGGAAAAATTCATCAAATTCGGATGACTATAGCATATAGCTGCCATAGGACCGATCGGTCGGAAAATGTGTTTTACTAAGAAAAGATTTTTTATGGTATCAAATTCTTATTATCAGTGATTTAAAAATTTTAAATATCTGATATCTATATCCTATATATATTTTACCGGTTAAATCAGTTGGAGTAAAGTTTTTCAAGTGTATTAAAACTTCGGCACAGTCGAAGTTAGCTTTGATTTCTCGTTTTTTTGTTGTTGTTGAACTGCTCTTAAATTAAAATTTCATGCCCACCGCTGATTTAAATTATTTGTCGGTAGATTGTGTCATATACATAAGTCTTACTATATTCAAAAAAGTATCAATACAAAATACAAAAAAAAGTAACGAAAATAAATTGAATATTTAAAGGAGATATTTATCTCGATTGCATTCTAGCAAAACGTCGCAACAGTTGCAAAAATGCTGAGAATGCAAGTTTCGACAAGAGAAGTGTGAAGGAGATTGCATTAAGACAACTTAGAGCATGGTTTAGGATTAGAATTTCTGTGAAAGGGCTTAATTTGAATGCATGAAGGATGCGGGCAATTATATCCTTAAAATTGTCCAATCGATTCTGCCAATCGACGGACCCATGTTTTTTTTAAAAAAGCAAAGAAAAAAATAAAAATTTGGCGGTTGGCAATCTTAATCATTTAATTTGTTCCAAGTAGATTTGTTTACATCAATTTTGAATATGATATCTCTCAAATGGCCGCCTCGGCGTTGATGGCGTATTGTGCCCTGCAGCATTTTCCATCGTTTTCGCCAACATTTCGGCCGGAATAGCGGCTATTTCTTCACGAATGTTGTCCTTGAGCTCTTCTACGGTCTTGGCTTGTTAACGTAAACCTTTGACTTCAAATATCCCCACAAGAAGAAGTCAGGCGGCGTCAAACGGGCGAACGCGGTGGCCGTCCAATCACCCTTTCGACATCAAACGGCCCGGAAACATTTCTTCAGAAAATCGATTGTTATCGACTTGTGTGCGGTGGGCGCCGTCTTGTTGAAACCAGAACTGCCTCATACGCTTTCGACGAATAATGGCATCACAAATTGGTCAGTCGCGATAACGCTCCTGGTTGTGGTAACGCATGGCCTTTTCATTTTGGAAGAAAAACGGCCCAATGACCGTTTTCGCACTAACGCCGCACCAAACTGTGACTTTTTCGTCATGAAGAGGCACTTCTTGAATCTCTGAGGATTTTCAGTGGCGTAAATACGGCAATTTTGCTTATTTACGGTCATTCAAGTGTGGGCTTCTCGGACTGATAATTGTTTGCCGTACCGCATTCGAGTCTTTCCCATTCAATCGACGAGGGGCGCCGGGCAATCTTCGTCAATTGAATTTGTCGGACATGCTCCGCGTTCCGTGTGTGGACGGCCGCCCCTGCTGAGAACGGCGTGGGATGTTCTTGGGGACCTCCCTTCGCAGCGATATTCCGCGATCGCCGGTCGCTTCCTCCGATGAGGCCTCGTGTTTAGGGTAGGCGTTTATTTTTAATTTTACCACTTGAGTTCTCTGTTTCCAATAGTTGACATATCTCAACAATCATTCATTTTATGATATTGTGAAATTTAAAAAGAAATGTAAAGCTTCTAAAAAATGCCTTTACTTACCTTAAGCATTTTACCTAGTTACTCATCTGTTCATTTTAAGGTAAGCAGCTCTTTTATAACCAAATTGTCTCGACTCACACAGCCCATTTGACTTTTGTTTGTACACAGAATATTTGGTTCTGCCCACACTTTGTGTCGCATATCTCCTACTCTCATCCCCTCCTCCTGGATGTCTGCCTGATTTTCCGGTTTTCAACATATTCATTTGCATATATGGAAATGCCAAAAACATGGCCGAAAAATTGAATTGAACTTCTGTCCATGTTGATGTCAGTCACTCGGGCTGTCAGTCAGTCAGTCAGTGAGTGAGCCTGTCCATCTCGTCCCTGTGTCTTTTCAGCAATATGTCGGTTTTTGTTTTATGGCCGTTGCCTGGCCTGGGGTAAGGATCTGCCCCGGCTCTCGCTCTATCGCCCCCGAATGAGTGACCAAACACTTTGGCTTTATCCCAGGGAAAACCCCTTTTTTGACATTTAACCTAAATGCTTCGTTATTATTGTTATATGACCCATGTACGGATGAGTTGTTTCTATGTCAAGGCCCATTTATTTGAAATGTTTTTAGGGGTTTGTGTTTGGTTTAAAATCTTAATGAGCAACCCCATTTAATTTTAATGTTTTGTGAACATGTGTTCATTAATGCAGCCCAAAAAAAAAAAATCTAACTTTAAGTTCGAGCTTGACACATCTATTAGAGACAATCGGCCACACTTAAAATAATGAGCGCCTAATTTAACACACACACACAAAAATTCAGGAATTGAAAGGCAGCTAGAAACTTTGGCTTAGCTATGTAGTAGCCGATAAGCGCAATCATTACGCTCGATTAAATCCACGATTCGTTGCCCAGTCGTTCCCACTCGCTCCTTGTGTTCGCTGGGTGATTGATTTGAAATTGGTTAGCGCTGATTTCACACAATCCATTTCCCTGCACGTTTTCCATTTCACTTTGCGCTAAAAAATAATTACAAAAACGTCTTTTGCCAAGGTTGTGTTGCCGACTTTTTGACGGAAGGACGACATTAGGCGGCATTGAAATAATCGCTGTTTAATTGGCCGTATTTGATTTGCGGTCCAACAACAATCATGCGTGATGCGACGATAACTGTTGATTAGATAATGACGGGGGTGGGTGCAAATTCTACACGTGCGTGCACGTGTGTGTGTGTGATAAGCATAAAGTGTTACAAATATTCTATGTCAGTAGGGCAACATTTTTTAAAGTCGAAAAAAAATTAAGAAAGTCAGGAAGTAGGAAGGAGCAATGCAGAATTTATCGTTAAGTTTTAATTTTCATTTTATGCTTGGTGCATAACTATAGCCGCACTTCAAGAACGTCAAGGAATCAATAGACAAATGATTAGGAAAATTTTTTTTTAATTATTTTATTAATGAGTATGACCTTAACTTTAATTAGTTCAAAAATTCAAGAGTTTTTAGCAAATTTCCATGTTTAAATTATTGCCCTTTTAATTCTATTAATTTTAAGGATTGCCGTGTACTCACTGGAGTTCATTTGAGTCCTTGGAAACGCCAGTTGCAAGCATCCAGAATCGCTAAAAGCAAATAACCATCAAAGAACCTCCCCTGAAATTCTCTGTGAGATATAAAGGGGATCTTTCCTTAAATCCCTTCAGTAGTAGAAAAGTTCGTCAGACCGTACAAATTAAATTTTTTTCTCATCCGAAAAACTTTCCTACAAAACTCTTAATTAATATTAACAACGAATTGCTTTCAGAGTTCACTAATCAACGCTGATCTCGTTTATACAGCTTTAGCTTGGGTCCACCGGGTTTTTTTCCGTCCATAATCATCATGATTCTTCCAAAAATTGCGGACCAGCTGTAGAACAATTTTTTTTAACAATTTGCCGAAATATGGAATTTTGAGTAATAATTTGACCCTTATTGATGTCGGAAAGCAAAGTAAATGTAAATTTTAATTATCAAAAATATTGACACAACCTCAATGATCGCTAACCAAACACACAAGGAGAAATTAAATAGTGCTGCCAAAGTTGTGCACCAAGCTTGACGATTAATTTGACATTGTTAGTGATGTTGTTTTGTTTCTAGCTAATCCCTTTTTTGTTGATTCTCTTTTTATCTGCACTTACCAATTGTTGCTCTCCCCTCTCTGAGTGCATAGTTATGCACCGGAGTTTAGTTTCCTTACGGGCTCGGAACCCGAACTGAACCTCATCCAAAATTTTAAAGGTTTGCACCCTCGCTAGCAACACACAATTTCAACATTTGATGTTTGTTAAAAAGAAAGTGAGAGCTAAAATTCTAAAAACACGACTCGCTCCCAACTTTACATAGTACCAACATTTGTAGTGACACTCTTCATCTTTGATGAATTTTTTTCGAATTTTAGCTCACTTTTTTTAACATAACCACCACTCAGAAAAAAAAGGCATAGCAAAAGGCAGCACAAATTTTGTTACTTATATACCCAATCATATCTTATTTTTTCAGTTCTAGGAATATGCCCATGTTCTCAAAAATGTACCAACCGTTTTAAATTGACGAACAAACTAACATATATATTGATCACTGGCAACACTACGTATGAGTGATAACAATTAATTTACAGCAGAGTTCGCCGGCCAAGGCCCTCAGGGTCCGAACTAGGGATGTCGGATATTTGAAAAATATCTACATCGATAGTTTTTTCGATATTAAAAAAGTATTATTTCAATATTGATATTTTGTTGACAAAAAATCGATATTTTCGATATTTTAAATAAAAAAAGCAAAGAAAACATAAATAGTAACATAAGCAGTTAAATCTATGAAATCTTGGGGTTTTTTATTACCAATAGTCGTTAAAGATTTTATAAAGAAAGCACACTTTTTATAGTCGAAGACAAACTTTTCATAGTCGAAGCCAAGTGCTCCGATGGCACCGAGCTTCCCGGTGAAATAAAATATGCCAATGCCAAGGCGGAAACAGTTGACAATTTGTCATTCTCTTTCAACCAGCACTAAAAAATATCGCAAAAAAAATATTCCATTTGCGATATATCGCGTTAGTAAAATATCCAATATTGATATATCGTTTTTACGACAAAAACATCGATATTCGATATAACGATAATATTTTCGGCATCCAGAGTCCGAACTGATTCGTCAATTCACATGCATATGAGGCGATTTACTACAAGACAACAGTTTTAAATTTTTTCGCTCCTCTCTTTTAGTGCGACCCTTTTTTTTAGGTTTTAAGTCGCCGGCCAGCGGTCAGTAAAATAGTTTGGAGTCGTAGTTCAATGCAATCCAATACACTCTTACTTTTTGGACTCACTCTTGTTGACAAAACTTGATCTTATGTTCAGGTGCAAGCCGTCCCTGTAAAGGAACATGGCAGTACCATGGGGACTGCAGGATACAAGCTGCAGTAAGCAATACGAATTAATAGCTGTGCTGTTCTTTTTTCATTCACACGATGAAGCAAACTTCAAGAAGTTTTCCGAAAAGCTCTTGCTTGTAGGAAAGAGGTGTATAGGGGCAAGCTACCCCACTATCCCACCTTTCATCAAAGAGAAGCTTTTGCAGAAACTTCATACAGTTTGATTTATCGTGTAAATGCGGACTTAGTCGGGACTTACACGATGAAGCAAACTTCATGATATTTTTGAAAACCTCTTGCTTGTAGGAAAGAGGCGTAGAGAGGCAAGCCACCCCACCACACCTCTTCCCTTTTCTCTTTTTTTGAGAAACTTCATAAAGTTTGCTTCATCGTGTAAATGCGGACTTAGTTGATCGCGTAGCTGCTGCTGGTCTTCTCCCCCTCCTTCATGCTCCATACACAGCATGAAAACCCGTTTCGTGTTAAACTTCCGTGTTTTTTGTCCGATTTTATTTTACATTTTCGAAAAAAAATAGATATGAGGTCATAGAAAATATATTTTAAACTTATACATAATATATTTTTCACATCTGTGAGGATTTGCTATTTCGTTAATTTTAAAAACTTTTAAAGCTACTTTCTTAACATTTTCCAAACAGAGCATCTACACTTCGTCTAAATATCATACACATATGTGCATACAATATGGTAAAACAGAATTTTTTTTGCAAATTTATAATTTCTATTAGCGAAAAGTTTGTCGCTCAGATCGTAAAAATGCCACGAACTGACGGTTGACAATGCACTCTGACTGCACTTAGGCTAATTCAACCACTAAAACCAGTTCACGCACACACACACACACAGCCAAACATGGTGTCAGTCATTTGGCAGGCACGAGTGTGTGTGGCCATTGTCACAAATATTTATTTGTACGTTTTGGCCATTTTAAAGTCAGGCGCAAAAAAAAAAACCATTATTACCACAAAATGTTTACATACATATAAAATTTTATTTGATTTTGCACTTTTGGTGCAAGGCAGAGATTATATTGCAGGAAATTAAAAACCACAAATCTAAAATGTTTGAAATATCCGGTGGAACAATTAATTCATTAATGCGAATGGAAAAATGACATACTGGTTGCCGCACACGGGGGACTTTTGCAGCGGAAGTGTAATCAGTGTGGCGGTAAAAACGATAACGAGATGTAACACATATATATATACATATATATTTTTATGCTTATTTCGATAGTCTGTTCATTCATTATTGTGGCGCATTATTAATTTAAATTGTGTTGCATATGTAAAAAGCAAGTTAACGCATATTGATGGAGTTGCCCTCCACCCATTTGATTAACGCCCTTAAATGCAATTTAGCTTGCAGTAAAAATTTTTTTTTTTTTTTTGTGGCATAATTATTTAATGAATTTTATGAACAATTTGCTGGCCATTGGTATTGTCCATGTATTTTAGTTATATCGGAAGCCATTGAAATGTTTACGCTTCAATTAGTCTGCACAGTTACCAAATCCGTGTGAATGACAAATAAATAATTAATTGCACATTAATGCACCGTCAAAATTAATAAAACAACAACAAAAAAATGCGTACTCCTACTTAACGGACTATCTCTCTCTCGATATATATCTGGGCCAATAATCGTCTATAGATTCGTGCATTATGCAAATAGCATATAAAAGATGTGTTAATTGTTCATTCATTGTCAATATGTTATTAATGATTTAAACATTATTTCAAGCGGTCAGATTTTCTTTTTTTCTTTTTTTTTGTTGTTGTGGAAAATCAATTAAGCATTGTTAAAGTTAACTGGAGAAAGCAAAGAGCAGGTTGCGAGTGCCGATTGTCACATTAATGGGGATTTAATGAATTCATGAAAATACTGAGAAACGCATAGATTAAGTTCACTGAGGAAAATAAAGGATTTTCGGAGTTGCAGTATGAACGGAATGGAATTTATGAGGTTTTTGGCCTAAAAAAAACATAGTGTGAGTGTGGTTAACACTCACGAGGCTTTGATGTGAAACATGTTAATTTAAAAGAGTTTATATACCGTGAGAAATGCCCCGGTTGGCCAGCAGTTTTCTTGGAAATCAGTGTTACAAAACAATGTTTGAAAAAAAGAGTTATAAAATAGTGTTGGAAAACAAAGTTCAAGAACAGTTTTGTAAAATAGTGTTGATAAACAATGTGGGAAACACTGTTGGGAAACAATGTTGAAAATAGTCTTGGGAAACAATGTTAAAAAAAAACAGTGTTGGAAAACAATGTTCAAACAAGAGTGTTGGAAAACACTGTTGAAACACTTTTGGAAAATATTGTTGGAAAACAATGTTGGTAAACTGTGTTGGAAATCAAAATTGAAAAGCAGTGTTGCAAAATAGTGTTGAAAAACAGTGTTCGAATGCAGTTTTGGAAAGCTCCCCCAAGGCCAAAGCTCAAGTGGTCTAAATTATAATACTACTAAGTTTAATTAAAATTCCACGGTCGGCCAGGCGATTGCTTAGATTGTAAGCTATGAATGCAATCATTAAGAAAAGTAAATAATAAAGAGAACATTTTTTTAAATATTACTTAAACCAGAAGCACATAAAGGTTAAATGTCTTCAGGTTCGCAAATTGATCATTTTCTCCAATTTAAAAACAAATTTAATTAATAAAGGATTTTTATTCACACTTTTACAAAAATGAAAGAGCAACATATAAAATATAATTGGACAAAAAAATTTAATATTCAGCCATTGGGTGCTAGTTTTCAGAGACACCTCAAAAAAATCTCCGCGCAGTGGACACGATATCTGTTGATAGATTCAACTGAAATTAATAACCCAAATTTAAACTGTTAGTAAGTGAGTATAGCTCGCTATTAAACAAAGAGATAAAAAACATCAGAATTTCACTCAGGAAAATAAAGTATTTTCGGAGTTGCAGTGTGAACGAAATGGATTTTATATCATTTTAACCTAATATTTGAAACTTTGGGCCCATTTCTCATGTTATACATACGTAGGTTGCTATATATATTTCGAGTCTAATAATGAAAACGCGAATATCTATGATCAAAAATGGTTTTATGGTTTTTCAAAGTATTCTCCAGCTAGATTTATACGCTTTTGCATGCGCTCAAACCAATTGTCGAAGCACTTTTCCACTCCGATTGAGACACCTGCAAAACATGGTTTTTGAACTCTTCAACAGCATTTCTTCTGGCGACGAAAATCGTTGACCACGCATTTTTTCCTTGATGTGCGGTAATAAAAAGAAGTCATTGGGTGCCAAGTCAGGGCTGTACGGCGGATGACCCCTCAATTCGACGTTTTGGGCGGTCAAAAAGGCTGTGAGAGCTCGCATTGTCATGGTGCACAATGATCATCTATCTTCTCTTGTTCTTTTTTTCGAATTTCTTCGAAGACTTCAGGCAAACAAATTGTGGTGTACCACTCAGAATTGACCGTCCTACGTTGCTCAAGCGGAACAGTCGCCACATGACCAGTTTTACCGAAGAAACAGGCGACCATTTGCTTCGAAGTGCTTCTTCCACGAACGACTTTCGTTGGATTTGGCTCGTCTTCGAAGACCCACACGGTCGATTGCTGTTTTGTTGCGGGCTCATAAGCATAGATCCATGATTCCTCACCTGTGACGATCTTATAAACGTCTTTTGAAACACCGCGATCATATTTTTTCAAAATTTCTTTGCACCAATCCACACGAGCCTTTTTTTAAGCGATAGTCAAATGGTACGGGATCCAACGAGAACAAACCCTTTTTAAGCCCAGGTGTTCATGCAATATCGAATGTATGCTGGTGGAAGAAATGCCCAAGGATGCCTCTATATCACGGTATGTCACATGACGATCTTGCATTACGCACGGCATCAATGTTTTCTGGCACAACGACTGTTTTTGGACGACCTTCGTCTTCGAGCGAGCGTCGCCCGCGATTGAATTCATTAAACCAATTTTCACAGTGCTATAGAATGGTGCTTCATCGCCATACAAAGATTTAAGTTCATCGTTGCACTCTTGTCGTGATAATCCACGTCGAAAGTTGTGAAAAATGATTGCACGAAAATGTTCACGAGTTAATTCCATTTTTCTGCCGAGGTAAGTTTTTGATTAATCGTTAATCGATATCAAACGTGGTCACACATGAAAGAGTTGTATGGAGCTTTTATCGATAAAAGAGCAAACTTTTTTTGGGAAAAGGCCAATTGGTCCTAAAATGGCTAAAAATGACCTAGGCCAGAAACTTAAATAGCAACCCACGTATGCCTGGAAACTAATCGAGAACTTAATGCTTAATTTTAATCATTTCAACGCATTAGAAGATGAGTTTATGTGCATTGGGTTAGATAACTGTAAGTTATTCAATACCAAAGAAAAACCCAGCTAAAAATCCCATAACACTTTGTCAGTTGGTTCCAATGTCTGATCCCATATTTAATTCTATAGATGCACCATCGGCTTCATTTAACTCGACTCTTTGCTGGCAAAGCTTCCGTTGTTCCACAAACTCATTGAACTTTATGCACACCAAAATCAATGCGAAACAGCCCATACACTTTCAATGCATTTTTATGATTCAACACAAAATACAAAAAAAAACCAGTGGTAGGGGCTAACAAAATGCGGTCAATGAACACATATATGGAACAAACCGTACGATATGCAAAGAAAGAAAGAACAAAAAAAATGAAAATAGTCGTTGCAGCTATCGCGGCGAAAGCCAAAAAACAGTTTGCAGGGTTCTGGACATGCCACCTACTTGGTGACAAACACACACACACACACAACCATACAGAGAACACAGCTAGACCTTTGCCTAAAATGCTGTTTATCTTGTCGAGCGAAGAATGAGTCGAGTTGAGATAGAGAGTGCGAGTGCGGGGCCAGTGCCAAGTATTCAACTGGCGGGGAGGGAAGGAGGTTTGTTGGCGACGATGGCAAACTGCAAAATATAAAGCAGAAAATGAAGTAGCCCGTATTTTTTCTTCATGCTAACAAGTAAAGCAGTTTCCACGTTGTGACCAACCCAACGAAGAAAACGCCAAAGAAAGTTGTGCACGCCGGCGAACATTTTTGTGGTCGAGCAAATTTTTGGGCTTCGATGAAATTTGGCTGCCAAATAGGTTACAAGCAATTTTTACTTGGGTCGCCAGTTTATGGAGTTGTGTGGTCCTCAGCAAATTTCATCTTCTTCTTGTTGTTCTTGTTTCTGTGGTATTTTGGCCATTTTTTTTCTATATATTTTTTTTTAGTTGTTGTTGGCCAGTAAATGAAACGGAAATATGTTTTGTGGGCTCGTTGCACATGGCAAACAAACAAACGAAAAGAATTTTAGCTGGTTGCCAAAATATAAAGCAGAGCGGGTGAAGGAGGCAGTAGACCTGCCAAGTGCTTAAGATCTTAAAGTAAATCCTAGCAACTTTTTCGTAGAACTAAAAGCTCTAAGTGGAAAGCAGAAAAGTGGCAGCAAATTGGTTCAGTGAACAGCTCAAAAGTTCAGATGAAATGAAATAAGTACTTAGACTTAAGTTTTATATGAAATGGTTAAGTTCAGATAATTCGGAAATGTTGTATGTGTGAAATGGGGATCGAAGATACAGCTCGCACAAGCAGTCGGCAGCAAAAACATAATACAGACGCCGACTTGGTCATTTCTCGATTATAAAGATTATTTTTATTCTTCTGTAGTTGCTGAACTGTCCCCGAACCAGGGCTGCAAACCGGTCCGGTACCGAACCCCTAAAAACCGGTTCGGTTCGGTTTTTTGGGTTCCCCGAGCGGGAGCATGAAAGAAAACTTAATAGTTCTGTTTGCTGAGGGAAAGTTTAGGAAGCATTCAAAAAACCTTACAGTTTCTATAGGGTGTAATTAAATAGGTAAGGCGGTCGATCAATGCGCTCTCTTCTCAATTGACAAATATTGAGTGTGCGGCTGACACTTGATGCGAAAGGTTGTGCTCAAGCCTCCCACACATACATACATAATTTGTGTACTGCCCCCTTTGCTCTCATTCTCGCAATTTTAGCAAAATCTCTCAGTTGACAACGTGTTGCGAGAGAGCCACCTTGTAGAATTGCACTAATAAGTCGCATGTTTAAAAAACCCCTTTCTATAGTTGTCATTTTTCCTGGTACCTCAAAATCTTTTGCTTACCAGTTAAAATTCCACCATGCTCTCAACAACGACTTGCGGCTTTCATTGCGATCATGGTGTAATATTTACTGGTGAGGTGACATCAGAAGTTCATCAATTTAGAGCTTTTGCTGAGAGCGCGAGAGTAAATTCAAACTTGAAAATTCAATTACAAAAGAACCTTGTCCGATCGCCAAATAGTTTGTACACGAAAATTCTTAATAATTCGCGATCAATCGATGGCATATTTTTTTTAAACTACCGGTTCTTAAATATTTACCCGCGAGTATTTGCGGAAATGAGAGGAAATTGTTTAACGATAGAGAATGATTACTAGAGAAGAAGATTGAGACGGATCTCAACATTGTAGATACTATACTGAAAATTATAATACACATAGGAAAACATGGTGGTTAGAGCGAGACAGACATTGTCATGAAAGTACTTAGAGAGCGAAAATGGCCACAAACAGCTGCCTAATTTCTGAGTGAAATGATGTCGACTGAATCGTTGAGTCTACATTTACTAGTCTGTGGTTCAACCCACCACTTTTCCTATCAAAATCAGAGCATTGAGAAGACTAAAATAGAATCGTGGGGTGTAGAGTAACCTTAGTATATAAGGGGTGTTCCATTAAGACGTGTGGTTCTTAGATTTAGAATAAAACGCAAATGGTTCGGCATTTTTCCAAATATTTTAATTCGTTCGAAAGGCCACACAATAGGATTATGTTTGAAAAATTATTTCTCGAATATGTTCACCGCGACTATTCCGTTGAATTCTTATTCTTACGAATATATTTTAAAGACATTTTGCAGTATGGCCTCCGGAATGACCCGAATCACCGATATAATTGTGCGTTTCTAGGTTTTAATCTTCTTTGGATCATTCACATAGACTTTGTCAAATGTGTAATCTCACAGAAAAATATCTAAATAGCTAATCACACATCACCGCGACAAGAAATTACAGTGCGACTCAAAAATTCCAAATTGAGGCGAACTGCTGAGTCAATTGGACTTTATAGGGATGTAACTTCAAGTTAAAGTGCAAAATTCGATGTATGGAGTTCGATTGTCAATTGTTAGGAACGACGGCAAATAGACATTTCAGGGGACTCAAAGACACTTTCACTTACGGCAGCAATATGAGAATGGATGATTTTGATGTGCTAAATACAAATCCATCACGTCAGTATTTTTGGTAATTTGAGAGTGGGCGTTATCGCACTGGGCGTTACAGTATGCACCCATCTCATACAATTTAGATGCCCAAAAGTATGCAATGGATCAGGTTTATTGTAAAGTGCATTGGGCCCAAGAAAAAATACTTTAAGGGCCGTTTTCTCATCTTCATATTTTTTAAAGCTAAGTTAGAGCAGAGGGTATATTAAAATTGTCACGATGTTTGTAACGCATAGAAGGAAGCATCTCCGACCCCATAAACTATATATATTCTTTATCAGCATGAAGAGCTGAGTCTATATAGCCATGTCCGTCTGTCCGTCAGTCCGTCAGTCCGTCGGTCCGTCTGTCCGTCCGTCTGTTTCTATGCTATCTCCTCCCTCAGTTTTAAAGCTATCTTGACCAAACTTTGCATAAAGTCTTTAAATACACATAGGCTGCCCATTTGTCGGAATTGGCCGGATCGGATGACTATATCTTATAGCTGCCATAGGAACGATCGGTCCAAAAACAAGTTCTAGTGAGTAAAACTGTTTTGTTTTCCATTGTAGCGTCACCAATCGTGGTATTTATTAGTTTTATATACTTTCACACAATTGTGGAAAAATTTATCAAAATCGGATAACTATAGCATATAGCTGCCATATAAACGGTCGGTCAAAAAACTAGTTCTAGTAAGAAAAACTTTTTTGTTTTTCATCGTAGCGTCACCAATCGTGGTATTTATTAGTTTTATATACTTTCACACAATCTGGAAAAATTTACAAAACGGATAACAAGAATGCAAAAACGGTCGTAAATCAGTGAGAAAAACTTTTTGTTTTCCATCGAGCGTCCCCATTCTGGTGTATTTAGTTTTATTGCTTTCACATAATTCTGGAAAATTTATTAAAATCAGATGACTATAACATATAGCTGCCATATAAACGGTCGGTCAAAAAACTAATTCTAGTGAGAAAAACTTTTTTTATCAATGGTAGCGTCTTTGAAAAACTGCAAGGGTATTTAAAACATCGGCGTAGCCGAAGTTAGCCTTCTATTTTTTTTTTAAAAATCTATGTTGCCTAATTTTAGGCCGCTTTTAAAATCGCATTCTGGTCGTAGCAGACACACTCATAGACTTTTAAAAGCGGCCTAAAAGTAGGCAACTCAATTTTATCCAAAAAGCACCTGGACTTGAAAAAACAGGAACATGAGAAAACGTCCCAAAGTATTGTTGGAAAACTATATTTGGTTTTAATTCTTATTCCCTTATTTTAAGCTTAGCTCATATTGTAAACATTTGATCATTTTAATTGATTAATTAAATAACTGTCATATTTAGCAGTTTTCACTAATCATAATAAAGAAAATGCATAAATTTACTTTAATGATTATATTTTATGACACAACCACACTTAATACAATTTATATACATATATCGTAACCAGCCCACAAACGCACATAAATAATGTTTGCATTGACCGCAAGAGTTCATTTATCAAAAAAAGCAGAAGCTAAATATTTATATAGATTTTTGCACGCAGTTTCCGGAAAGAGAGAGAGAGAGACTGAGTGAGATTTGCCCAAGTGTTAATAGCTCATAAATATTTTAAAATGTTTAGCATTTTCTTGGCAAACGAAATCCCTAGGCCCAGGCTCTGGCTAAGGTCGGAATCCTTTTAGTGCGGTCATAAATGACACACACACACACATCCCTTAAGTGTGACATAATATGTGAAATATTTTGTGCAAAGTTACACAAAAGGCAACCAGCGGCAGGACGAGTAGGACATGTGCTTGCCTTGCATGCCCATTTAATTTTGCAAAATGTTTGTTTGATGTCCTTAATAGGCTTAGAGAGACGCGCTACCTTGCAACCAAAAAATGATGAAATATTCAAAAGTTGGCCAAAGAAAGCTGCAAGTCAAACACAAGTTCCACTTCCACAATTTTTCCATACATATATCACTTGATAATGCCATCCACCGCCGCAACTCAGATATCCTTGCCCACAGTTGAATTGCATTTCCCCCCCATTTACCGTCTTTTGAAAAACGTCGCCAGCTTCGCCATTTGGTTATGCCATGGGCAAAGTTTGCACATTGAGGTTGTCGAAAGTTTGTCTATTCATTAACCCAAATAGTACCTGGCGCAGGAGGTGGGGGGGATGAGGGGAGGTAGGCAAAAGGGAATACTCCTCGTACTTATACCTGGGCCGCCTAGGCCAGTTTTGGTTTAAGTTTCACAAGCTAATTTGCATATTTGAGTGACTGCACACACGACTTTCATTTTCCTCAAGAAAACTGAGAGAGAGAGAAAAAAAAAATACTTGTGCACTTCTTAAGACTTATGCTGGCTGGTCTTAACAGCTTAGCTCTGACAGATGACAATGATAAGGCCAATTCTTGAACTAAATGGGGTAAATGGATTTTGCTGTCAAAAGGCCAAACAGATTTTTAATGCCTCAAGTCACTTTCAATTAGTTGAAATTTATTTTTGAAAATGTTTTTAGAGATTTTTACAAATTGGTAAAGTTAAAAGTTGATGCGGGGAGCAAAACTGTTGAATTCTATTCAAAAGGAAAATTATGCCTTTTCGATAAGGGCATTTATGAGCGGGGAAGGCATTTTATTAACTTATTATGAAGGTATTGAGTAGCACTATAATAGTCAAAAGCGGAGACAAGTGAAATACTGATTCAAAATAATGGCCAAATAGAAAGCGATTGAACGGGACAAAAAACCTAAAAAAGAATAGGAAAAGCATAAACAAAATGTTTAGAATCTTAGCAGTGGAGAGTTTTAGTGGTCAAACTCAGTACTTTTTTTAAATAAATAAAACTGCGTAAGGACAGCGAAGACATTTTGCCAATAGATCGATGATTATGTATATATTTATGCTTTTAACTATAATCAAAAAAGCACTAATCCGACGTTGTGGTCTCAGTATTGAAATGGTTTTTGCACAAAAACACAAAAAAATAGTAGAATTAATTTTTAACCACTAAACTTTAAACTTACAGACCGAACAGACCAACTTTGAACGACATTAAAAAATAAAAAAAAAAATTTTAAAATTGGGATTTTTTATTAAGTTGCTTATAAAAAAATCTGTTTGTGTAAACTTTCGGCATTCACTTTTCAATTTGGACACATATAACTAAGTTTTTTCGGTATCGAACGGGACATTGAAAAATGGACTAAAGGAAACCAAAAATTTGAGTTAACCGATTGCATGTACCTTGTTTTTTTAGATAAATTATAATGAGAGACATTTTGTAGAACAGTCTTTTATGTATGATCTTTCAAAGAAGATAATAACAAATAAACACAATTAAAAGGAAAAAAAAAGCACTTTGCAACTTTGCTGTGATTTACCATTGATTAAGACCATATGTTCACTTTAATTAAATTAGTTAAATTTGAATGATTCTTTACCATAATATGAATGAACAGAGAGATTTCAAGAACTTTTAGATTTTTAGCCTCGGTGGACATTTTGGCGGAAATGCCCATATGCAAGATTTTGATGACAGAGCACTTAATTCCATAATATATAGAAGGATCTGACGGCAAAAGTTCCGTTTGTTTTAGTACTTTTTAGTTCGTTCTTAACTTCATTCAAAAATGGTAGACTTTTCGTAAATCTCTATATATATTAAAAGAGATTGCCCTCACTGACTGACTAATTTACTAATGACGCAGAGCCTAAACGGTAAGATATAGAAAGCTGAAACTGGAGGGGTTTTGGAAAATTCCACCTTAAGGGATGGAAATCTCCCTAAAATGCTTCCGATTGACTTCAAATTCGGTTTGTAAGTAAAGTAGGAGAAATAATTGGACACGTGTTTTCCAGATTCCAGATTCGCTCACGAGGAAAATTTCTGAAAAATTCAATATGGAAAAAAACTGATTTTCTAGCGATAGACTTTAAACTCTGTTTGTGAAATTACTTAGATATGAGATTTTCCGTCGAATTATTTTCTAAAGGAATTATTATTTTTCATACGGTTGACTTCAATCTCGGCTTGTGATTTTCCAATTTTAAAAAAACCGTTTCCAGAGTGGAAAAATACCAGAAAATACTATAAGGAGTAAACTATTATTATTATTTATTATAGTTAGACAAAGTGCTGTCTAACATTAAAATAAGACAATAAAATATTTCTTACATCTAACATAGAAGAGTGAGCAGAGAATAGATGGTAGTACATATTATAGTTCAGTTCCGGAACGGTTCATAATGAGTATAATTTGTAAGGCATGGCTGTAGATAGATCGGAAAGAAGTTCCTGGTGAGACGGAAAGGAATTGCAAGATTTATTTGGCTAAGCAGAGCACTAGAGTCAATCTCACCTGAGTTTATGAATGAAAAGCACACAATGGCAAGTCCGGCGGTTCTTAAGTGAAGGAAGATCGATTGAGAGTAATCTGTGCTCGTATCCCCCCAGTTGAGGCCAGTTGAGGCCACGGAGAGCGCAAATTAAAAACTGTTTTTGGACCGATTCAAGTTGGTCCTGATATGTTTGGTAATGAGGTGACCAAACACATGACCCATATTCAAGAATTGGGCTAACCGGGGAGACATATAATTGTTTAGTGATGTAAGGATCACTAAATTCCTTGGATCATCTTTTGATAAAGCCAAGAACAACCTATTTCAACCTATTGACTTTAAGCTCGGTTAGTAAACAAAGTATGAAAATAACTTCGATGGATCCGCGCATTAGAAAAATGGATGGAAAATTCTATAAGGAAAAAATTATTTTCCATTCGGTTTGTGGGCAAATTATGCAAAAATAATTGACAAGTACGTAGGTTGCTATATATATTTCTGGCCTAATAATGAAAACGCGAATATTTATGATCAAAAATGGTTTTATTGTTTTTCAAAGTATTCTCCAGCAAGATTTTTACACTTTTGCATGCGCTCAAACCAATTGTCGAAGCACTTTTTCCACTGCGATTGAGACACCTGCAAAACATGGTTTTTGTACTCTTCAACAGCATCTTCTGGCGACGAAAATCGTATTGACCACGCATTTTTTCCTTGATGTGCGGGAATAAAAAGAAGTCATTGGGTGCCAAGTCAGGGCTGTACGGCGGATGACCCCTCAATTCGACGTTTTGGGCGGTCAAAAAGGATGTGAGAGCTCGCATTGTCATGGTGCACAATGATCTGTCTTCTCTTGTTCGTTTTTCGAATTTCTCCTGAAGACTTCAGGCAAACAAATTGTGGTGTACCACTCAGAATTGACCGTCCTACGTTGCTCAAGCGGAACAGTCGCCACATGACCAGTTTTACCGAAGAAACAGGCGACCATTTGCTTCGAAGTGCTTCTTCCACGAAAGACTTTCGTTGGATTTGGCTCGTTTTCGACCCACACGGTAGATTGCTGTTTTGTTTCGGGCTCATAAGCATAGATCCATGATTCGTCACCTGTGACGATCTTATAAACGTCTTTTGAAACACAGCGATTATATTTTTTTTTAAAATTTCTTTGCACCAATCCACACGAGCCTTTTTTTTAAGCGATAGTCAAATTGTGCGGGATCCAACGAGAACAAACCTTTTTTACGCCCAGGTGTTCATGCAATATCGAGTGTATGCTGGTGGAAGAAATGCCCAAGGATGCCTCTATCTCACGGTATGTCACATGACGATCTTGCATTATCAGTTTTTCTGGCATAACGACTGTTTTTGGACGACCTTCACGACCTTCGTCTTAGAGCGAGCGTCGCCCGTGATTGAATTCATTAAACCAATTTTCACAGTGCAATAGAATGGTGCTTCATCGCCATACAAAGATTTAAGTTCATCGTTGCACTCTTGCCGTGATAATCCACGTCGAAAGTTGTGTAAAATGATTGCACGAAAATTTTCACGAGTTAATTCCATTTTTCTGCCGAGGTAAGTTTTTGATTAATCGTTAATCGATATCAAACGTGGTCACACCTGAAAGAGTTGTATGGAGCTTTTATCGATAAAAGTCCAAACTATTTTTGGGAAAAGGCCAATTGGTCCTAAAATGGCTAGAAGTGACCTAGGCCAAAAACTTAAATAGCAACCCACGTATCATTACTCTTTAAAGATGATATTTATTTTCTAGTCTGTGGTGCAACCGACGCATATTAGCGAATTATGCGCCTACGACTTACACATACATACAAAATTTGTGTGCTGAACCCTTTTCTCTCATTTCCGCGCTCTAAGCAAAAGCTCTTAATTGACAATGTTTTACTAGAGGACAAACGGAGAGTAGGAGTTGTTTAGTTGTTTCACTCCAAAAATTACAAATTCCCAATAAAATATTTATAAAAATTGCTTCGTAGAACCAACCCAACTTACTTATATAGAATACAAAAATGTCCACAAATCTCACACATAGGAAATCAAAGCCGACATAGAACAACATTTCATGGGAAACCCAAACAACAATTGTTGTCTCCCTGACCAACAATGCACTCTTGCGCCTGGATGCCAAGAAACTAAAGCTTTGAATTTTATATGCTGACGTTTGATTATCGACACGCTATTCTGCGTCCAAGATTTTCATTCTTCTAGTAAAAAGTGCTGCCATGTGGCTCTAGCAAAGCAAAAAAAAAAAAGGGAACAAAAAGCCGAGTGAAGTGTATATGTGGCACACACACAGACACACATAAACATATATAAAAAAGAAACCCAAAGATGCCAAACATTTTGTGATGGGAAAATATGTTGAGTCTCCTTCAGCTGTGTATGTATGTGTGTGTGTTGCCCGAGCTGTTGGCCGCTGCTTGACAGTCATTTCCAATAACTTCATTTTTCCGTAGTTGAGCAGAGATTGTGTTGCAGATTGCAGATTGGATGCAACAGCAGCACAACCAGACCAGGCCTTGTCATGTGGCTGCCAGTGGGATAACAACAACAACAACAACAACAGCAGCAGCGGCATTGATAAGGCAAAATCAGGTCAGAAGTGTGAGACGTATACGTAATATGAAAAGTATTTTTCGTTTGTTTGTTTGAGGAAATTCTCATTCTTTTGTGTGTTTCCATCTGTTTGTGCCTGTTTGTGTTGTTTGTTTTGGAGCTCAAGTATTCTTCAAATGAGTATTTGGTACTGTCAGAGAATCCCTCCAAATGAGGTTAGGCCATTAACAGTATTTTTTTGTTTTTTTGTGGCATTCTTAGCTCGCTTAGCATAGCATACTTTTCGGCTAATGATAATAGAGGGCATCGATCAGCTTAAAACAGAAACTATATTTATGATTTGGCATACTTTTAGGGGTCATTGCGGAAAATCTTTTTAAATATGTAGGAGAAAAGTAGGCCACATGCGCCGATGTTTTTAAACCGTTTGCAGTTTCTTTATTTTATATATACTACGTTTATGTACAAATAAAATATCAGGGCTGCAAACCGGTTTTGAACCGAACTGGTTCGAACCCGAAATTCCGACTTTTTTTACTGTGAACCGAACCACTTGTGAAAAAAATAGTTGATAATAATAAAATAGTTCATAAATACCTGAACCTGCGAAAGTCTTAGACCGGATTTACACGATGAAGCAAACTTCATGATGTTTTCTACAAAGCTCATGCTTTTATGAAAGAGGTGTAAAGGGGAAAGCTACCCCACCTCACCGCTTTCCCACAGACAAAAGCTTTTTGAGAAAGTTCATGAAGTTTGCTTCATCGTGTAAATCCGGTCTTAGTTAGGCGTAAGATAAGTTTTGTCTGATCAAATAAGAAGAATTGACCAAAAATAACTTAAAGAAGTTCTTTTTAAAAATTGAATTTGAAAATAAATTTACTCGTATGGTAAAATAAACAAAAAAACAGATTTTTCAAAATTTGGTAAAACTTGGGACGAACCAAGGTTCGAACCAAAACCTTAGCACAGAAACCTTGAACCTCAAATTTCTGAGCCCTAATCATTGGTTAATTTTGGTTCGAACCCGCGAATCGGAACTCCGCAAAAATGATTTAGGTTTGCAGCCCTGTAAAATATCATGATTTTTACCCTTAAAAGTATGCTATGTTAATGAAAATAAATTATTAAGGAAAATATTTATTTTTAGTTTAACACTTATTATTTTTGTATAACTTTGACTGGTCCGACAATCTGAGTGAATGCACAATTTGGATCAATTATCTCGTTAAAAAAGTAATAATTGAAGAAATTAAAGTTTGCATACTTTGAGGGGCAAAAATCATGATTTTTTTACTCTGTACCGAAGGTGCGAAAAGTATATTGGGTTTGTGCAAATGTATGAAACAGCTAGAAGGAAGCATCTCCAACCTTATAAAGTATATATATTCTTGATCAGCAGCAACAGGCGAGTCGATATAGCCGTCTGTCCATCTCAGAGATGGTAGAAGCTAGAGCTTTGAAGTGTATGGAAGATATAATTCTTATTCTTGCAGGCAGATCAAGTTTAGTTTTGCTTTTTGCCACGCCCCCTGCCTCCCCCGCAATTTGAAAAAAACCTCATATCTTCCACATTTTTGGAGTTAGGTTGCTCGAACCTTCTAGACATATATTTTACTCATCATTACTTATCGAGCTCCGATACATCTTTTTTCGATCAGATGTACGATTGGCCACAAAACACCAAAAAAAGTTAGGTTTAATTTACTCATCTTACTTATCACCCCCCGTGTGGCCCCAAATTTGAAAAACACCTCAAATATCCCACAATTTTGGAGTTAGGTTGTTCGAACCTATTAGACATATATTCTACTCATCATTACTTATCAAGCCCCCATACATCATTTTCCGATCAGATGAACGAAAGTAGAGTTGCCACCCCCACAATTTGAAAAACACTTCAAATATCCCGCAATTTTGGAGTTAGGTTGTTCGAACCTTCTAGACTTGTATTCTACTAATCATTTCTTATTGAGCCCCTATACATTGTTCTCCGATCAGATGAACGATTGTAGATTGCCCCCCGGTCACATTAGAAAAACACCTCAAATATCCCGAAATTTTGGAGTAGGTTGTTGATTAAACCAATATACTTGCCCATGTCCGATCAGATGAACAGTAGAGTTGCCACCCCACAATTTGGAAAAGACCTATATTCCCAAATTTTAGAAGATTGTTCGAAGCTTTTAGCCATGTATTTATAACATACTTATTGAGCACATACTTATTTTCCAATAGATGAACGATAGTAGAGTTGCCACCCTTGCGATTTGGAAAAGACCTCATATCTACCACAATTTTAAAGACAGATTGTTCGAATCTTTAGACAAATATTTTAATCATCATTACTTATTGATACACCATACACCGATTCACGATCAGATGAACTATCGTCTAGTTCTAAGTAAATAACATAATAACGCTTTGAATTTTGTAATTTAATAATATATTCTTAAATAAACCTTTCCCGGGTATATCAAAGTCAATTAAGGTCTCCCAAAAAACGCCATGATTCCGGGACTCCGGTTGATCGGATTTTTAAACGGTAAATGAGGTTATGATCAAATATTTCTACGACGCACAGTGGCGCCATTTGAGTTTTTCCGTTTCAAAAATCATAACTTTTGAACCAAATGAGATAATTGAATAATTTATTAATGCCAAATGATAGATAATTATTCAACCTATGAAACTTATGTTTAAAAGGGGTATTACGCCTACTAGATGCTTACCTATGGGTTATCAAAGTCAAAATTTGTGGAAAAATCCATTTTTATGTAACAAGAAAAATTATTTTTAACAATTATATATTTTCTTTTGTTTAAAAAATTTGTAAAAAAAAAATTTTTTTAAATAAAAAAAAATTATTTTATCCAAATAATCCATTTTTAAAAAAAAAAATTATTTTTAACAATATATATTTATTTTGTTTAAAAAATTTTTTAAAAAAATTTAAAAAAATATTTTTTTTTTTTTTGAATTTTTTTCAAAATTATTTATAAGTTTTTTTCGTAATAATTTTTACTATTCATAAGACAAGGTTTCTTTTGAAAGATTAATCATTTTTGAACTAAGACTAAACTCCAACTCTTTTTCGTGACTTCATATGCCACAGGGTGCCACTGTGCGACGTAGGGCTATGGTAAAAATTTGCTTGTAGGTCAAATATGATGATTTCTGATTAAAGCATAAACGTAGTAATATAATTAAAGCCCAATTCAATAAACTTACTTTTATTCAGCAAATAATTACTCTAATTATGTAGCTATGTTTCCCTGCCTTGCTCTTTAGTGTTGCTTTTTAGCAACTTCTTTAACTTGCCTAAGCAAAATGGCAACTGGCACAAGTCATAACTTTCATTAACATTTGTTAGCCCTCTCTCTCTTTCTCTCTTCCCCTTTCTTGCTCTTTAATTTATGCTAAATGATCAACGGCAGCTGCTTATGTCTACGTTTTATTTGCCCAGGCAAAAAGAAAACAATAATTTAGCTTGGCGAACTGCTGCACAAGCAGAAACAACAACAGAAATAATATCCAAGCGAAGCGGCTCAAGGAATAAAAAAAAAAAAGGGGTAAACAGGAAGCGGAAGTACACACACGTACACATATATACACACATGTGTGTGTGCATGCATGTGTATGTATGGCGGGTGGAGACGCTCCAACTCATTTGCCTTTGCGCTCACGTCTCTGTAATTTATGCCAAGAAAAAAAAAAAACAGTATGCAATATTTTTTGTTTGCCGCAGCCCGAGAGTATGCTACAGCAAAATTTGAGTTGCTTAAGAGGCAACGATGTCAGCGTCTCATAAGCCATAGAAAAGGGACATGTTTTCCGGTTTTTTTTTCCAGCAAATAAGTATTTGTGTTTTCTTGACATTTGTTAGTTCTTTTTTTTAGCCTCATTGAGGTCATTTAAATTGTGATAAACCAAGCTGGAAATCACTTGGATTTGAAAACCATGAAGATGAGAAAGTTTGATCAAATAGCATATAGCTGCGGACTGATATATGTCTTAAGCAGGAATTAATCCCGAAACGAATATGGGTTATGGTACCGGTTTCGGTACGTACCAAAATGAGAATTTCGGTTGAAGGTTCTATTTCGGGTTTCAGTTTATTTCGGTTTTCGGTTCCGATACGGTACTCAGATCTTGATTTCGCTATACCGGTACTTAAATTTATTTTAATATTAAAAATTTAAATTATTAATTGAAAATCTCAAAAAAATTAATAGAAGTAATAGAAATACAAACTTGTGTTCTAGGTTTTTTTTTTTCAAATATACCGATTTGTATATATATATTTTTTTTTTTTGCACGAACAATTTCGCTAAACGCTTTTGTCCACTCTTTCAGTGGTATTCCAACACTCAGAAAAAAACAACCTACAATTAAGGAATTCTCTATTCTTATGTCGCCCAGACATTTCTCATAAAGTATCACCGTTAAAAATAGAGAACTTTAGCGATTTGAATAGATTTGAACCCATCCTATAAGACTACGGTCCAATATAGCTCTTAATGCTCTGGTAAAATACTCTAAGGGGTATATCAGCTCTAAAAAACTCTTTTTCGTACAAAAACAGATTGAAAGATTAAATCTGTCTTAGATTTTTCGTATTTCTTCATTTCTAAAATTTATATCATTTTTCTAACACATTTATATTTAAGCCTGGATTTTTTTTAATAGGCTTCAGATTTACTAAAGTAAAGTTTTTCCGCTATTTAGAATTTTTCTATATATATCTCACAGGGCAACAACCATTTTGCTCTAGCCTTCTGTTTCTATTCTGTGCCCTGATTCCCTGGTCTCGGTTTTTCTCCATCAGCTCTTGTTTTCAAGAAATCGCGGAAAATCCATTTTGCAGTTTTTTTAGCCTATGGAAAATTATGGGGGGTCACACCAAGCACAAATTTGTAGGTTTATAAGTTTTATGCGATTCTTTATATATCAATGCAGTCATAAAAAATCAAGCGAGCCGCATCAGCAAACACGAAAGTGACTAAATTGGACCTTGAAGATAATTTTTTCTAAATTTATAGCAAATCTACAAAATAGTGCGTAAATCGGAAAACCAAAACAACTATTTTAGCATATAGTTCAACATATCCACTATTTTTACGAATTTTGTTGCACTTTTATCAGCTTTTTGGACTAAGCTACAGCCGTTTTTTCACGAAAAAGTGAATTAAAATTTATAGCAGGACTACTAGATTAATTCTCAAAATGTGTATAGGAAATATGAAAAGACCACTCGATTTAACATAGCTCTTACATTAATAGTCAAACGAATGTACAATAATATTCCGGCAGTACTAGATTAAAAAAATGTTCCCCAAATTCATATTTGATCTATTTATCCATTTCTTATATATTTTAAAAAAATAATTTGATCCTGGTTTTTCTTTATTTATAAAATGTAAGACATTTTTTTTGGTTCCTATTATAACGGTTAACGGTTTTCGGTTCACAAAATTTTTTAATATCGGTTCCGGTTTCGATACTGGTACGTGGCTTGAAACGGCTTATATCGGTTAACGGTTGCGGTTTAGGTTACGGTATTATTCCCTGGTCTGAAGTGTTCGAACAATCTATCTTCAAAATTGTGGGAGATATGACGCTTTTTCCAAATTGCGGGGGTGGCAACTCTACTATCGTTCATCTGATCGGAAAACGATGTATGGGGGCTCGATAAGTATTGAAGAGTAAAATATATTTCTGATGAAATGTGTGGCAGATCGATAAGTAATGACGATTATAATATATGTCTAGAAGGATTGAACAATCTATCTTTATTGTATGGCGTATCGGCCACTCTCTTTAATAAACTAAAATTAATCTTGTGATTTCTTAAAAAAATCCTATATTTAATATATATATATAAACAAACACCCGATCGAGACAACAATTTCAAAATTGGAAAATTAGTACACAAGTTAATCCTCTCGTACTTGTCATCGATTGGGATCGATTTTAGTCGAAATATCTCGGGTTTTTTCTTCTGTTGTAGTCAATAGATCTTCCTGGAGAAGTTTATCTATACGCGAACAAATTTTTTTAGGTTTTCGTTTGTTTAAATTTTGTAATTAAAAATTAAATTTTTTTCAATGTATGCTCTCTTGGACAATTTTCGAAGGAATCTATAATATTTTTGACATTATTTCCCTCTTAACAATCAGACATTGTGACTCTTTAAGATTTTATTTTGAATAATCACGATTTGTAAAATTACCAGGGACCGAAAATAACAGTTATGGAAGTGAAAAAAATTACTACGAAATATGGATCCCCTGATAAAATGGAGTACATCAATCTTCATAATTTTGAATGGCGAGTCATTAAATGGGATAAATTTTTATTTGCAATTTTTATCACAAAAAAATTTTGAAATTGGTACATTATAATTTTTAAATAAAAATTTTGTTTTATCTGTTAAATGGTAATTTTTATATAAAATTTTTTTAATAACAGTAAATACTAATTTTTATTATAAAAATTTAAATTAATTTTATGATTTACAAACGCCTACTAGATAAGTAATTTTTATAAAAAATTTTTTAATAAAAATGTTTCATAACAATTAAAAAGTAATTTTTATTATAAAAATTACAAAATAAAAATTAAATTAAATTTTTATAATAAAAATTAGTTTCAACCAGGGATTAATCCCGATGCGAATATCGGTTCCGGTACGTACCGAAATGAAAATTTCGGTTAAAGGTTCTATTTTGGTTTTCAGTTTATTTCGGTTTTCGGTTCCAATACGGTACCCAGATTTTCATTTCGGTATATCGGTACGTACCGGTACTAGTATAATTTTTTTTTAATATTCAAAAATTTAAATTATTGCAAGATATCGAAAAAATTAATAAATTTAATAGAATTAAAAAATTGAGTTCTAAGCATATCCCAGAAAAAAACGTTTTTTTTTTATATATACGGATTACTAGTCTTTTTAATTTTTGGACGAACAATTTCACTAAACGCTTACACGTATGTCAGCGCTTCCAGTGGTATCCCTACACTCAGAAAAATATTCCTTGAAATCAGGAATTCTTCATTCTTATGTCGCCCAGACAAACTCGTCTTAGTGCCATTTTTCATAAAGCTAACAAATATTTCTTAATAATGGTTAGAAGTATTCCGATTTAAGATCTGCCGTATCTCCGATAAAAATAGTAAAATACTCAAATATCAGGTATATCAGATTAAATACACAAACACAGTTGGAAACATCTGAAAAATCTGCCTCAGCTTTTCCTTATATTACATTTTTCGAAATATTAAAACAGAATTTTTTTAAGGACAATATTGGATTTAAGTCCAGAAACTTCATTTCTAAAATTTATATTATCAATTTTTTAAACTTTTCTATATTTAAGCGAGAGTTAGACTAAGAAATCCTTTACATTTAGAGGGCTTATATTTACCAAAGAAAAGTTTTTCCGCTTTTTCGAATATTTTTTTTTTTCTATATCTTATATATCTTAAAAGAGAATTTGATTCTGGTTATTCTTAAGACTTTTTCCTGCGTGTATATATTTCTATTTTACCGGTTGAAATATTTAATTGAAATAATCATAAATCAATCAAATAAATAATAAGAAACCGAAACAGTACCGGTACAAGCGTTTCGATATGGTTCCGGTTTTTCGGTTCCTATTATAACGGTTTTCGGTTCTCAAAAAAATTTGAATATCGGTTCCGGTTTCGATTCCGGTACGTGTCTTGAAACGGTTTATTTCGGTTAACGGTTCCGGTTCCTGTTACGGTATTATTCCCTGGATTTAACTGTTGCTCACAAATTTTTATATAAAAATTACAATTTTTTTATCCAAAAAGTTATAACAGTTACGATCCCTGAAAATTACTTAATATTGTGAACCAAATCTTAGTTTTTGAAAAAGTGGTCCGGTTCGGGTTGAGGTTCGAGGGCTCAAAAATGTAAGAGGTTCGGTTCATTGTCCGGTTCGGGGAATCCAAAAAACCCGAACCGATTTTTAGAGGTTCGGTTCTTTAATTAAAGGATTTTAAAATTATATCGGTAGATACCGGTTTATATCCGGTATAACGAAATACGAAACCGAATACCGAAATAAACTAGAACCTAAACCTAAATACGTTACGGTTTGATTCCCTAATTTAAAATTTGAAAATATGTTCGGAACGGGATTAAACTAGTAAGACTTGAGGTCGAGATTGAGTTGAAAAACGGTATTGCAACGGAATATAATTGTAATTTTATGGAGGTTATCCGGACGGGTATTTTCTTTTTTATGGTATATATTAAAAGATACAGTTTTCTGACGCTTAAGTACATATGATGAAACACCTAATTTCGTTTTAATCCCATCAATTTTCCTTGGTTCTAACATGCTCCAAATCATAGCCATGAATACCCCGCACTTTTCCCTCCACATGACCCGCATAGACATCACTCCATAAATGTGAAATGGGCAATTCCTCATCCTGGCGTGCCGCCTTGATGGCTTCACTAATCTCCTGGCGTACCTGCTCTTCAAGTTGTAGTATTTCCTCTTGCTGAAGCAAAGCCTTCTCCAGGCAAAGTTTACGAAAACCATTAATAGGATCACGTTGCAGGCGCACCTCTTGCACTTCTTCACGGGAACGATAACTGGTGCCGGGATCAGACATGGAGTGACCACCATAACGATAGGTACACAACTCCAACAGCAGTGGACCCTCCTTCTGGGCATGTTCGATGGCAAATTGTGCGGCACTACGCACGGCCAAAGCATCTTGGCCATCCACCCAGATGCCGGGCAAAACATCTCCGCGCGTAAAATATTTCATATTACAAGATGAGCGAGCGGAGCTGGTGCCCATGCCATAGTTATTATTCTCACACACAAACACCAAAGGCAATTTCCACAAATAGGCCATATTGAAGCACTCAAAAACCTGACCCTGATTGGCTGCCCCATCCCCGTACAAGGCAAAACAGACGCCATTATTTTTGCGATATTTGCTGGCCAAAGCCACACCGGCACCCAGGGACACCTGGTCACCCACTATGCCGGTGCCACCATAGAAATTGGGACCATACATATGCATGGAGCCACCCTTGCCCTTGGCACAGCCACTCAGGCGACCCGTTAACTCGGCCAAAATGCCCAATATGGAGACACCCATTAGATAGGCCCAGCCGTGCACTCGATAGCCGGTAATGAGCGTATCCTGTGGCCTCATGGCCGCACGTAAGCCCACAGCGCAGGCTTCTTGACCCGTATACAAATGACAGAAGCCGCGCACCAAACGCTCCTTATACAATAACGAAGCGGCTCTTTCCAGCTGTCGAATGGCCACCATTTGACGATAATATTGAGCCGCATCGGATTTTAAGAGAGCCACCCAAATATCGGGTCCATCGGTTAAATGATGCAATTGAAAATCACGCTGGACACGCACTATACAAGTGGTTTCCACTAGCTCTTCTATATCCAAGTCCTGCTCCTGCTCCTCCTTGTTGCAGCATGGTCCCAAGGGGCGTGGCAATTGGGCGGCTGTAAAGTGAACCAGTCGTTGGATTAAGCGGCTGGCAGTTTTGGCTGCTAATCCTCGGGCAGGGTACATGGTTTTTTTTTTTTGCTATACAAAATACGAATTTTTGCTGCTGCTCTCTCCCTCCCAAAATGACAATTGGCTTGAAGTTGTTTTAAAAAAAAAAACTGAATGCTTTTTTATATATATTTCTTACGCTTCTCGCCGGCAGCGCCAACTTGGGATTTCTCGCATAATTATTAAGCATTCAATTTCTACTTTCTATTCTGGTTGTTGCGTTGCATATCCTTGGGGAAGGAGCGCAATGGGGGCGTACGTATGCGACGCGCCTCGCGTGAACGATTGCGCACCACCTTGGAGTGAATTGCACATGAGACGCAATAATGCAATTTGGCATAGAGTTTGGGCAGCACATACGAATCCCAGATGCTGGCCTCCGAAATGTCACGCACCGCGGCCGCCTCGACAATGTTGCGAATGACAAACTTCTTGATCGCCTTATCCTTGGGCACGCAACGTGCACAGTTGGTGCAGCGCACGGCCTTTACATGACCGCGATTATGCTTGTTGCGTCCACCATTACGACGCTTCTTCGTCATCCTGCTATTAACTGTATAATGTTTAGCATTATTGTGATATTTTTAATACCGGATGGCATTAATAATTACCTTATTTATCAATTTGAAAAATCCACGAAGTGAAATCCGCGTGTTCACGCCAGGCGACACTTATGCGAAAAGGGAGTTGCCAGCTAGAAATTTTCAGCACTTGAGGGCAATGTTAGGGTTGCTTAACAGTTATCGATAGAAAAAAGGTCAGAACTGTTGCGGAACTGTGAGGTGTGGTGAATTTCATGGCAACGGTGTGGCAACTGTAACTAAATGCAAACTAGTTCCAAGAAAACATTTTTGTTTCCTGTTTTGTAGAAATTGAAACGAACCAGTTTCTTAAGCAGAACACTAACAAATAATGCAGAATAAAAAGAAAATGTTTCTTTATAAATTAATTTCAACGTTTTTCTAGCATTTTTAATAGAGTAAATTTAAATTTGTACCAACGATTTATTCCGAAACTAATATGGGTCCGGTATGTTCCGAACTTATTTATACAGTTAAAGGAACTATTTTGGTTCTGATACGGTAAAAATTAAAATTGTTCTATGAAATCCCAAAAATTAATGAATGTCAAGGAATTAAAAAAATCAAAGAACATAAAAAAAAACGATTTTATAAATATACCGATCTTATGCCTTAATTAATTAAAGAAGAAAATCGACCCAAATGTACAAAAAAGGAGTGTGTATCGTGTAACACAGTGCGAGCGTAGCTCATTACGAAAAAATCGAATCAAAATAAATACATAAATAATAATAATAAATAATTTTTTGCATAAGAATATAAATTTATTTTATTATTATTTTTTTTTTTATAAAATAGTGTTTCTTTACCAGTCCCAGATCCCTGATCTCAGATCCAAAATAACTGATCCCAGATACCTCATCCCAGATTCCTGATCCCAGATCCCTCAATCAGATCCCTGATCCCAGATCACTGATCCCCGATCCCTGATCCGGAACCCAAATCCGAGATAGATCCCAGATCCCAGATCCCCGATCCCAGATCCGAGATCCATCCCAGATCACTAATCCCTAATCCCAGATCCCTGGTCCGAGATACCTGATACCTGATCCCAGATCCCTGGTCTGAGGTCCGAGATCCCAGATTCATCCCAAATCCCTGATCCCAGATTCCTCATCTCTGATTCCAGATCTCAGATCACAGATCCCTGATCCCAGACACGAGATCCACTTTAGATCTCTGAGCCCAGATCTCTGGTCCGAGATTCATACCAGATCCCTCATCCATGATCCCAGATCTCAGATCCCAGCTCCCGATCCGAGATCCATCCCAAATCACTGATCCCTAATCCCAGATCCCTGGTCCGAGATACCTGATACCTGATCCCAGATACCTGATCCCAGATCCCTGATCCCAGATCACTGATCCCCGATCCCCGATCCCTGATCCCTAACCCAGATTCGAGATAAATCCCAGATCCCTGATCCCAGACCCGAGATCCATTCCAGATCCCTGATCCCAGATTCCAAATCCCTGATCCCAGATCCCTGGTCCGAGGTCCCAGATCCGAGATTCATCCCAGATCCCTGATCCGAGATCAATCCCAGATCCCTGGCCCCAGATCACAGATCCCTGATCCATCCCAAATCCCTCATTCCAGATTCATCCAGATCCCTGATCCCTAATCCCACATCCCTCATCCCAGAGCCCTGTATGAGTGTGCATTAGAGTTGGAGAATCTAGTTCATTTCAATGACCAAGTTCACTATTACGAACTATTCACTTTCGAGTTTAAGATCATTTTTGAACTATAGTTCATTTTTGTGAACTATAATTCATTCTGTAAACTATAGTTCATATTATGAACTATAGTTCATTTTTGTAAACTTTAGTTCATTTTTGTGAACTATTCACTTCATTCGTTTTTTAAACTAAAGTTTATTTTAATAATCAATTCTGCAGCAAACTTACCTTTTAAATTTTCATTTGATTTTTGAAAAATTTGAAAAAATTTTTAAAACGAATTTTTCCATGAAAAAGTTAACTATAGTTAAAATAACTTAAGTTCATAAAACGAACGAAAACATAAACTATAGTTCAAAAAATGAACTATAGTTCATAAAATGAACTATAGTTCATAAAACGAACTATGGTTCAAACACTGAGACCTAGTTCATTAGTTCATAAAATGAATAGTATATTCATACTAGTTCATGAAAATCGGCACAACTCTTTTAGCCAATGATTGAGTTTGGCCTATACAATAAATTTTTCAACAGACGATTTAACTATTTTTTGGGGTCATTAGTTGGCAGCACTGCATCGCATTAATATTTATCAAAAATGCTTTTTCCAATGATTCCCAACGAATCTATTTTTTTTTAAATTTTTTTTCTTATTTGAGCAATAATATTTTTGCCAAAAATTAGCATATTTCTGACCACTGTGCAATATTTTAGTCCAAAATTAGCATATTTCTGCCCACTGTTCTTCCTTGTTGGTGTTGATAACAAAAAATATGGAACTAGTTCAATAAATTTCAATGGCCCGAAAATAATTCATTTAATTTTAATTCAGTCTTTTATAATAATTTGAAACAAAATTAAATTAAATTAATTTTATATGAATTAATCATCCCTGGTCAGGTATCGATAGGTTTGTTTATATCGATAACTATCGATACTTGGGCCGCGTTTGCCAACGTTTAGCTGTACGAAATTTTCAGCAGACAAATTTTTTTATAATTTATTAATTAAATTTAGGGGCCTCAAGAAGATGGTGGAAAGTGATGCGGAAAGTGATTCAAGTAGCGGCTCCGGTAGCAGCAGCGGCAGCAGCAATAGTTCATCCAGCAGTTCCGGCAGCAGCAGTGGCAGTGAAGCAGCAGCAGCCAGCGGTCGGCATAGTGAGAAAGAGGAAGAGAAAGAGAAGGAGCACGAATGCGAGCGGGGGGAGTTAAAGGTGAAGGTGGTGGTGAAGGAGTTGGAAAAAAGCCCAGACAAGGAAGAGCCGTGCCCAGTGGAGAAGACTACAGAGAAAGTGGAAGAGCAGCCAGCAAATGTACCAGACAACAGCAATGACACGGCCACGTCTGAGCTGGCTGAGTTACAAAAACAACAAGCAAAAGAAGAAGAAGCAGCAACAAAAGCAGGCAAAGTAAGTGAAGCTGAAACAACGGTAAGCATTAATGGGGGGAATGCGCTGGCAGAGCCGCCTGATCACATAGAAGAAGGTGAAATTACAGAGGTGAGTTTCAGTATTTTTTTTTGTGTTTTTAATTCAACAGAATTTATGGAAAATTATATATATATATATATTACAGAAAGATGAAGTGGAGTTGCCAACTCCAGCCGCCTCCTCCAGCGACACCCGTAAACGTAGTCGTAGTCGCAGTCGCAGTCGCCGTCGCTCATCCAGCCGCCGTCGTCGTCGTACGCGTAGCCCCAGTCGCAGCATTAGTCCCATACGCAGACGTTCAAGTTCGTTGGAGCGCAGACGTTTAGCCCGACAAAAACGACATGAGGAACAGGATAAACGAGATGAGGAAAGGTATAGGCAAAGAGAGAAGCGTCATCGTCCACCAACACCGCCCGCCAATGCGGATAATGTCACTGTCAACGAACCCACAGCCAAAATAACCGAACGTCAACGTCGCACAGTGGATGTGTTGACTTCGCGCACCGGTGGCGCCTATATACCGCCCGCCAAGCTGCGTCTCATGCAGGCCGAGATCACGGACAAGGCCTCGGCTGCCTATCAGCGTATAGCCTGGGAGGCCCTAAAGAAATCCATACACGGTTATATCAACAAAGTGAATGTGACCAATATAGCCATCATTACCCGGGAGCTGTTGCGTGAGAATATTGTGCGTGGTCGTGGTCTACTCTGTCGCAGCATTATCCAAGCTCAGGCGGCCTCACCCACCTTTACCCATGTCTATGCCGCCCTGGTGTCCATTATCAATTCCAAATTTCCAAATATTGGTGAACTGCTGCTCAAACGTTTGGTCATACAATTTCGCAGAGCCTTTCGTCGTAATGACAAAATGGTTTGTATGTCGGCGACACGTTTCATAGGACATTTGGTCAATCAACGTGTGGCCGATGAGATATTGTCACTGCAGATTCTCACATTGCTGGTGGAAACGCCCACCGATGATTCGGTGGAGGTGGCCATTGCGTTTCTTAAGGAATGCGGCATGAAATTGACTGAGGTCTCATCAAAGGGCATTGGTGCGATCTTTGAGATATTAAGGAATATTCTGCATGAGGGTAAACTGGATCGAAGGGTGCAGTATATGATTGAGGTGCTGTTTCAAGTGCGCAAAGATGGTTTCAAGGATCATCAGGCTATAGCAGATGAGCTGGAATTGGTAGAGGAGGATGATCAATTTACGCATCAAATGATGCTGGACGAGGCCACCGAAACCGAGGATATACTAAGTGAGTATGGCAGATGATGAGAAAAAGTAAAGATTTAGAAAACACCTCATATCTTGCACAATTTTGGAGTTAGATTGTTCGAACCCTCTAGACATATATTCTACTCATCAATACTTATCGAACCCCCATACACCGTTTTCCAATCAGATGAACGATAGTTGAGTTGCCATCCCCACAATTTGAAAAACATCTCAAATATCTCACAATTTTGGAGTTAGGTTGTTCGAACCTTCTAGATATATATTCTACTCATTATTACTTATCGAACCCCCATACATCGTTTTCCAATCAGATGAACAATATTCGAGTTATAAGCAAAACAAATAATTACGCTTGGCAGCACTGGCCGTAATCGTGATGGGCAGCACTTGCCCACTTGTAAAGATCAGGATGTCAAAACGGAACCCGAACCGGTTGCGTATACCGAAAAAAAATTGATTAAAATTCAGAACCGGAACCATTTTTATATATTTTTTGAGAACCGGTATTTCGGAACCTTTAGTCTTGGAACCGAAAAGATACGAAACATTGTATCGGTAATCAAAGTACATTTTTTCACTTCCATACTTGTTATTTTCGGTCTCTGGTTTAAGGAATGATTTCGCAAATATTTCTGTCTAGAAGTAAAGTTAAACTGGCTCAGAAACTAGTGCAAAATATCGACAATAATTCAAGGTGCAATTTCGATTACGGTTTTAATCCGATAGACAACAACATTTGATCATAAAAGATGATGTAAAAGTAATAGATCTTCGTGGAATTAAAATTTTTATCATTACTTAGCATCTGTAAAAGATCACATTGTTGATTTGGTTACTGATGGAAGACTATACGATCAAAAATGTCGAACAGTGGATGAATTCTGAAGAAGATTCACCTCTTAACCCGGTTCGAAAGGGACCTCAGTTTTTGCATCAAGTGGTCTATTCTGACGAATAAAAGTTTAATTTCGAAGATTCTAATGGTTATAGCTATTAATTCCATGATCTCAAAACCAGAACTCATTAAATAAATTTGAAATTTTGTGTGTAGGTTAGTTTGGATGGAAAACTTTGATATACTTAACGGCCATATTTTCTGGTTCCAGTTAAGACCGTTATGCGAGTTATGGGTGGTATTCTATAGTTGATATTGAACCGATCGGGTAGAAATGGGTTTGTTTTCTATAATAGCGTTCTTAAATTCAGTAGTTATGACTATTATACGCTTAAAAACCATTGTGAAAAATTTCTTTTAAATCGGATGACAATATCCTATAGAACCGATCGTTCGAAAAATGAGTCTTAGTAAGAAAAACTTTTTTGTTTTCTATGATAGCGATCTTAAACTCAGGCATTAGGAATATTTTATGCTTCAATACAGTTCTACAAAATTTGGTTCAAATCGGTTGACTATATCTTATAGCGGAGATATAAAATGGAACTTAGTAAGAAAAATAATTATGTTTTCTATGAAAGCGTTCTAAAATTCAGCAGTTATGACTTTAACCGATTAAAAACCATTGTGCAAAATTTCTTCAAAATCGGATAACTATATCCTATAGAACCGATCGTTCGAAAAATGAGTTTTAGTTAGAAAAACTTTTTGTTCTATGATAGAGATCTTAAACTCAGGCATTAGGAATATATTATGCTTCAAAACAGTGCTACAAAATTTGGTTCAAATCGGATGACTATATCCTATAGTTGATATAAAACCAATCAGGTAGAAATGGGTTTGTTTTCTATAATAGCGTTCTTAAATTCAGCAGTTATGACTATTATACGCTTAAAAACCATTGTGTAAAATTTCTTCAAAATTGGATAACTATATACTATAGAACCGATAGTTCGGAAAATGAGTATTAGTGAAGAAAACTTTTTTGTTTTGTATGATAGAGATCTTAAACTCAACAATAACGAAAATGATATGCTTAAGAACAGAATCGGAGTACTATATATCCCAATTTTATCCTCAATTCCGTTCAATTTAATATTTTCTAATCAAATTTTTTTTTGTCAACTTTTGCAGATGTTTTCAAATTTGACGACAACTATGCAGAAAATGAGGATAAATACAAGGGACTGAGTCGTGAAATATTGGGCAGTGATGCCAGTGATTCTGGTAGCGGTTCCACTGGCTCTGGTTCGGATTCCGGTTCAGATTCAGATGGTGCTAGCGGCTCGGATGGTGAGCAGGATCCTGCTAAAACTGAAGCTGGTGACATTATTGACAGCACTGAAACGAATCTAATTGCCCTGCGTCGTACCATCTATTTGACCATTAATTCCAGTTTGGATTATGAGGAATGTGCCCATAAATTGATGAAAATGCAACTGAAACCTGGCCAGGAGGTGGAGCTATGTCACATGTTTCTCGATTGCTGTGCCGAGCAGCGTACCTATGAGAAATTCTATGGCCTGTTGGCCCAAAGATTCTGCAACATAAACAAGATTTATGTACCACCCTTTGAGGAGATCTTTAAGGACACGTATCAGACCACCCATCGACTGGACACGAATCGTTTGAGGAATGTGAGCAAATTCTTTGCGCATTTGCTCTTCACGGATGCCATCAGTTGGGATGTGCTGGAGTGCATACAGCTGAATGAGGATGATACGACATCATCTAGTCGCATTTTCATTAAGATATTGTTTCAGGAGCTGGCGGAGTATATGGGTTTGGGCAAATTGAATGCGAAATTGAAGGAGGAGGTGTTGGTGGAGAGTTTGGCGGGTCTCTTTCCCAAGGATAATCCCAGGAATACGCGATTTTCTATCAATTTCTTTACGTCCATTGGTTTGGGTGGACTGACTGATGATTTGCGACGTTTTTTGAAGAATGCTCCCAAAGTGGTGCCGGCTATTAATGCTGAAATTCTAGCCCACACGAGTGGCAGTAATCCCTTCAAGGAAGGCGGAAATGTAGCAGCAGCAGCAGTAGCCACACCAGCCGTAGTTTCCTCCAGCAGCAACAGCGGCAGTTCCAGCCAGGAGGAAGAGCAAAAATCTAGCACCAGCGATGAGGACAGTGATAGCGAATCTTCTAGCTCTGAGGAGTCCAGTGAGCCACAACGCAAGCGCAAACGCAAGGATAAACGCAAAAAGAAGCCCAAAAAGCAGCGCAAAGTAAAAAAGTCCAAAGACAAAAAGGAGAAAAAGGCAGCCAAGAAAAAGGCAGCCAAGAAAAAGTCGAAGCGCAAGCGTAAACGTGCCCCAAGCAGCAGCTCCAGCAGCAGTTCGGCCAGCAGCAGCACCAGCAAATCCTCCACTTCCTCATCCTCCTCTAGCAGCAATGACAGCGATGCCGAACCCAAAATCAAACGCAAAGAGCAAAGCAACATAAAACAAAATCAACACAAATCCAGAGGCAAACAAAGAGACAGTGATGAATTCAATCTGGAGGGCCCCGAGGGTAATGGTGCATCCCAAGCCAATGGCCATGGTCAACACTATCAACATCAGCGTCAGCGTGAGTCATCAAGGGATGCACGTGATCGTGAACAAAGGGAGCGGCAGAGAGAGAGAAGCGAAAGGCATCGCGTGCGAGATGAACGTGAACGCAATCACGATCGTTCTCGCAGGGAACGGGAACGCAGCTCGCACAGACGCCCACGCGGACGCAGCATGTCCAAGGGACGCGCCTAAAGCATCAGTGGATTAACTTAAGAAAAAACTATATGTACAAAGAAAAACCAATCGAAAACTGCTTAAAAACAAAAATTGTACAAATTGAAAATAAATTGATATTTATTTGCAAGAATAATTCCCATTTACATGGATTTAGAACTCAGTTCTGAGACTGGATTACGTTCCAAGGTTCTGGAAGAACGCCCGGGACGAGTCCTTCAGATGTCGTATCATCTTGACAGTGGGAAAAATTTATGAGAGGTGCTTACTGAATAGCATGGTTTCCCTAAATAATGTCAGCCAGAATAATATCATTCCTCCCTTTAAGTTTTCTCACTAGAACTAGTTTTTGGACCCACCGTTTCTTTGGCTATATGCTATAGTCATTCCATTTCGATCAATTTTTCCAGTTTCATATGAAAGTATTTAATACTAATATATACCTCGATTGGTAAAAGTTTTTCTCGCTAGAACTAGTTTTTGGACCGATTGATCCTATGGCAGCTATATGCTATAGTTACCCGATTTTGATCAATTTTCACCGAATTATGAGGAAGCTTATATACCACGATTGGTGACGCTACGATGGAAAAAAAATCGTTTTTCTTACTATAACTAGTTTATGGACCGATAGATCCTATGGCAGCTATACTATAGTCGTTGTCAATTTCCAGTCTGGGAAGCTTATAAGTTTGCGTGGAAAAAATTATAATAGTTTGAACGTGTTCCTATGGCGCAATTTAGTTTTTGTATTTTTCAGAATCAGGGAGCTTAATACCACGATTGGTGACGTTACGATGGAAAAAAATCGTTTTTCTTACTACTAGTTTTTGAACCGATCGTTCCTATGGCAGCTATATGCTATAGTTATCCGATATTGATCAATTTTCTCAAAATCATGTGGAAGCTTATATACCACGATTGGTGACGCTACGATGGAAAACAAAAACGTTTTTCTTACTATAACTAGTTTATGGACCGATAGATCCTATGGCAGCTATATGATATAGTCATCCGATCCGGCCGATTCCGACAAATGTGTATTTCAAGACTTTTTGTAAAGTTTGGTCAAGATAGCTTTAAAACTGAGGGAGGAGATAGAAAAAGACGGACATGGCTCAGCTCGTCATGCTGATCAAGAATATATGGGCATTTCCATTATGTCGAACCCGGACCCGTCGTACACTTTTCAAGTGGAAAAAAGTCTAAAAATAAACTCATTGCTCTTAATTGGCCCTAAAATTGGTGCTAAGGTTGATTTTGGGCAATTTATTCTTTTCATGATAATTACAAAAAACCAAGGCATTCGCACGGGACAAAAACAGAAATGGTTTTCGCGACCAACAAGTGACAAACCGATTTCAGCGAATCCTGAGGCAATAATGCACTCTGTTAAATTTTAGATTGTTGTCTATTAATGTCTCTTTAACCCAAAAAAAAAAAAACTTATTCTTTTTTAAAATTAAATTTTAAGCACTTTCGCACGGGACATGTTGCATGGGACATTTTCTTCCATCATAATAATAATGTAATTTCAGATACTGCTCTGAGGAAATTATATATATAAATAAGCGTTGAAAACATATTTTTAAGTCAACAAAAGATTTTAATGTATTTAACAAGAAATTTAAAAAAATATTGGATCGTGTTTCAAGTTTTCTCTCCACCGTATGCAGCTCTCTTTATTTTTTTCGCAGCCATTTTTGCTCTTTTAGATACAAATAATACAAAAATATGATTTTCATGTAAGAAAAAATTATAAATTTGTCGCACGGGACCAACTTTATATGTATATGTACCAAGATCACAAATATTCTCATTTTTTAGCATTATTTTTTCAATTCAAAATTTCTATTTGTAGTCAATATTGGATAAGCCTTCTTTTTATGTACTTTCGACGCACAGATAAAAAAAATGTTGTTTTTCAATGTCGCACGGGACATCGAAATATGCGATGAATTACATTTTTTGTTTTTGACTCTTTGTACCCTTGGACAAACTTAAAAGTACAAAAGTCAATGCATAAAGAGAGACATTTAGAAACTTTGAAACGAAACAAGAAGTGCAGGTGAAATATCAAAATGAGAAAAGTTGAGCTTGCTCGATTTTGTTTTTGAATATCTCAAAGTGGGTTATAAATAAATGTAAAATTGGTTTATATTAGTCAAATTTGACTGTTTTCCTACGGAAATATCATAAAACAAAGGGTTTTGACAAAACTTGAAAATGCCCATATATAGCTTATGTCGATCGGTGATGCTTTGTTCTATGCGTTACAATTTTAATATACATGGCAAAATGAGGGCCTCCTTCTCCTTCCTCTCCTTCTCTGCGGAATGAGAAGTCACGAAAAAGATTTAGAATCCACTTGTTTTTATAGAAGACCCCTTGTACCGACTATTGAGGATGTGAAGCACGCATTTGTTGCCTGCCGCTTATGCGTGTATAGGTCTCTCTCGCACCCAGCTAATGAGAAATGAATTTGGATGACAAAATGAATTTAATTTTAGGTCGAATGTTTTTCTTTTTACATATTTATTTTTAATCAATCAAATGGAAAAGATACAATGCAATTACATATTCTTCATTAAGATTTGTAGCAAATTAACATTAATTCGAACATTTTTTGTTCTTAAACGAAAACTTTTTTGCATAGGTTTTGGGTATGTATGTTCAGTTGTTCTTGTCTTAGGCATTATTTCTGCTGGAATTGTGGGCAGATTAAAATCATCTCATTTTATATGGCCGAATTAACATTTGAACCGATTTTAGATACATTCTATATGGCCCTTTTGCCCACCAAATGCCTTTGTCATCATAATGTTTATTTTTAAAGTAAAATCCGTTTAAGTTACTGAAAGTAAAAAATGCTGTTTAATATGATTCAATATTTTCAATGAAACTAGTCATACTCACCAGGCACACTCAGAGGATTCCCAATTACCATTAATAAATTCATTTGATAAAATTGAATTATACGTAATTTTAAATTTCTTGCCCAATTGGTAACTCATTGCATTGTCAGCGTTGCCTGAATATTGGCCCAACGATTTTATCATGTAATCCTCATTTTGGTTGCCAATCTTAAAGTCATCGTAGCGAGCATAATAAGTTTCGTTATCAAAGTCCTCCATGTGAATATATAATTCATAACGCTCATTGTTTGTCAGTTGATGTACTTTCTCAAGGCCAAGCCAAAACTCTCCATTTAAGTCGCCAAAACCATCTTTAAAATTACACGACTTTAGATGAAAATCTATCTCTCCATTAAAGCGACGTTGCATAACCAACCAACCATACCCAGCTATGTCATTTTCTAACGGAGCGTTAAAAGGTTCTATGCCAGGTAGTTCTATCAGTGCAACACTTCTACTGTTCATTAATAATTTGCAGTTATTCTCAACTTTAGCTTCAGTTGGTTTTGCTTTCGATTCCGATTTGGATAGACATTCCTTCATTTGATCATTTAACTCCTTGATTTTGTTGGCTTCGGTTAGCAAATCAGCTTGCAATTTGGATAACTGATTATCCTTTTCTTTGATATTTGTTTCATAATTGGACAATGTATCTTCGTGCTGTTTCAAAATTGTACGAAGTTCCTTGATCTGTTCTTCAAGGGATACCAAATATTGATCTTCATTTGTCTTAGTTGGAACAGTTGCTAGTTGATTCTCAGTTTTAATTGATGAAGTCTTTAACAAATCGATGGTATTTTGCAATTCAATTGTCTTCTTCAAAGACATTATTAGATCATCCTTATCTTTGCATTGGGCATCTTTGAGTTTTATTATATTGTTGGCCCGTTGCACTACAAATTGTAGTTTGTAGTGACAATTTCGTTCACATTGACTGTCCGGGGTCTCAAAATCATCGATTAACTGCAATATATTTGCATTTCAATTGATTAAAATTCAACAGTGCCGTTTCTTACTCACCGAGCTAATGTCCGAAATAGATTCCTCCGGAGATCCCTCCAGATTTAACAGCATCAAATTTAATGTGGCTTTGTCCATGTTAGCTGCAATTAGAAGTAACAATATCTTTTAAGAGGACACGAACGACTGAATGCAAATCAAACAAGCGTATGTGCATTTATACATATTTATGTACATACAAACACTATCTTCAAGAAGCGCAGGTAGCTATGAAAACAGCTGTCGTCTACTTACAGTTTTATTGCCGATTAAATCAAATAATAGGTTCTTGGCAGCAGTAGGTAAAATTAAGAAGGGATTCCCGGAACCATGTGCACTTTTTAGTGTGACCAAAATATGATATCGCATAAATGCCGAATGCTCAATAGAGATGTGCGTGTGATCAGAAGTGGTGGCACGATCAACAGTTTGTGAAAATCTTGAAAAATAAATGACAAAAGAATGCAATTTGCTCTAAAGGGAATCGTAATGGGTGTGAGCGAGACAGGTGCTAGTTGAATTCGCCGCACAATATATATTACAGCTGGGGGGGGGCAGAATTGTATTCGCTAGAAACAATTATTGCGGCTTGGACAGCCGATTGCTGAGACAACTCTGTTTATTTACATTTACATCAGAATGGATGTCTTCAATCTGGCTTTAATTAATTACACTAGCTTACAAAAAAATAAAAAAAATAAATACCCATTAAAGCTGTTATTTTTATACCCTTGCAGAGGGTATATTAAAATTGTCACGATGTTTGTAACGCAGTGAAGGAATCATTTCCGACCACATAAAGTATATATATTCTTGATCAGCATGACGAGCTGAGTTCATTTCCGTCTGTCCGTCCGTCTGTCCGTCCGTCCGTCTGTTTCTATGCTATCTCCTCCCTCAGTTTTGAAGCTAGCTTGACCAAACTTTGCAAAATGTCATTAAATACAAATACGCTGCACATATGTCGGAATCGGCCGGATCGGATGACTATATCATATAGCTGCCATAGGAACGATCGGTCCAAAAACTAGTTCTAGTTAGAAAAACTTTTTTGTTTTCCATCGTAGCGTCTCCAATCGTGGTATATGTTAGTTTTATAAGCTTCCATACAATTCTGAAAAAATTTATTAAAATCGGATGACTATAGCATATAGCTGCCATATAAAAGGTCTATGCAAAAACTAGTTCTAGTGAGAAAAACTTTATTTTTCCATCGTAGCATCACCAATCATGGTATATATTAGTTTAATATGCTTTCACACAATTTTGGAAAAATTTATAAAAATCGGATAACTGTAGCATATAGCTGCCATAGGAACGATCGGTCTAAAAACTAGTTCTAGTGTAAACAACTTTTTTGTTATCAATGGAAGCGTCTTTTAAAAACTGAAAGGGTATTTAGCCTTCTATTTTTATACACTTGAAAAGTGTATATTTATTTTGCCCAAAAGTTTGTAACGCATAGAAATATTCATTTCCGACCACATAAACTATATATATTCTTGATCAGGACGACGAGCCGCTTTCAATTCCGTCCGTCTGTTCGTCCGTCCGTCAGTCTGTCTGTCTGTTTTTACGCTAACTAGTCCCTCAGTTTTAAAGCTATCGAGCTGAAATTTTGCACAGAGTCTTCTTTTACGCAACTAATACTATAGCATATAGCTGACTATAGCGACTATAGCATATAGCTGACGGTGGTTTTTTAGGGGATAGGATATAGCGGACCGAAAAATGTGTTTTACTAAGAAAAGTTTTTTTTTTTATGGTATCAAATTTTTATTATCAATGATTTAAAAATTTTAAATATCTGATATCTATATCCTATATATATATAATACCAGTTAAATCAGTTGGAGTAAACTTTTTCAAGTTTATTAACACTTGGCTTTGCCTTCTCGTTTTTTTTAGTTGTGTAAGCTAGTGTTATCGATAAAATCTTAATAGCTAGCCGATACAAATTTTTTTCATGTGAATTTTTGTGTTTAGCGGTTTGAAATACACTAGATAAATAAATTTTGGAAAAAATCGACTTGCATTTTGTAGATCAGTGTTAATCGTGCGTGAGTTCTTAGTCAGCTGTTCATTTCAGTTAAGCGCATCTCTAGCACGCAACATCTCCAACACTTCGAGCACCTACCGTGTCTGTGTGTGTGTGTGTGTCGTGTCGCGCGCAACGAGCAAAGAACTTTTGTGTAATATTTGGATTAATTAAAATACAGAGAAAAACCATTCAAATGGCTTCCATACTGCGAACAGGAAAACTGTTGCGCTACTTTGCTGGCTTTACGCGCAATGTGGTGGTCAATTCGGTGCGAGAGAACGAGAGCGGCAGCCAATTGCTAACACAGGCGCCCTGCATGTGCGGCGGCCAGTTCCAGAAGTAAGTGTGGTGCCGGCTGAATTACGCAATCTATGTGCATGTTTATGTAAATGATAGAAATAATGTTTTACATTTAACTGTGACTCTACTCAACTTAACCTCACCCTGTATTGCCTGTATTCCAGCGGCTTTGCCAGTCATGCGGCCGCTCCCAAAACCGAGTTGAATCTGGATAGGCAAATCAAACGCCTGGATCAGGATGTGCGTCGCATTGGACGCATTTCGCGTCGTGATCTGGAGGAGGTGTTGGATGAAATACGCACACATCGCACGGCCACCAGTTCACAATCCCTGCTGGTCATACGCTGCTGTGGCAATCTGGTGCCCGAAGAGTTGCCCGAGGTGCGCACGGCTTTGGTACAGGAAATCTGGAAGACTCTAAATGCTTTGAATGTGCCCATGGATATCTCCCATTATAATGCCTTGCTTCGGGTTTATTTGGAGAATGAACATCAATTTGCGCCCACTGATTTTCTGGCCGAAATTGAGGCCAAAGGCATTGAACCAAATCGTGTGACTTATCAAAGATTAATAGCACGTTATTGCCAGCAGGGTGATATTGAGGGAGCCACCAGAATTTTGGAATTTATGCGTGGCAAGAGTTTGCCAGTGAATGAGAATGTGTTCAACTCGTTAATTTTGGGACACTCACAGGTAAGTGTTAGGTGGGGATCTTTGATTGAAACTGTTTTTGTGTAAATGTCTTCTCTCTCTCTCTCTTTTGTTAGGCCAATGATTTGGAATCAGCCCAGGGCATTTTGACTGTAATGAAGCAGGCCGGCTTGGAGCCCAGTGCAGATACTTATACCACACTTTTGTGTGCCTTTGCGCGTCATGGAGATTTGGCTGCCTTGCAGTCGACACTCAGTGATTGCGAGCAAAAGGATATTATTCTATTGGACAAGGATTTACTGGATATTGCCTATACACTGACTGTAAATGGTAATGGCGATAAGGTGACTGAAGTGTTGAGCAAATTGCGCATTTCGCCTGGATTCAATCAGGATGCAGTCAATGTGATTTTACGTTTGGTTAACAAAGGTCATGAGGATGTGGCTTTAAATTTGTTACGCCTAATGCCGCGTACCACGCGTGTTAATGGTGAGCAAGTGGATGTGGGCACCTTCTTTATACGCCAAATGGTCAAGGCCAATCGTCCGGTGGAGAAAATCCTAAGCATTTGTAAAACTCTGCAAGCGGAGGGCCTAAATCCCAAGGCCTTGGCCATTGCCACCGAGGCGGGTCTAACCAATGGTGTGGTCAACAATGCCCTCCCGTTGCTGCAAGAGATGAAAAACGCTGGCCTACCCATTCGACAACATTATTTCTGGCCCTTGATCTGTTCGGCTGAATCCAATCAGGTAATGGATATTGTTAGACGCATGCAGCAGGAGTTTGCCCTATTTCCCAATTCCGAGACGGTGCGAGAGTATGTGATACCGCATTTGAAGGAAAAGAACTGGGAGCGTGTGGTTACCATTTTGCGAGACGCTGGTGTACCCAATTCCACTGCCATTACCTCGGCCGTGTATTCGGCCCTAGTGACCCATCAAATTTCGGAGGCCGCCAAACTAATGGAACAGAATCGTGCCTATTATGTGCCCTTATTATTCCGTCAACCTTTGATTTTGGCTTTGAGCAATACAAATGATTATGCTTCATTTATACGCTGCATCAGGCAAATACATGAAGGATTACAGCTGCGTGCGGGCAAAGCACAGGAGGAGGAGGAATCGGCCAACAGTGAGAATGAAGCGGCAATAAATGAAACACGTAACCACACACCCGATGTGGTGGGCACCATAGTGTATGAGGCCACCATTTACTTTAAAAGAGATCGTGTGAATACACTGGAGAAAATATTAAAGGGTTTGGTCAAACAGGGTCTGTCCATTAGCAGTGGCAAGGCCACAGCATTGTCGGAGCTGTTAGGTGCCGAGATGACGAGCAAAATTTCCGAATTATTGAGCAAAGTAAGCTCGGGTGAACTGGAGCCCATACCATTACCCAATAGCGGCAAGCGTACATTGGATTCCTTGTCCATAGATGGTAAGATGTCCAGTTTATTGATATATTCCCAGCAAACATTTTTTTTATCGCGGAAGTTAAGAATGCGATTCACTCTAGAAGTAGAATGTGTGGCAACTCTGGGGATATAACAAGTGCATAGCATAGCCTGTAGCCTTTACAAAATGGGCAGAAATCGTATCGAATGAATGTATGTAACAGGTAGAACCCAGAATCTCTATATATATAAAAGAGTTCAACCTGACTGACTGATTCACTGATTGGCAATCAACGTAGAGCCTGAACGGTAACAGATACAAAGCTGAAATTTTCACAGAAGTTTCCTTATCAGTTGAAAGTGGGGTTTTGGAAAATTCCACCCCTAAGGGGTGGAAAACTCCCGGAAAAGCTACTTTGGGGAAAATTTTGTTTTTCATCCGATTGACTTCAAATTTGGTTTTGTAAGTAAAGTAAGCGAAATAATTTTTTTTGGAAAATCCGTCCACAAGGAAAATGACCGGAAAAATCTGTATGGAAAACACTATTTTTCATCCGATTGACTTCAAACTCGGTTTGTGAAGGATGGTAAGCAGAAAAATTATACTTTAGATTTTTCGATGTTGGAAAATCCGCCCGAAAAGTCGGGAAATTCCCGGAAAATTCTATATAGAAAAAACTATTTTTCATCCGATTGGCTTAAAACTCGGTTTGTAAGGATAGTATGCTAAATAATTAGGCATGTGATTTTTTGTTGGTGGAAAATTCCCGGAAAATTCGATATGGAAAACACTATTTTTCATCCGATTGACTTCAAACTCGGTTTGCAAGCATAGTATGCAAAATAATTAGACATGTGATTTTTCGATTGTGGAAAATCCACCCACAAGGAAAATGCCCGGAAGAATCTGTATGGAAAACACTATTTTTCATCCGATTGACTTCAAACTCGGTTTATAAGGATAGTGTGGAAAATAATTAGACATGGGATTTTCCAATGATGGAAAATCCGCCCGAAAAGTCGGGAAATTCCCGGAAAATTTCATATGGTAAAACCTTTTTTTTAATCCGATTGTCTTCAAAATCGGTTTGTGAACACAATATAGAAAATAATTAGACATTTGATTTCTCGGTGGTGGAATTTCCGACCACAGGCGGATTTCGGTTCAGTAACAATAGCTATTTGTGAGCCGATCTGAATAAAATTCGTTTTGTAAGCTCTAGGGTCAGAATAAATGGAAACACGTGTTTTTGTATTTCGGGAAGTTCACTGCAAAGTAGAGCTGTAAAACTATCGACGATATATCGATTATATCGATGGTGGCTGTGCTGCGGGTCATCATCGATTGTTTTTTCCACCATCGATACATCGCGATGTTGGAAAATTCGCCCCAAGAGTGGGGAAATGCCTGGAAAATTCTATATGGTAAAACCTATTTTTAATCCGATTGGCTTCAAAATCGTTTTGTGAACACATTATAGAAAATAATTAGACATTTGATTTTTCGGTGGTGGAATTTCCGCCCACAGGCAAGAATAATGGTGGGCGTATTTCGGTTCAGTGACAATGGCTATTTGTGAGCCGATCTGAATAAAATTCGTTTTGTAAGCTCTAGGGTCAGAATGAATGGATTTATTTCGGGAAGTTTACTGCAAAGATCGGAATATAGGTGCGGGGGTGAGTTTTTAGCAAAGGTCGGAATATGGGTGCGGGGGTGGGTTTTTAGCCGATATGTATTAAATTTGGTTTGAATGCTCAATGGGCCAATTAAATAGGATAACGTTTTTAGCTTTGCGCATACTCACCCTCAGGTCGGATAATGGGTGCCGGGGGTGGTTTCAGCGTTTGTACGCTTAACGGGCCAACTAGGTGGAAAATAATTTTCTCATTTCTGATGGTCGGAAAATGGGGGAGGGGGTGGGATCATTGCCAAACGTTTTTTTCATTATTTTGGCGGCCATACTGATGGTGGCGAAGCGAAGCGCGCCGGGCTATATGCTAGTCTGCTTATAAATTCTTAATGCCTTCTGCGTGACAGTATTTCCATCAACTGAAATCCTTTTCAACTGGAATCTAGTGCTTAATACATTTTTTCCTTAACAGAATCTCTAATGTAGGATGTCGACTTAGCTGATAGTTTCGATCCAGATGCTATAGATTTCCTAATAGCATCTTCATTTCGTTTGATGGTCCTTATTGTGGCCTCGTTCAGACCAAAACTCTTGCCCAATGACGTTGAACCTTTTCCTATTTTTAGGCAGTCCAAAATTTCAATTTTATTTTCCAAAGAAATGCCTTTCCTTTTGAGTTTATGTAATAAGAAATGTAATAAAGATATTAATAAGTTGAAATATGTATTATAAATATAGCTTACCCGTATTTTAGCGATCTACATTTTTGGTTTTTACTTAGTCAAGAGCATTTTTTGTAGCGATCGTACAACATATATCGATAACATATTAGAGAATGGTTCAGCATTATCATACTATCAAGCTGCTAAAAATAAATTGGAAAGGGAAATTTGCTAACTAAATTTTTAGAAATTCTTTCAAATTTCAATGAATGAGATTTTTATCAATAGTGCTATTTCGAATGAAATTGTAAAAAACAGAATCAAATTTTGTTTGTAGACCGTGTTATATCAAAACCGTGTAAAACCAGAATAAGGTATATTTTTAACAAAATTATCACACACTGAAGATAAAAAGCGTTTCCAAAGTATTTTGATTTAGTATTATTAGGGTCTGTTCTCGTTCCCGAAATAGAGGTTTTTATTTTCAAGAAACGTTTGGACAATTCTGTTTATATATTTTGCGAATCGAATGAAGATAAAGGAAGATTTATTCGCCAAATAAGACAAACGAGAACATTTATCAATTGCGATTCGGCATAATTTGATCGAATTCGGAAACGGGAACAGGCCCTAAGGTATAATGTTTTCAAATCGCATTTAATTCTTTAAGGTGAATAAAAAAAAAAAATTTTAAGAAGTCTCCCAGGCGTTTGTTTGAGAGATAAATGTACACTTAACCAATCGCTTATTAATCCCTTGTAAGTTTCAAATGCAATAGCTTATGGAAAAATGTTGGATTGTACATATCAATACATAAATATTCGAGATTAATTCCTTTTAATAAACTCTTTTTTTTTATATCCCCCCCCTCCCCACTTAGAACTGGAACGTTTCATTAGCAATGTGGAGTCCAAGGGTGAAAATGCCAACAATATCAAGCGACAACTGCTCAACGCCTGTTTCCGCTCTCAAAACCTGGAGAGAACTCTGCAAGTTATTGAAAAACTGGAAAATGAGAAATTTCAAATACCCATTGGAGTCTATGCCCAGCTCATTGATCTCTATACCCAGCACAAACTAAGCTCGAATGCTTTAACCAGTTATGCTCAGCTTAAAGCCAAGGAACCCAGCTTCCAGTTGGATAATTTCAAGACAGTGCGTCTGGCTGATCTGTTAATGCAAGAGGAACGTGTGGAGGAAGCTTTCAAGCTGCTGGAGGAGAATAAAAAGGAAAGCAATTTCAATGAAACCGAAGGCAGCTTCAATTATATCAGCACTGTGTGGCGTGTGCTCAATAATCTAGCCGAGGCGGGTCAGCCAGAGAAATTGAAACGTCTATTTGATGCTCTGGTGGTGAATAATTATATGGTGCCCACCAATGTGCTATTGGGTCCCTTGATTAAGGTTCATTTGACCAACGATGACATACCCAAAGCCATTGATACCTTTGAAGAGATTTGTCAGAAATATAAATCCACACCTTGGAAAAATGAATTGGCCTGTCGTCTTATACAGAAAGAGGATGCAGTGAATCTACAAAGATTAACCGATCTCAGCACCAGCATACACGGAGAGGTGAATAGTTTATATGATTTGGTATTTTCCTTTGTGGAATGTGGACGCGTGCGTCAGGCTAGAAAAATTCTAGAGACACCGGGACTGCGTACACGTCCGCAAAGAATCAGCAATGCCTGTGAACGTTATCGCAATGAGGGTATGCTACAGCCCCTGGAGGGTCTGATAGAGGCCACCAAAGATTTGGGTCACATAGATAGAAATAAAATCTATTACACTTTGTTGCTGAGCTATGACAAGGCCGATGAGGCGGAAAAAGCCTTGGGTTTGTGGACCAAAATGCAGGAGGAGTCCATAACACCCACAGATGGTTTTCTATTAAAATTGGCCGAGCTGCTTAAAAGAAAAAAGCTGGAGGTGCCATTTGTGTTGCCCGAAACCCTGCAATCTGGCGGCAAAACTAAGGTCAGAAGCAAGGCAGAGCCACCTAAGCCAGTGGCTGTTGTTCCTGCCACACCCAAACCTACCGGCTCCAATGTGGCGGGTTTCCGTAAAGCCATTTCGGCCAATGATTTAGATGCAGCCATTTCCTTTAGGCAAAACCTGGGCAGTGGCGAAAAGATTAGTGTTTTGGACACTTCACGTCTCATTGAACTTTTGGTACGTGCCGATCGCCTGACGGAGGCCAGCAAATATGTAGACGAACTTCAGGCCGAGCAATTGCATCCTCAACCCAAAATTTTTAAATACTATTTAAATAAAATTGCGGCTGCGGGAGATTTGGATACTTTGCAAAAGATTGGCCAGCAGCTGAATGATGAACAGAAGCGTATGGTGTCGTTTGATAATCGCTATTGTCATGCCAATATTGTGGCTGGCAGGGCTGAAGAGTTCCTGAAGCAACTCAGTGACGATATTGAGGCCATTAAAACCCCTGAAGAGGCAGCCAAACTGGCGGAGAAATTCCCACGAGGTGGAGCTGTGGGTATACTGGATAAGCATCCCGAATTGGTGCCACAATGTAAGTGCAATAATTTGTATACCCTAGAAGGAAGCATAAACTATATATATTCTTGATCAGAGTCGATATAGCCATGTCCGTCTGTTTCTATGCTATCTTCTACCTCAGTTTACTTTATAAAAAGTCTTTAAATACACATAGGCTGCATATTTGTCGGAATCGGCCGGATCGGATGAAAAAATTTTTTTGGTTTTCCACGGTATATATTAGTTTTATATGTTTCCACATAATTTCGAAAAAATTCATCAAAATCGGATGACTATAGCATATAGCTGTCATAGGAACGATCGGTCCAAAAACTAGTTCTAGTGAGAAAAACTTGTTTGTTTTCCAACGTAGCCTTACCAATCGTGGTATATATTAGTTTTATATGCTTCCACATGATACTAGAAAAATTTATCAAAATCGGATGACTATAGCATATAGCTGCCATAGGAACGATCGGTCCAAAAACTAGTTCTAGTGAGAAAAACTTTTTTGTTTTCCATCGTAGCCTCACCAATCGTGGTATATAATAGTTTTAAATGCTTCCACATAATTTTGAAAAAATTTATCAAAATCGGATGACTATAGCATATAGCTGTCATAGGATCGATCGGTCCAAAAACTAGTTCTAGTGAGAAAAACTTTTTGTTTTCCATCGTAGCTTTCCCAATCGTGGTATAAATTAGTTTTATATGCTTCCACATAATTTTAGAAAAATTTATCAAAATCGGATGACTATAGCATATAGCTGCCATAGGATCAATCGGTCCAAAAACTAGTTCTAGTGAGAAAAACTTTTTTGTTTTCCAACGTAGCCTCACCAATCGTGGTATATATTAGTTTTAAATGCTTCCACATAATTTTGAAAAAATTTATCAAAATCGGATGACTATAGCATATAGCTGTCATAGGAACGATCGGTCCAAAAACTAGTTCTAGTGAGAAAAACTTTTTTTTTTTCCATAACCACCAATCGTGGTACATATTAGTTTAAATGTTCCACATAATTTGAAAAATTTATCAAAATCGGATGACTATAGCTATAGGGTTGGGTAAAAACGAGGAGAAAAATTTTTCACCAGGTGTATTAGTTTTATGTATTGAAAATTTATCAAACGGATGACTATAGCAAGCTGCGCATAGGAACGATCGGTCAAAAACTAGTTCAGGAAAAAACTTTTTTTTCGTATCAACGTTTTAGTTTTAAAGTTCACATAATTTGAAAAAATTTATCAAAATCGGATGACTATACATATAGCTCATAGGAGATCGCGGTGAAGTTGGGGTGCTCAAGTTTTTCCAATTCAAAAACTTCCGTCTATGATTCTGACGTGCGTTCTGGTGTCTTAGTGAAGAAAATTTTCAAATGATCGACGCCCTCTCCTCGAAGAGGGACGGGCGTGGGTGGCCCGTTTTTACTACATATACGTTCGTTAGGAAGCTTTAAACTCGTTTTTATATTTCTATTCTTTCTAAATCAAGTTGATAAAACTTTTAATGAACTTTTAATTTTCGGTGGTGCGGGAGCCTAGGATCATCGGTCCAAAAACTAGTTCAGTGTAAAAACTTTTTGTTTTTCATCGTAGCCTCCCCAATCGTGGTATATATTAGTTTTATATGCTTCCACATAATTCTAGAAAAATTTATCAAAATCGGATGACTATAGCATATAGCTGCAATAGGATCAATCGGTCCAAAAACTAGTTCTAGTGAGAAAAACTTTTTTATTTTCCATTGTAGCCTCACCAATCGTGGTACATATTAGTTTTATATGTTTCCATATGATACTAGAAAAATTAATCGAAATCGGATGACTATAGCATATAGCTGCCATAGGATCAATCGGTCCAAAATCTAATCATGTTAGCCTTCTATTTTTTTTTAATTATTACTAAAACATTTCTCCCTTTTTTACAGACGAATTGCTGGCCGAGAAATATGCCGCACACAATCAACTGGGACCCATGAATGTACTCTGGATGCATTTAATATCCAATGGTCAGGAGGTGGCCTCCAAACAAATCTGGGACAAGCACTTATCCAGTGCTCCACGTCTCATGTTTCAGCGTGTCTTGCAAACCGCACGCGAACAGCAAGATGAAAAATTGGCCTCCACTGTCATTTCTCAGCTAAGAGGTAGCAAAATATCCGAGGGCGCCATAGGCAATGCCTATTCCTGTCTCATTGACATCCAAACGAATAAGAATAACACCGATAAGGCTTTAGATGTGCTCACCAATGCCATTAAAGATGTTTCACTGGAGCATATCAATCGCACGGCTTTGCTGCGTCTTAAACAGGCGGTCGAAGAGAAATCGCAAAAGTTTCCCTACACAATTCCCGAAAAGAAAACAAAAGCCAACGAGTCTAGCTCTTCATCCTCGTCGTCAAGTAGCAGTGATGATGATGTCACACCCAAGGTACCCGAAACTGTTCCACACAAACCTGGAAATGTTTAGATTCGTTGATAAAAATCTAGTTTAAACATAATTAACAGTTTATTTTTAAAGTATTCGCTTATGGATAATTGTTGGAAAAAAATAAAAAAAAAACAAGTAAGAAAGTCGGTCGGTTTTTTTAAGTGTGGGGTCACACAAACTGTGCTGCCCAGCGTAATTATTTGATTTGCTTATAACTCAAATATCGTTCATCTGATTAATGGAAAATTATGGAAGATATTAGATTTTTTCAAATTGTGGGGGTGGCAACTCTACTATCGTTCATCTAATCGGAATGTATGGGGGTTCAATAAGTAATGATGAGTAAAATATATGTCTAGAAGGTTCGAACAATCTATCTTTAACATTGTGGGAGATTTGAGGTTTGTTCAAAATCTGGGGGTGGCAACTCTATTATGTATAGGGGCTCGATAAGTAATGACGATTAAATTATATACCTAGAAATTATAATTCCAAATAATCGGTCCATAAATGAAGAACTTTTGCCATTTGAATAAATTTGAACCCATATTATAAGACTAGGTTTCAATATCGCCCCTAATACTCTGTTAAAATACTTATATAGACTTGCACCAGCTCTAAAAACGCTCTAAAACAGTTGAAAACCTAAAATATTCCTGAGCTTTTCCCTACATTAAATTTTTCGAAATTTTAAAACAAAACTTTCTTAAAATAGGAAATAATATTTCTAAATTTATGAGCGAAATTTGATTTAAATCCAGAAACATCATTTTTTAAATTTATATGAACATTTTTCAAACATTTTGATTTTAAAGGCGGGATTTTTCTTAGACTTAATAAGAGGGATTATATTTTCGAAAGAAAAGTTTTTCCGCCTTTCTATATATTATTTATGTTTAAAAATAATTCTCCTTTTTCTTGAAGGTCGAATTTATTAAATAAAAGACTTTTTTTCTGACTATTTGATATATTTGACATAATCATAAATAATAAGAATCCGAAACAATATCGGTATTAGCGTTTTGGTATGGTACCGGATTTTTCGGTTCCTATTTCGGTTCTCAAAAAATGTTTAATATTGGTTTCGATACCGGTAAGTGGCTTGAAACGGTTTATTTCGGTTAACGGTTACGGTTACGATGTTATTCCCTGGTTGTTTTATTATTTGTTCAATTTTGTGAAAATTTCAAGGAATTGCCTTTGAAATTATATTTGTCATTAAAAAAATAACATACACAAAAACAAAATGAGGAACACTCTTCTCCAACCTCAATTTCAATAGTTGGTTTTAAAATGATGCCGATAAAATCCATAAAATGGTCATATTTTCCTTTCTTACAGCATTTAAAATGCCCGAAAATTGATTTTTGGTCATTGTTTATGCTTAGAACAGAAACGTTCGAAAGGAACCGTTCCAGCGTACTCTCAAGAGTTGACAAAAATTTTAAAAATTTAATTTTCCATTTTGGATCTTCAAATGCGTATATTCTCTTCGAGCTCTGAAAGCATAATGATATTTTAGGGCTAAAAAAATCGAAAAATGCTCATCTCTAGCTAAGTTGGATATCGATATATTGATGTAATATCAGTGTGGCCATTTTCGATTCATACAATAAAACATGTGTTTCCATCATATCTTCCATATTTGTCTAAAACATTTCTTCATAAAGGAAAATATATTCTCAGATATTTGCAAAAAAAAAACATTTTTTTTTAAGGTTTTCGGGATTTAACTGCAAAAAATCCATTTGCGCCAACTTTGACTATTTTTTTCGTATTTCCCAAAATACATAAAAATTTTATGTTTTTTAGTCGGAGGTAGCAAAAATATTTCGAAAAAAATGATTTTTTTCTTAAAAACGTGCAAAATTTTTTTTTCGTTAAATCTGTAAAAGGTTGAAACTGATAAAAATAAATTGTTTTTTTTTCTTTTGTTCTTACAAATAGCATTTCTACGAAGAAACTAAGGATAAGGTATATCTATGGATAAATAAAGGAGTTATAAGCAATTAAGTACAAGTACTAATAGTCAAATTTTAGTGCTTTATGTATTTATTAGAAAATACTTACATATTTTCTTCGTTTTTTGGCCTTGCTCTTAATTTTTTTTCTGTGATTTGGAGTACGCACATTGAACAAAAAGCAAAGAAAAAAAACACGTAAAATAGTCAAATTTGACTCTTAGAACTTTCACAAAATTGCTTCCAACTTCGCTATTTATCAATATTTTCTTCGTTAAAGTACAATTCGTGAGTGTAAAAGAAAAACAAATTTTTTTATTTTAATTTTCCACCATTTATTAATTTTAGAAAATCAAATTTTTCACGTTTTTGAAAAAAAAATCATTTTTTTTTCGAAATATTTTTGCTTCTAACTTTCAAACTGCTAAACCGATTGGAAAATGTGCTTCAACTAGATTATTCAAAAGTGCACAACCTTTAGATTAATACCTTGCTTGACTCCATCTAAAGTTTGTAACTCGAGATATGGCTTAAAAGGTAAGGGTACCTACCGAAAAAAGAAAAATAAAAATTCTTACTCAAAAACGTAGCCACACAAAAATGTTTGAATTTCATTTTTGAGTTCAGCATTCCACAGTACAAAAGAAAAAAATAACAGCTTCAATGGGTATTTATTTTTTTTATTTTTATTTTTTTGTAAACTAGTGTAATTAATTAAAGCCAGATTAAAGACATCCATTCTGATGTAAATGTAAATAAACAGAGTTGTCTCAGCAATCGGCTGTCCAAGCCACAATAATTGTTTCTAGCGAATACAATTCTGCCCCCCAGCTGTAATATATATTGTGCGGCGAATTCAATTAGCACCTGTCTCGCTCACACCCATTACGATTCCCTTTAGAGAAAATAGCATTCTTTTGTCATTTATTTTTCAAGATTTTCACAAACTGTTGATCGTGCCACCACTTCTGATCACACGCACATCTCTATTGAGCATTCGGCATTTATGCGATATCATATTTTGGTCACACTAAAAAAGTACGCGTGGTTCCGGGAATCCCTTGATTAATTTTACCTACTGCTGCCAAGAACCTATTATTTGGATTTAATCAGGCAATAAAACTGTAAGTAGACGACAGCTGTTTTCATAGCTACCTGCGCTTCTTGAAAATAGTGTTTGTATGTACATAAATATGTATAAATGCACATACGCTTGTTTGATTTGCATTCAGTCGTTCGTGTCCTCTTAAAAGATATTGTTACTTCTATTTGCAGCTAACATGGACAAAGCCACATTAAATTTGATGCTGTTAAATCTGGAGGGATCTCCGGAGGAATCTATTTCGGACATTAGCTCGGTGAGTAAGAAACGGCACTGTTGAATTTTAATCAATTGAAATGCAAATATATTGCAGTTAATCGATGATTTTGAGACCCCGGACAGTCAATGTGAACGAAATTGTCACTACAAACTACAATTTGTAGTGCAACGGGCCAACAATATAATAACAAAGCTGAAAGATGACAAATGCAAAGATAAGGATGATCTAATAATGTCTTTGAAGAAGACAATTGAATTGCAAAATACCATCGATTTGTTAAAGACTTCATCAATTAAAACTGAGAATCAACTAGCAACTGTTCCAACTAAGACAAATGAAGATCAAAATTTGGTATCCCTTGAAGAACAAATCAAGGAACTTCGTACAATTTTGAAACAGCACGAAGATACATTGTCCAATTATGAAACAAACATCAAAGAAAAGGATAATCAGTTATCCAAATTGCAAGCTGATTTGCTAACCGAAGCCAACAAAATCAAGGAGTTGAATGTTATCAATGAGGATTACAAGAAGATGAATGATCAAATGAAAGAATGTCTATCCAAATCGGAATCGAAAGCAAAAGCAACTGAAGCTAAAGTTGAGAATAACTGTAAATTATTAATGAACAGTAGAAGTGTTGCACTGATAGAACTACCTGGCATAGAACCTTTTAACGCTCCGTTAGAAAATGACATAGCTGGGTATGGTTGGTTGGTTATGCAACGTCGCTTTAATGGAGAGATCGATTTTAATCTAAAGTCGTGTAATTTTAAAGATGGTTTTGGCGACTTAAATGGAGAGTTTTGGCTTGGCCTTGAGAAAGTACATCAACTGACAAACAATGAGCGTTATGAATTATATATTCACATGGTGGACTTTGATAACAAAACTTATTATGCTCGCTACGATGACTTTAAGATTGGCAACCAAAATGAGGATTACATGATAAAATCGTTGGGCCAATATTCAGGCAACGCTGGCAATGCAATGAGTTACCAATTGGGCAAGAAATTTAAAATTACGGATAATTCAAGGTTCCCAAATGAATTTATTAATGGTAATTGGGAATCTTCTCAGCGTGCCTGGTGAGTATGACTAGTTTCATTGAAAATATTGAATCATATTAAACAGCATTTTTTACTTTCAGTAACTTAAACGGATTTTACTTTAAAAATAATAAATGTTATGATGACAAAGGCATTTGGTGGACAAAAGGGCCAAATAGAATTTATCTAAAATCGGTTCAAATGTTGATTCGGCCATATGAAATGAAATGATTTTAATCGGCTCACAATTGCAGCAGAAATAATGCCTAAGACAAGAACAACTGAACATACATACCCAAAACCCATGCAAAAGAAGTTCATAAATATTTCAAAATAAAAAAGGATTCATTTAAGTTTTCGTTTAAGAACAAATAATGTTCGAATTAATGTTAATTTGCTACAAATCTTAATGAAGAATATGTAATTGCATTGCATCTTTTCCATTTGATTGATTAAAAATAAATATGTAAAAAGAGAAACATTCGACCTAAAATTATATTCATTTTGTCATCCAAATTCATTTCTCATTAGCTGGGTGCGAGAGAGACCTATACACGCATAAGCGGCAGGCAACAACAAACTAAAAAGTTTTTCTCACTAGAACTAGTTTTTTGACCGACCCTTTATATGACAGCTATATGATATAGTCATCCGATTTTGATAAATTTTTTCAAAATTATGTGGAAGCATATAAAACTAACAAATACCAAGATTAGTGATGCTACGATGGAAAACAAAAAAGTTTTTCTAACTAGAACTAGTTTTTGGACCAATCGTTCCTATGGCAGCTATATGATATAGTCATCCGATCCGGCCGATTCCGACAAATGTGCAGCGTATTTGTATTTGAAGACATTTTGCAAAGTTTGGTCAAGATAGCTTTAAAACTGAGGTAGGCGATAGCATAGAAACAGACGGACGGACAGACGGACGGACGGACAAACGGAAATGAACTCAGCTCGTCATGCTGATCAAGAATATATATACTTTATGTGGTCGGAAATGCTTACCCTCTGCAAGGGTAGATAGCGACGATTGTGCATGGTCATACTGCAATATGGCTAGTTCCTTTTACTAGTTCCAGCAGCGGAATCAGCGCTCCGGCCTTATCAGTTGGATGTATAAGAAAAGGTGTGCAAACTGATTAGCAAGTTTCTCATAAACGTAGGGATAGATTGCGTTCAAACTTTCAGTATATGTTCTTGAATATGTGTACTTTAAGGTTGTATACCTTAGTTGTTGTTGTTGTATATTTTGGTCACACTAAAAAAGTACGCGTGGTTCCGGGAATCCCTTCATTAATTTTACCTACTTCTGCCAAGAACCAATTATTTGCATTAAATCAGGCAATAAAACTGTAAGTAGACGACAGCTGTTTTCATAGCTACCTGTGCTTCTTGAAGATAGTGTTTGTATGTACATAAATATGTATAAATGCACATACGCTTGTATGATTTGCATTCAGTCGTTCGTGTTCTCTTAAAAGTTATTGTTACTTCTATTTGCAGCTAACATGGACAAAGCCACATCAAATTTGATGCTGTTAAATCTGGAGGGATCTCCGGAGGAATCTATTTCGGACATTAGCTCGGTGAGTAAGAAACGGCACTGTTGAATTTTAATCAATTGAAATGCAAATATATTGCAGTTAATCGATTATTTTGAGACCCCGGACACTCAATGTGAACGAAATTGTCACTTCAAACTACAATTTGTAGTGCAACGGGCCAACGATATAATAAAGTTCAAAGACGCCCAATGCAAAGATAAGGATGATCTAATAATGTCTTTGAAGAAGACAATTGAATTGCAAAATACCATCGATTCGTTAAAGACTTCATCAATTAAAACTGAGAATCAACTAGCAACTGTTCCAACTAAGACAAATGAAGATCAAAATTTGGTATCCCTTGAAGAACAGATCAAGGAACTTCGTACAATTTTGAAACAGCACGAAGATACATTGTCCAATTATGAAACAAATATCAAAGAAAAGGATAATCAGTTATCCAAATTGCAAGCTGCTTTGCTAACCGAAGCCAACAAAGTCAAGGAGTTGAATGATCAACTGAAAGAATGTCTAATGAACAGTGGATGTGTTGCACTAATAGAACTACCTGGCCTATACCACCAACCTTTTAAAGCTCCTTTGGAAAATCACATAGCTGGGTATGGTTGGTTGGTTATGCAACGTCGCTTTAATGGAGAGATAGATTTTCATCTAAAGTCGTGTAATTTTAAAGATGGTTTTGGCGACTTAAATGGAGAGTTTTGGCTTGGCCTTGAGAAAGTACATCAACTGACAAACAATGAGCGTTATGAATTATATATTCACATGGTGGACTTTGATAACGAAACTTATTATGCTCGCTACGATAACTTTAAGATTGGCAACCAAAATGAGGATTATATGATAAAATCATTGGGCGAACATTCAGGCAGTGCTGGCAATGCAATGGAAGACCATGTGGGAGGGAAATTTAAACATGTTTCTTATCCTCTTGATTTATTTAATGGTTATTGGGAATCCTATCGCTTTGGCTGGTGAGTATGACTAGTTTCATTGAAAATATTGAATCATATTAAACAGCATTTTTTACTTTCAGTAACTTAAACGGATATTACTTTAAAAATAAACATCGTGATGTCAAAGGCATTTGGTGGAGTCGTGGGCCATATAAATTTTTTCTAAAATCGGTTCAAATGTTGATTCGGCCATATGAAATGAAATTACGTATGAACATACTTACCCATAACCTATGCAAAAAAAGTTCATAAATATTTTGAAATAAAATTTGATTCATTTAAGTTTTCGTTTAAGAACAAATAATGTTCGAATTAATGTTAATTTGCCTACAAATCTTAATGTAGAATATGTAATTGCATTGCATCATTTCCATTTGATTGATTAAAAAATAAATATGTAAAAAGAAAAACATTCGACCTAAAATTATATTCATTTTGTCATCCAAATTCATTTCTCATTAGCTGGGTGCGAGAGAGACCTATACACGCATAAGCGGCAGGCAACAAATGCGTGCTTCACATCCTCAATAGCCGCTACACAAGGAAGTGGATTCTAACTCTTTTTCGTGACTTCTCATGCCGCAGAGATAACAAAAACTGAATCGGAAGGAGGCCCTCATTTTGCCATGTATATTAAAATTGTAACGCATAGAACAAAGCATCACCGATCGACATAAGCTATATATGGGCATTTTCAAGTTTTTTCAAAACCCTTTGTTTTATGATATTTTCGTAGAAAAACAGTCAAATTTGACTAATATAAACCAATTTTACATTTATTTATAACCCACTTTGAGATATTCAAAAACAAAATCGAGCAAGCTCAACTTTTCTCATTTTGATATTTTCCCTGCACTTTTTGTTTCGATAAAAGTTTTTAAATGTCTCGCTTTATGCATTGACTTTTGTACTCTTAAGTTTGTCCAAGGGTACAAAGAGTCAAAAAAAAAATTTAATTCATCGCATATTTCGATGTCCCGTGCGACATTGAAAAACAACATTTTTTTTATCTGTGCGTCGAAAGTACATGAAAGAAGGCTTATCCAATATTGACTACAAATGGAGATTTTGAATTGAAAAAATAATGCTAAAAAATGAGAATATTTGTGATCTTGGTACATATATAAAGTTGGTCCCGTGCGACAAATTTACAATTTTTTCTTACATGAAAATCATACTTTGTTATTATTTGTATCTAAATGAGCAAAAACGGGGGCGAAAAAAAATAAAGAGAGCTGCATACGGTGGAGAGAAAACTTGAAACACTATCCAATATTTTTTTTTTAATTTCTTGTTAAATACATTAAAATATTTTGTTGACTTAAAAATATGTTTTCAACGCTTATTTATATATAATTTTTTCAGAGGAGTATCTGAAATAATATTATTATTATTGATGACCATTGATGACCAACCGCTGGAACGCATTAACGAGGTTGATGTTTTGGGCATACGTTTTGTCCCCAAACTATGCTTTAATAGTCATATATCTGTCATCTCTAACAAAGCAAGGGGTGTTCTTGGCTTTATTAAAAGATGGTCCAAGGAATTTAATGATCGTTACATCACTAAACAATTATATGTCTCCCTGGTTAGACCAATTCTTGAGTATGGGTCGTGTGTTTGGTCACCTCATTACCAAATATATCAGTACCAACTTGAATCGGTCCAAAAACAGTTTTTAATTTTCGCTTTCCGTGGCCTCAACTGGGATGCTACCAGCCATCTACCGTCTTACGAGCACAGATTACTCTTAATCGATCTTCCTTCACTTAAGAACCGCCGGATTTGCCATTGTGTGCTTTTCATACATAAACTCCTATCAGGTGAGATTGACTCTAGTGCTCTGCTTAGCCAAATAAATCATGCAATTCCTTTCCGTCTCACCAGGAACTTCTTTCCGATCTATCTACAGCCATGCCTTACAAATTATACTCATTATGAACCTTTCCGGAACTTATGTCTGAACTATAATATGTACTACCATCTATTCTCGGCGCACTCTTCTTTGTTAGATGTAAGAAATAATATTTTGTCTTATTTTAATCATCCCCCGCAATTTTAGACAGCACTTTGTCAAACTATAAATAAATAAATAAATAAATAAATTATGATGTAAGAATATGTCCCATGCGACATGTCCCGTGCGAAAGTGCTTAAAATTGAATTTCAAAAAAGAATTAGTTTTTTTTTTGGTTAAAATCAAAACCGTTTTAAAGTGACATCAATGTACAACATTCTAAAAATTAAATGATTGCTTTATAGCCTCAGGATTCGCTGAAAACCACTTCTGTTTTTGTCCCGTGCGAATGCCTTGGTTATTTGTAATTAAATGCTATCTCCTCCCTCAGTTTTAAAGCTATCTTGACCAAACTTTACAAAAAGTCCCTAAATACACATAGGCTGCACGTTTGTCGGAATCGGCCGGATCGGATAACTATAGCATATAACTGCCATAGGAACGATCGGTCTAAAAACTAGTTCTAGTGAGAAAAACTTTTTTGTTTTCCATCGTAGAGTCACCAATCGTGGTATATTTTAGTTTTATATGCTTACACATAGTTCTGGAACAATTGATCAAAATCGGATGATTATAGCATATAGCTGCCATAGGAACGATCGGTCCAAAAACTATTTCTAGTGTAAAAAACTTGTTTGTTATCAATGGTAGCGTCTTTTAAAGACTGCAAGGGTATTCTATTTTTTTTTTGTATTTTTGGATGAAATCGCTATTTTCCGAACTACAGTGTTTTCTCCGAACCCTTCTCCAATATTAAAAATATCAAGACTTGATAAAATCGCAACACTTATTATTTGTTTTTTTTTTAACAATTAGACAAAGTGGTCCTATTATTTTTTTCCCAACTGTACATCATTGATCAGGGATCAATCTGTTATGTTGAATGCGCCCATTAAGGTAATTTATAAGTAGGCCATATCAACGTGAATTTATACCTGGTGTGGCGGTCAAGCAGGAGCTTTCATTTCATACCAAATCCAATTTCGGTTCCAGTTTCGGTTCTGGTACGTTCCAATACTAATGTTTCGGTAAAAGGTTCTGTTAAGGTTCTAGTTTATTTCGGTATTCGGTTCCGTGTCGGTACCTTGGTTTTTATTTCGGTATACCGGTACGTACCGCTATGTACCGGTATAATTTAAAAATCCTTTAATCATAAGATATAATAGAACGGGTAGCAACCTTCACAACGGAATGTAGTTTTAAAAAAGGAAAATTAAACATAATAAACTTTACTCCAGAAAACAAATGTCCTGATGTTAAATACACTGTTTTCGGATAACTTTACCGATCACATTTTAATCCTGTTTTTAGGTTAAGTCTATTTGTTCGAATTACTAATTCGTTAATGCAAAAATAAAGAATAAATAAATAATATTTGGAAATTATTGAACCAAAATAGATGCAAGAATAAAATGAATTGGTTATTCTTATTAAAATTTCAGTCCCTTAACCTAACATTTGTAAGATTTTTCTAAGGCTCTGATTGAAGCTATAAAACTGAAATAACAAAAAAAAAACCCAGAACCGAAACTGTACCGGTACAATGTTTCGGTTTTTTTCGGTCATTTCGGATCCAAAAATAAAGGTTCCGAAATACCGGTTATAAAAAAAATAATAATAACGGTTCCAGTTCCTGTTTTAGTTCTGAGTTTTAATCGGTTCTTTTCGGTATACGGTTCCGGTTTGACACCCTGCATATAAGAAGTAGTCTGTCTCACTCTTGCGCAAAAGCTCTGAAAATTAAAATAGATTTTCAAGCAACCATTTTAAAAGTTACATTTTTCAATGATCCCTAAAAGTATGCAACACAAAAATTAAAACGCTTTAAAAGTGATCAGTAAACAAGTATCTTTTGGACGCTTTTTGGTGTGTCCCTTGGCCACACAGCCTATAAGTATGCTTTTGTTTTGGTATATTTGCTGTGCAAATACATAAAACTTGTTTATTTCCCAGGGCAATGCAACTGCAACACACACACACACACACCTGAATAAAGAGCAGCCAACCCACAACTGAGCTCTCTCTTAGCTTGGTTAGCACCCGTTGATAAAAATAAAGAGCGAACAAGTGAGAGAGAGAGAGAGGAGAGAAGCAGTGTTGAATTTTGCAACTTTTGTTGTTGTTGTTGTTTTTTTGTCATATTTGCACTCCCCTTGGGTTCCTGGTGTTGTCGCTGCAGCAGCAGCAGCAGTCGACGCTGACAACGACGACAACGACGCAGCTTTCTTTTGTGGCCGCGGCCATTCGCTGACTGGGGCTGCATTTCATTTGCAAAAGTTTCGTTGCACATCGCGGTTCGGGTTGTCGGCGTCGTGTGTAGCTGCTGCTGTTGTTGTTGTTGTTGCTGCTACTGCTGTTGTGTATGTGCATAATTTCTGCGTTTACGCGTCGTTGTCCGTTATATGGCAATTGCCGTCGGATTTGGTCTGTGCTCACAAAAGTCATTATCGCTGCCTGCCGCTGCTGCTGCTGCTGCTGTTGTCGCCGCTGCTGCTGCTGCTGTTGTATCAAACTTTTGCAGGACAGGTGCTGGGGGGTGCGATCAACGATCTGTGTGGGCGGCTTTATTTCTCAACACTGGTAAGCATTAAACTTGATAAAAAATTTCGATTACAGCACACACACACACACTTGCATACTTACTTAGGTACATTTGTATGTACTTGCCAGCAAGTGCGCTCTGCCTGCATTACACAGTGAGAGGGAGAGAGCGAGAGCGCCAACAAAAATTGCAATACACACAAACAAAATTGCCACGCAAAAAGCGGCCGGCTCTTGGCTCCCCTTACCACCCCCCCACCCATCTCTCTACATACATATGTACATACATATAAACTGTCTGATTGTTTCTCGGTGTCCATTGGATGCACTTGGTGCGATTCATTTGCTTTTATTACCATTTTTGTTGCCGCTGCGTTGGCGTCGTTCTTCGTAGGCTGTCGTCGGCTCTGATGGGGGCTTTCGGGTTTTTTTTTTTTTTTTTTCGCTCAGAAAAGATGGCAACTCTGGAGAAAAAGTTCTCTACCCTTTTGTCAGTGTAGAGCGCGACTTTGAAATGCCTGCAACGGCCACGGTTAAATGCATTTCTTTCATATGCAAAATATGAAAAAAAAAACTAAAAATTTACAGTAAAACTTAAAAAACTCAAGTGAAAATAAATAAATTTAAGTGAAAAATAACGCTTGAATTGTTTAAAAATAAAATGTAGTGCATTCTCTCTCTCTATTTGATGATGACCTACGACAAAGGAAATGAAGTCATGCCAATACACACACACACACACACGCACGCCAGCACTCAAAACTGCACAAGCAGTGAGAAAAAGTCAACAACAACAACAACTTGAACGTTGATTGCACTGCGCATGCACATGCACACTTATACCAATGCACATTTGCACAGGCCTTTTACTTGTATGTGCGCAGTTGTATTTGTGTGCTTTGTTCTGTGGGCTGAAAAAACTGAAAATTTACAAAAACAAAATTCAAAATGCCTAGACAATGAGTATGTTCAATATTTGCATTTAAAAAAATAAATGTCAAATTTGATTTTATTTTAATTGTTTTTAAAATTTTAATATTTTTAAAAATGTCTTTTTTCTTATAAATAATTTTAAACAAAATTTTTTTTTTTTGAATTTTTATATATTTTTTTTATCAAGAAATTTAACTTTTTTTCTCAATTTTTTTTTTTTTTTATCAAAAATGTAGAAAAGTTTGAACAACTTGGAACTTGTTTTCACATACTTGCTTAGGCATTATAGAAAAAAATTGATGTTGTTTTTTAAAGTTATGGAAACATAAGAAGTACCTAACCTCGAGCCGGCTAGTCTCACTTCTAAGGACCAAAAATTACTAGAAAAAACCGTAGTTTATCAAAGAAGAGTGACATCAAGCAGAATTTTGAATCAAACAAGATTTTTATTCGAAGATTTTAAACTCATTCCTTTTTTTTTCGGTCTCAGATAATTTCAAAGTTTTTTTTTTTGGCTAAAAGGGTTGTAGGTCAAAATCATAACACCAAAAGAAGTTCAATGTAAATCTTAGTCATGTTTCCAATCATCTAAAAGTTGCAGGAATTTTGTGCACTATTTCGAAATCGAAATCATTTAATGATTAAGGACTAAACTTTAATATTAGTTTTTTTTTGGCATTTGAAAGAAATAATTGTGAGTTGAAATTTAAACTCCCCTCTAAAATGGTTCTATTTATTCATATATTTACTTCTACTTAAGAAGAATTAAATCACTGACCGTTTATGTCATATAATTCCTTAACAATTTTAAAAGATAATGTCTACTCCGTGAAGTTTGCTGTCTTTTATAGCAGTTTAAAACTCTGAGAAATTAATGTATATTCTCTAAAAACCGGTATCTATCAAGACACGCTTAAATTGTAAAGAAGGTTCGTTCGGAGGTTTATACCAGGGGTGGGCAAGTTCAAAAGCAAAATACATGCAGTTCCGTCACCAGCTCGAACAACCAGACGAAAGCTATATCAGAATATAGCCGTTCGAGTCTTTGGCTAACAGACCGACTGCTGGTCAAGTACTAAGAACAACCACACATTGTGTGTGTATCGCTGTTTATCTCGAGCCTCGTTGTTGTTGTTGTTGGACTGCTCTCAAACTAAAATTTTGTGCCCATCGCTAATAAAAACCCTTTTTGTAGTCTAAGGTTCGGTTCGAGAACTGATTTCTTAACTCATCGTTGAAGAATTGACTTAATTCTCTCGCAGACACCTTACACCTTTGTTTTCAATGGAAATTTAGTTAATCTCGGGAAGTCCCAAGGATTTTTAAATATTTTCTGTCTACAAATAAAAAATTCTTAAAGAAAAAAATGTTAGCATACTTTGAGGGGCAAAAGGCATGATTTTTTTAATAGGTCCATTACGTGAAAAGTAGTAAAATATATACCTAGAAAGTCAGTTGTCAAGTATGTATGTCTAGCCATGAAAAAGCTTCTCAAAAACTTTGCCCTTTTTTTTTTTTTTTTTTTTTTGTGGACTAGTCTTTTTTATTAGTTTGATTTTTAAATAGTGTAACCCTAATACAAAATTTTTTACATTTTACTGTTACTTTTAAGTAACTTATAATGTAGTAAAGTGTAAAATTGAAAAAAAGCTAGGTACTGAGGGCGTTCGAATTTTCCTTGATGGAATTTGCAAGATATTCCTTGTGTGGATTGTAAAACACAGCGTGACCAGATTGAACAGTAAATTACGCCAAAAATGAAATTTCTTGGTATTTTTCAGTTATCTTGGGGCTGGTCACACTACTCAAACACATGTGTTTGTTTTGCCTTGCTGGCCAACAACAACTTTGACAAAAATGCTTTGACTATGTGTTGAAAATGATTTTGATATGCTATACACAATATAAATTGCAATGTCATCTATTAAATTTCAATAAATGGAACGCATAACTTGAATAACGAAGAACATTTAATACTTTTAGTAAGCAATTCAAGCTTGCATTTGTGATGTCCCATAATCATTTTTATACACTTGAAAAGTGTATATTAATTTTGCCCAGAAGTTTGTAACGCATAGAAATATTCATTTCCGACCCCATAAACTATATATATTCTTGATCAGGACAACAAGCTGAGTTCATTTCCGCTTGTCCGTCCGTCCGTCTGTCCGTCTGTCCGTCTGTTTCTACGCGAACTAGTCTCTCAGTTTTAAAGCTATCGAGCTGAAATTTTGCACAGAGTCTTCTTTTTACTGCACGCAACTAATATGTCGGAACCGGCCAGATCGGATGACTATATCATATAGCTGCCATAGGAACGATCGGTCTAAGAACAAGTTCTAGTTAGAAAAACTTTTTTGTTTTAAATCGTAGCGTCCCCAATCTTGGTATATGTTAGTTTTATATGCTTCCACATAATTCTGGAAAAGTGTATCAAAATCGGATCACTATAGCATATAGCTGCCATAGGAACGATCGGTCGAAAAATAAGTCGTTGTGAGAAAAACTTTTTGATTTTCATCGTAGCGGCTCCAATCGTAGTATATATTTGTTTTATATGTTTCCACACAATTCTGAAAAAATTGATCAAAATCGGATGACTATAGCATATAGCTGCCATATAAACGGTCGGTCAAAAAACCACTTTTAGTGAGAAAAACTTTTTTGTTTTTTATCGTAGCGTCCCCAATCTTGGTATATATTAGTTTTATATGCTTTCACATAATTTTGAAAAAAATTATCAAAATCGGATGACTATAGCATATAGCTGCCATAGGACCGATCGGTCGGAAAATGTGTTTTACTAAGAAAAGTTTTTTTTTATGGTATTAAATTTTTATTATCAATGATTTCATAATTTTAAATATCTGATATCTATATCCTATATATATTTTACCGGTTAAATCAGTTGAAGTAAAGTTTTTCAAGTGTATTAAAACTTCGGCACAGTCGAAGTTAGCTTTGCCTTCTCGTTTGGGTTTAAATTTATTAATCAAAGCAGCATTTTTCACGTAGCTTACATTTTTCAGACAATTTTGCTTTGGCGCTAAATTTAAAGTTGACAACAGACACAAATAATAAATAGCTGCACAATAATTTCTCAAGAAATATCAGTTGTTCAATACAATCCACACCATCGATTGATATGGCAACTCTGGAAATTGCTTGTGTGTATTACTTGGCCTTCTGAGTACCGAACAAAGGAATGAGGCAAGGAATAATTCCTAACAAAATTTCAGCTAATACAAATCTGGGAAGATTTCAAAAATTTTTGAAAAATTTCAAAGTTGAGCTTGATTTAGATTTAAGGTAAACTTTTTTTTAATCCGCCCTAATGTATGTTATATGATGCCCATTTATGGCCAAGATCGAGAATTTTCATGCCATTGTTAGTCAATTTTGAAACTAGAGATTTTAAGAATGTCTCTGCTCGGTTTATTATTTTCGCTTAATTCTCTCTCTCTCTCTCTTTCTTTCTGTGTAAAATAATATGCAATAAGTTTTGTGAGTCACTAAACAATTTTGCAATTTGCATTTTGCATTTTCTGGGCTAACGAAATGACCTTGAATTGGAAATATAATATTCTTTCAATAGATACACAAAAATTACTCATCATCAGCATTTCCATTTCCATAGAAATCAAAACACACACACAAGCTAAAGCCAAACAAAAAAAAAAAAAAATCAAAAAACAAAATTAAAGACAAACTCAAAGTGAAGCTCAAGAAATTTGAAACTGCGCACGCGTTGCAATTAAACGTTTTGTTCACAAAAAAAATAACAACAAATTATGAAATGAGAAAAGGATAGCAGCAGCAGCTGTTTGCAGGTGCCAATTGGACAATGGTTCAAGTGCAAAGAGGATGTGCAGCATGCGCGCACACAAGGACATGTGGTGAGTTTTTGTCCATGTGGTGAACATTTTTGATTTAAAAATGAGAAACTACAACGGTCAGCCAACTATTTATAGCACCCAGCTTCAGAAACTCAGCTCAGCCTTGATTCCCCTGCTCGTCCTCTGCCCTTGAACTAACATTCAGACTGCATTCCAGTCTGTTCTGCGTGTTGGGTTGCACTTCACTTCATTTCGCAGCTGGATACCAATAGGAGCACTGCCGCATGTGTCCGCCAGTCAAGCGTGGATTCTGTGTGTCTGCTCCATGTCCTTGCTTAGTGAACTCGCCAGGCTTGACATTGATTTTGTGTGGGTGTGTGCGTGTGTGTGTGTGGGTGCAGTTGTGGCTCGCCATTGCTGTCAGCGCCATTTGCTTATGTCATACCATGTAACTTGACTTTGGTATTTCTATTTCTGTGCCAGACAAACAAAAAAAAAACGGAGAGAGAGGAAAAGGAGAAGGAAATCGAATTGCTTAATAATTCAATTGTTTACACAAATCTAATTTGGAAAAAAAAGTAATTTTTTTCAGTAATTCAACCAGTTCTGTCACCACACACACATTATGCCTGACTCTCAGAGAGTGTATTTGATGACGTGTGGCTTAAAGCTTTGGCTTTCTTTTTCTTTGAAATATACCAATACATGCACAAGTCTTTGTTTGTATGCCGATTGCTTGCTACAGTCAGACTCAACTGCTTGTCACAGTAAAGATTTTGTCTAAGTCGCATACAAATTTTATTCGCTCTTTCTAGACCTAAAATTTGAAGATTATCTCATTGAAATAATTGAATATTTCAAAATGGATTTCTAATCAATCTTAATAGAAAGAGATATTTTTGTTTTCAAATATACCAAATTTCTGCCTTACACGATTTGATTGTCGACTCCGATTCCGCCAGTTTGGATTTTCTTGTCCCAGAAATATTAAAATTTGTCTGTTGGGTCACGAGGACTCAAATGTTTCCAAGCACACTTAGACTGGATTCACACTGATCGACGCATGAGTACATTAGTACATTAAACATTAATCTAGTATGCCCTTAAGTTGTTTTGTTTTCATTGTGAATAGCTTGTCATTTGACATTAAAACGATGACAACTTGATTGCCTACTTGATTATCAAAGTACAGCATGACTTTTTTTCACGAGACATATTTTAAACACGAACGAATCACACGAAAGTCTGTGTTTTCTCACGATCATGTTGTGAAACGTCGTGACACGCGCGCACCTCTAGCTTAAACCTTGGTTCGGCCCACGTTGCGCCCAATTTTAATAGAAAACCAATTATTTTGGTTTAATAATCTTAATAATATTCAGAATTTCTTTATTAAAACTAAGGCTGCAAACCGAAACCCTGAGAACTGGTTCGGTAAATTTTAAATTACCCGAACCGGTCCAAGAACCGAACCTCTTACATACAAGCTGACCCCGAACCGGACCACTTCATGTTTTTGAAAATTTTGAGCTTTTTGAGTAAATATATGTTGCCTACTTGAAGGCGAGCGACCTAAAGTAGGCAACATATTTTTCCTCAAAAAGCACATAGTTTTGAAAGCCATGAAGGTGAGAAAACGGCCCTTAATGAGAGTATATAAAAAAAGACTTCAAATAACTCTACTTGAAAAGGTCTTAAAAACGAAGACTTAAAAATTAATGACAAAAATCGATGTAATTAGTTTGAGCCTTCCTGATCAGCTGCTTTGCACTTCAATTTCCTACGAATCAGTAAATGGCATGAAGCTACTAAACGGGCCATCGGTAAGCTCCTCTCTTAACACCAAGGAGGTACAAGAAGGATATTAGGTTCTATACCTCTGTCCAAAAAGTGTCAAAAAGTGCGATAAACAACGAGATAAAACATCTGCAGATGTATGTCTGGGCGTAGTCTCTGCAATATCAAAGACGAGCATTGGAAATTGAGAACCGAGTTGATTTGTCTTGGCCGAATTAGGGCAGGGTAGAAACCGAAGAAGTGGAAGACGGACTCTTTCTTTCGTTCCTCAACAACAGCTGAGCAGTAAGGTTTGCTGAGTCTGTATAGGTTGTTGAGCGCTTTGCGCATCTGCTATGTGATTTTACAGCTTAAGAGCGTTTTCCATTTCCAATTTGCTTTGAGCTGGAAGATATTTCGTAAAATGAGCCAACACGTTGCCATAGGCATACCTACATTCTTTCTATTAAAAAAGAGATTGGCGGTAGTAAACGTTCTTTTCTTAAAACCAATTCAAACGCATTAATAACAAAAATAAATCCAAAATTCGAACCAAAACCTGGCGTTCTGGGGTTTCGGTAACCGAACCGTTCGAACTGAAATTTTTTATTTAATTAAAAAAAATTGTATATTTAAATTTTTTTTATACCCTTGCAGAGGATATATTAAAATTGTCACGATGAGCATGACGAGCTGAGTTCATTTCCGTTTGTCCGTCCGTCCGTCTGTCCGTCTGTTTCTATGCTATCTCCTCCCTCAGTTTTGAAGCTATCTTGACCAAACTTTGCAAAAAGTCTTTAAATACAAATACGCTGCACATTTGTCGGAATCGGCCGGATCGGATGACTATATCATATAGCTGCCATAGGAACGATCGGTCCAAAAACTAGTTCTAATGAGAAAAACTTTTTTGTTTTCCATCGTAGCGTCACCAATCGTGGTATATATAAGTTCTATATGCTTCCACACAATTCTGGAAAAATTTATAAAAATCGGATGACTATAGCATATAGCTGCCATATAAACGGTCGGTCCAAAAACTAGTTCTAGTGGGAAAAACTTTTTTGTTTTCTATCGTAGCGTCACCAATCGTGGTATATATTAGTTTTATATGCTTTCACACAATTCTGAAAAAATTTGATCAAAATCGGATGACTATAGCATATAGCTGCCATTGGAACGATCGGTCCAAAAACTAGTTCTAATGAGAAAAACTTTTTTGTTTTCCATCGTAGCGTCACCAATCGTGGTATATATAAGTTCTATATGCTTCCACACAATTCTGAAAAAATTGGTCAAAATCGGATGACTATAGCATATAGCTGCCATATAAACGGTCGGTCCAAAAACTAGTTCTAGTGAGAAAAACTTTTTTGTTTTCCATCGTAGCGTCACCAATCGTGGTATATATTAGTTTTATATGCTTTCACACAATTCTGAAAAAATTTATAAAAATCGGATGACTATAGCATATAGCTGCCATATAAACGGTCGGTCCAAAAACTAGTTCTAGTGAGAAAAACTTTTTTGTTTTCCATCGTAGCGTCACCAATCGTGGTATATATTAGTTTTATATGCTTTCACACAATTCTGAAAAAATTTATCAAAATCGGATGACTATAGCATATAGCTGCCATAGGAACGATCGGTCGGAAAAAGTGTTTAACTAAGAAAAGTTATTTTTATGGTATCATAAATCAGTGTGAGTAAAGTTTTTCAAGTGTATTAAAACTTCGGCACAGTCGAAGTTAGCTTTACCTTCTCGTTTTTTTAATTTCTACAGCGACAACTTCTAAAAAAATATGTTGAGAAAGCCAAATTCGGAATCTTATCACACTTTAAGTTTTGTCTATGAAAAAAATTACAAATGTGTTGTTAAGATTTTTGGTTTTTTGCATCTTTTAATAAACTGTTGGAATTGAGGATCTAAATGGTAAAGCTCAAAATCACACAATTTTGTAGGTAGACATACATATTTAGTTATAATATATTATTTAAAGATCCACCAGATGCAGGATAGTTGATTAAAAAGCAAAACAAATACTTAGGCTGGGCAGCACCGGAGGCAACTGTGATGGGCAGCACTCACACAGTTTGGAAAGTACAGAGTATATTACAGTCGGGCTTGACCAAATTTCTTACTTGTTTCTCAAAGAAAGAAGCGTTAAATAATAAACTTTCTAGAATTGCACTCAGTATAATTAGAAAATAAAAAAAAATAAATACCATTTACTCCCATTTCCATAAGGCAACATTACCATGAGAATATAAAATAGTTTCACTGGAATTTCTATTAATTAGTAATGAATACTCTTCTATAATTATAATGTGGCTCAAAGAAACAACAACAAATAATAATAATAATATGCAATTGAAAACGATGCGTAAATTAATTGAAAAAAAAACCGGGGAAATGTGTAGAACAATTGAAACTTAGGCAAACAAAAGACAGTGTAAAATGTTTGCAAATTGAATTTCAAGTAAATATGAGAAAATGTGCAATGTGAAAAGTAAATACACAGAGAGAACTTTTGCACGAATACAGTCATAGATAGAGATACGGATACACAGATAAAGGCAAGTAAAATTCAGATAGACAGAGTCGAAGGTAGCAACTCAAAGTCAAAACTATGTGTATCCCATACTCTGGAGATTCATCTGTCTGTCTCTATGTGCCTGTGTGTGTGTGTGTGTATCTATCGAATGCATTTTACGCTTTAAAAGGAATTTTGTAGTTTATGCATGCGACGACGTCGACTATATAAAGTGCCTCCGCCTCTACCTCTGCCTTCACTATGACTGTACTCTGGCGCAACCATGGCAACAACGTCATCGCCATAATCATCAGCCAGCCCGCCCGACCGCCCGACCGCCCGCCAGCCAGCAATGGCGGCTTTCCTTCTGTGTGTGTGCTCTAGCGAAAAGAATAAAAAAAAATAAAAAGAAAAAAACTAGCCGCAACAACAATGCAACTGCTGCTGCTGCTGGTGCTGCTGCTGCCTCTTGCTCTGAGTCAAGTCCATGTTCTTGGTCTCTTTGTGTATCTATAGAGTACACTTTTTCCCCACTCGCATCTTGGGCTGCTCTTTCTATGGCCAAAGAAGTACCAACTTGTGGAAGATGTTTGGGGGGTGGGAGGTGGAGGGTTGCCTCTATATAAGCAGCTTAGCAGCACAATTAAAGCCTTGGCACATCCCTTCCATAGAAAGTGTTTTAAAAAACAATTTCAATTAGGAAAATTTCTGTTTATAAAAGGCAAATTATTACGCATACGCACTGTTGACTCCTTGTTTTATGCACGTAAAGAGCTTAGCTAATGCTTTTCATATGTGATATGAATTAAGACGAGATTATGCTTTTAAATATTATAACAAAAAAAATCTCTAGAGATGACAGGGAGTGTGTAAGCATTTCTAGGAATAAGTGCACCTGCACTCTGGTTCAAAAGGGTCTCCGTATTAATACAGAAATAAATTTTTGTTTTGTTTTTAAATATCAATTTATTCTTGAACTTATTATTATTATCTACGTTTTACTATTGGGTGTATTCTTAGTTTTGAACCGAACCGGATCGATTCCGGAATTCCGAACTTTTTTCTTTACTGTGAACCGAACCTTAAACCGCACCTCTTTTAAAAAATGGTTGAACCTGAACCTGTTTCGAACCTAAAGATTCGGTTCCTTTTACCTTTTCCTTTTACCACCCTAACATGTATTTTGTATGATGAAAGAAGAAGAATAGACATTCTGCTTAAAAATAAAAAATTGAAAATAAATGGAATCTTATCCTCAAGTAAAAAAAATTACAGAAATTCGGAATATTTCTTTTCTGTATCTTCAACAAAAAACTGGTAAAACTTATGCCGAACCTAGGTTCGAATCAAAACCTTAACTCCAAAAACCTTTACCCTAAAATTCCCGAAAATTTTACATAATGAATATGATTGATTTGATCCCAAACAAACACATGTATCATACTGAATTTTTATTTGATATGTTTTTTTTACGAAAATATGTAAATTTTAGGAAAGTTTTGTTTTCATTTAAAGAAAACTGCCGCTAAGAGTCATCTATCGCTCTTGTGACCATATGGATGAGATTCTTAATCAGAAGCCACCTGCTCTTTTCAATATCAAACACAAAGAACGTTTATGATAACCTTTTGAAGGGATAAGCTCAGCGTTATCTCATATGACAGGTTTAAAGCCAAGAAATTCATTACATCAGAGCTCTGGTATTGGTAAAAATTATTGGTGCAATATAAGGAAATGCTTTAAAAAATGTTTTTTTTTTTCATCCAAAACGGATTAAAATACTGAACTGAAATACTATCTTACACCAACAGCAAGATACACCCGATATGTTACCATAGAATGCCACTTGCTTCGATGATGGCCTAGCTGACCATTACATTCGTGCTTATGAAGAATCCTAGATTTTAAATACTATCCTAAAAGGTAGTGACTAGCGATAGACAGTACTTTGAATAAGCAATTTATAGCCATTATTTCACAAAGGGGTCTTAAGGGGGTCTTTTACCTTTGGAATGGGCAAGGTATCAAAGGTCTCAAAAAAACAGGTGTAGAGGTGTTAGCCATGAGTCCGGGACTTCAGGTTATGGGAATTGAAAACGGCAACCAGATGAACGATAGTCGAAAGAGTTGCCACCCCCGGATTTTAAAGTTATCACTTACATACAAACAGGTACAGAGTATAATACAGTCAGGCTTGACCGACTTGCTTACTTGTTGTTTTTTTTTATTTTAGTGTGAAAAAAATAGTTTTTCCTCTTGATTGAGGTACGGGCCAGAGTTACATCAATTATGGTCGATTGCAACATGGCTGATCAAAATCGGTTCATTAGAACTGGCACAATCATGGCTACCAGGTCAAAAAACGTAGTTTCGAGAAAAAGTTTTAGAAGAACATTGCTTTACTAAAATATAGCCATTTCATCTAAACTAAACTAAACTATTTTGAAATTTTCAAAGCCAAGCTATAATAATAATGCTAAACAAAAAAATCTAAAAAAAAAAATTTCATAAGTAGAAGACCCCCTTAGATCTTAAAAAAACAAGGGTACAAAAACCGTGGACTCCCAAGAGGTTAATGTTCTACTCCTAAAAAAATTCCTCAACAGTAGCAACGCTTTACTATTTGTTCCAAATGCAATTATTACAAATTCTTGAATTTACACATATTTTTAGCCTTGGCTGCTTTGAGTGTGACCAGGTCCGATTGTGTAATTTCATTCAAAAGTTTGATATTTTGGACCATTAACTAGCTCTGAACTCTTTGTAGTACGGGTCACTCTGTCTATTGTTTACATAATCTTTTGGCGTCGAAAAAACGATGTCCTCGCAATTTTTTTATAGTTGCGAATTAAAATGCAATTATTTGGAGTCGAGTAAGGACTGTAAGTCCTAAGGATGACCCATTAATTCGAAGTTTTGAGTTCTTTAAAACCAGGAATGCAAACCGGTTCTGAACCGAATCTTATCATACCGTACCGAACAGCTTATTTGTGTTTGAAAACCGAACAAATAACCGAACCGGTGTTCTTTTAAAAATTCTGAACCGAACCAAAAATCGCATATGAAAACGTATCGGTTCAGTTAATCGATGAGTTTAATGATGTAATGAGAGTACGAGAGGGATGCCCACTAAGAGCATATGAAAAAAGCAAACACCAAACAAATAAAGAATCTAATTCTTTTCCATTGTTTATTGATTATGGCTCATGCGTCTGCAGCGAGCTATGTCTGTGAATTTGTATGCTAGCGCTACAGCGGCTAAGGTAGTGCTGGTGGGAGAAATTCTTCGTTATTCTTCTAAATCGTGATTGTTTCTCGAGTTCAAAGGTTATTTTGACGATTATTTTTGCTAGGTCATTCTATATTTTGATTTTGCCAATACTTATTACGTAAAATACTTGTTACGTAAAATAATAATGAATGTAAAAATACGATTAGCTTACCACGGGAATCGTGGATTTTATGGGCTGTACCTTATTTCTGTCTATATAATAATTATACTTTTCTATTAAGAATCAAAGTAAAAATGTCGTAAGTTTCATTTTAGAAAGTTCGTAAACGGGATCAGGCATAACAAAATATTAATCGTAAACCACTGAACCGAACCAAAACCGAGGTTCGGATTGCCACAAAACCTTTAATGAACCGAACCGGTGATTGAAAATCTCGGAACCACAGAACCGAACCACTCCATATTTCGGGAGCTGTTTTCATCACTGTTTGAAAGGTGAAGATGGATTTTGTTGGTGCGTTACACCAATAAAAGAAAAGATGGGAAATAAATATGTTTTTTTTTTATAAAAAAAGACGACAAACGGACCCGTTATATCTTGTAGCTTTGTTATCTAACGCACTTTCATTTTTCGATCGGCTAAACCTTTAAGGGGACTTTTTATACCCAGTTCCTATTACGACCTTAATTTCGAAGATAATAGTTTTTCTTATTTAAAAGTATTATGCTTGAACTGAACTGAAACCGTGGGTTTGTTTGTTCCAAAAAACCTTTATGTATTATAAATACGAACTAAATCTGCTATAAACTATATAAATATATTTCTTGTATTAAAATCAACAGCCTAGTCGATATAGTGTTGTCTTGTCTAAACTTGTCAATCTCAGAGACTATAATAGTAAGAGCCATCAATTTTCGCTAAAAAGTAAGATTACGGTTTTTTCAGATTTTGAAAATTTTCCAAAAAACCGCAGATAACTGTACGAGTTTTGAAATTTATTATGGATTATGATGCCGCAGGCCCACAAACCGCACCAACTGAACTTGAACTGCTTCCAGCTGGCAAAGTTTGTACATAACTGATCAATTTCAAGTGTGGGACCATACAAACCGAGCGAATGCTGCCCATCAGGGTTGTGGCCGGTGCTGCCCATCATATTTATTTGTTTAGCTATCATTCATATGTTTGGAAAACGATATACTTCTGTATCTTTGTACCTTTAAAAACAGTTTTTCGGAATTAGTTAAAGAACCATTTCGGATGCATTCAGTTTTCAGTAAGCACAACTTATATTCTGCACTTCAACTTCTATAAAATAACAAATAAAATGGATAGCAAGAGCCCATCATAGCTAAGATCCGGCAGCTAGTTGAAAATTTAAATTCGAGTATATATAAACCCGCAAGCACTTAGCAACCAATGCCGTATACAGAACTCGGAATACCTAACATCAATAACTAACGAGCATAATCCCAGCCCCCCCCCCCACTCCCCTCTGTAAGCTGTGTCAGTTTTGAATGGCAAATAAGCTCTGTTGCCAAAGGGAGGCACAAAAACCGGAGATGAATTTGTATTGGTCAGGATTTGTGTAGGGGTTTTTGGTCGTTTTGCTAACTGCAGATGATTGCAATGACCCTTTTTTTTAAACGGTTGACTGAGTTTGCGCAACATGCTGAAAGATCAAAAGTTCCCCTTTTTTTTTGTTTTATTTTTGACCGTCAAATAGGGTCACGAAATGCCCATAACTGTTTAAAAAAAAAATGCAGAATTTTAAGTAAAGATATTTAGAGCGTAACCAATGTTTTGTCGAATATGAAGAAAGGGGAATTTTCTAAACTTGAAAAGTTTATATATACATATACGAGTCATTCGATAAAGGGAGCTGCTTTGTCTACAATTGCAATTTGCAAATTTTGCCCTAGCGAATGCTTTGTAATGAATGTCATCCGTTCATTTCTATTATGTCATCTACACTGTGGCACACATTTGCCACAGACAGCTCACAACTGTTTCTCATTAGCAATAGCGTATGGTATGTGCACCCTTCCCACACACACACACACACACACACACTTCATCTATCCATTCAAGCTTTGTTTCCGTTCGCCATTCCCTCCGCCATTCCAGTTTCAGCGTTGACCAATGAAATTTTAGAGAAATGAATACGATTATTCTTGATGTGGATCACATATGGTACAAAATTAGTTATATGGTGCAAAGAAAATAATGATAATAATTGAAAATTTTTGCCAGCTAAGCCCGACAAAATGGCGCCTACTAAAACAAACCAAGTCAATAATATGGCACACACACAAATACTTGGCAAATTGAAATTAATGAGTTAAACATTAAATACGCAAAACAGTTAGACAACAATAATGTGAAATGCCTAGGCAAATTCTTGTTAGCAATAAATTAGCAAAATGTTCAATTTAAGTTGGATTAAGTCGCAGTTTTTATACACTTGCTGAGGGAATTAGAAAAGTAAAAGAATATTTTTTCAAAAATAGGACTAATATACAAATTTGAAAGAACAGAAAGTTGAATCTATAGCTATCGATCGAACCTGGACTCCAAAAGAGCGAATATTTGTGGAAATTGCATCATTTCTCCTAAGTCGAAAAACCCCCCAAAAAAAATACTTATATTGGATTCAGAGCTCCCAATAAATGAATTAGAATATTTTTTTGAAAACCCGCATCCTAACTCCTAGCTGTATATTTGGGGTGTTTTAAAATTTACTAAAAAAATCTTATCTGTTTAAACTTGTTGTTGGGCTCAAAAGTTATAATATTATAGAAAATACGTAGAAGGTCAAAAGCTAACTCAAAATTGCGCCGAAGTTTTAATATTTGAAAAACTCTACTTCCATCTGATTTAACTGGAAAAATATGATATAAGATATAGATACGTCTAAGGCAGATATCTAAAATTTTGAAATCATTGATAAAAAAAACTAACTTTATAAAAAAAAAATATATATTCCTTAGCTAAAATCACCTCTTTCCGATCGATCGGTCCTACGGCAGCTGACATGCTATAGTCCTCCGATTTTGATAATTTTTTCAAAATTATTATAAAACCAATATATACCAAGATTGGGGACGCTACGATAAAAACAAAATAAGTTTTTCTCACTATTAGTAGTTTTTTTGGGAGCCGCCCGTTATATGGCAGTTAAATGCTATGGAAGTCATCCGATTTTTATAAATTTTTTCAGAATTATGGGAAAGATTTGGAACAAATATACACTACGATTGGAGACGCTACGATGGAAATCAAAAAGTTTTGGACAAAAGACTTATTTTTCGTCCGATCGTTTCTATGGCAGCTATAGGCTATAGTGATCCGATTTTGATAATATTTCCAGAATTATGTTGAAGCATATAAAAAATACTAACATATACTTCAAGATTAGTGACGCATACGATTTTTTGGAAAAACAAAAAGTTTTTCTCACTAGGCATTGACTGAGTTGATATAGAATATCCCTAATATAAATTTCCGACATAGATTATGTTTGTATTTGCAATTTGTATTTAAATATTAATTATTTGCAACTATGCCATTTTACCATGATCGTTAAATTGATTTGCGCTAAAAGTTGTATGTATGTATTTAACGAAATTTCTTCTGCATGAGTTTTGATAGTGATGGACGGAGTTTGCAATGGAAGTGTGACAAGGCGGATAGTCTCGACTAATATAAGTGAATTTTCGTAACATTCATGAAGGGCGTGGGAGGAGATTCCCTCGGGTCCCGAAAAATTTTTTCAGGAGCGGGACGGGACGGGATTGAATATAAAATTGGGGGTCCGAATTGGAACGGGTTGAGACAACCGACGGTCGGGACGGGATTTAATTTTAAATTTGGGCTTAGAATCGGAACAGGTCGGGATAGACTAGGGTTCTAATCAATATTAAATATATTTTGGCCCCATTTGTTCTTTGAGTCCTTATTCCCTCGAGGGTCTCAGGGCATGAACCAATTCTCCTCTTTACCTTACCATATTTGCCATTGCTTTGAGTTTATCACCAAGTTTTGGCGATACTTTCAGCTTCTTTATCTACGGTCCTTCTCCAGGTCTATTTTGGGTATGCCTGGTGCCCGACCAAGTCGTAAGAAACGTATATGAATCGCGAAAGAGTTATTAAGTTCACTATAAAAGTGATCCGGCTCGAGGGACCGAAAAAAACTCAAACTGAACCGGTGTGTATAACTGTCGTAAAAACTAATGATAAGCTCGAAAGGGTCATTTAGATCACTATAAAAGAGATCCGGCTCGAGGGACCAAAAAAAAACTCAAACCAAACCGGTGTGTATAACAGTCGTTAAAATGTATATTGGAGTCATTTAGATAGTGTTTTTGTATCGTTATACAGTCGAAAAATAGTTTCTTCGGAATACATTTGTACACAGAAAAAAAAATCCGAGATATTTTGATGAAAATCAATCCTAAACTATGGCAGAAGTAGGTCGATAGCTGAATTTCTCAAACCGAGTACACCCAGAGAAATCTAGCACATATTGGCAAGACTGAAATCGGCTTCAATTTAGTTTTTTTTCCGTCTTGAATTTTCAAGAAGAAATCTGCTTGAAATCGAGAAGACTTGTGCGCTCGATTTGAGTTTGGTAGCTCGTTTAAAACGAGAGCATTTCGTTCTCTCGCTCTCTGGCAACTTTGTTCTAAAATGCTTACATTCAAGAAGATCTATTCTTGAATTGGAGAATAAATCATGCTTGAAATGAAGCCGACTAAATTTTAATCCGAGCAGACCGAGCTTCGAAATTCATGCTTTATTTCAGTATTTTCTTTTTGTATCCAAGAAGATTCTGTCTTGCCGAACTTCTGACACGAAACTGCTTGATATCAAGCACGATCTGCTCGCTTTTTCTCTGAGTGTACGAAAGGATTGACTTGAGTACCAATCCCGAAATATTTGAAATTGATTTTCACATTGACACAAAAAATCTGGAATTGTTTTAAGTCTTTCGTACTTTAAACTTCAATTCGAATAATTTTTTTTTAAAACTCAAATAAAGCTACCCATTTTTTTTCTGTGTATTTTTGATTAGTTTGTTAGAATTTATTATATTTTGTGTCTCCTTTGATCCAAAATAAATTTTTAAGGAATTTAATATACTTCAGTTTAATAAACTATTCTTCTTAAGTTGTTGTTGTTGTTGTTGTCGCTTTTCCATTTTTAGTCCAATTAGTGAGTTCAGGGAGCCAGCAAACACAAATCTAATTACGCATACGACGCGTTGTCCGAAAACAAAAACCGGTTGCACTTGTTCTTTCAGTTGCTGCAAGTACTTCCACTTATTTTTTTCCTTCATTCTGTTCAAGGCAGCTGGCAATTAACCGTCGCTGCTGCTGCTGCTGCTCTCTCAGGCAAATGACAGACCCATCCAAGGCATCCATCTACCATCCACCAGGCACAGTTGCCCAGTTGGCCGTTTTTTTTTTTTTGTATTTTTGTTGTTTTGCCCCTTTCACCAGCTTGAAGTTTCAGCTTCGGTTTGCTGCACTTGTTCCTCAGTTTGTGTTGTTGTTGTTGTTGTTGCTGCATTCAATTGGCTTCTTTGACTAACTTCCGCCTGGTGTTTCGAGCCCATTCTTTAGACGTTGTTCTTTAGCTGGCGGCATAAATTAGCCTTACCGTTATGCTGAGAAACAAGGAGAGAGAGAATAAGAAAGAGATATAAGAGGGAACTTGCTATACAATTTTTGAAGCAATTTCAAGTCAAACACGAGCAGATTTTGTTTAATGACAGCCCCTGGGTTGCGTTTTATGGTGCAATTTTATGATAAGAAATTCATTTGTAAGCTTAAAAAGCTATGAGTTTGCTCATTGATTGATCGTTTGAAACTAAAGCGCCTTGAAGAGGCTATTATTATTATTGTTTTTCATTTGTTTGTGAAGCATGGCAGGAAGCGTTTCCGAATAAGTCTCCTTCCATATGACATAAAAACTTATTTCGGCACCATACTTCATATGAATAGAAATACTTTTGAAAAGCTCTGAAAGCTCGAATGCTTTGTGAAAAGCTGTCTTATTCATATGAAGCATAGTGCCAAAATAAATTTGTATGCCATCTGGAATGAGGCCTTCACCCAGAAAACTCAACTTTTGAAATTAAATTAACATTTTGTTGGTGAGTGTAAACCAACAGCTGATTAGTTGATCAGTTTCATTAGGGTGATTAATTTTAGAAATTAAAAAAAATTTTTTTTTGAAATATTGAAACGACTAACTTAAAGTTAAAGCAACAACCACACGATTAATAGTCTATACATGCGTGTGCGATGGTGCAACTAGATTTCTATTTATAGAAATTTTAACGAAGGAAAGTGACATCGAAAATTCAAGCAACGTAAAGAAATAAAAAAAAAATCGCGCGTGTGCGATGGTGCACTACGAAGAGAGACCCATTATTATTTGTGTTAAGTCCAAGGTCACGAATTTGAGCCTTAGACTAGATAGAGTTAATAACAAACCTTAAGCTAAGAACAATCGGTCACCATCCCCAATAACAAGTAATAAGAATTAAATTTAAAATTCGTATTTTTTATACTCTGTACCGAAGGTACAAAGAGTATATTGGGTTTGTGCAAATGTATGTAACAGCCAGAAGAAAGCATCTCCGACCCTATAAAGTATATATATTCTTGATCAGCATCAACAGCCGAGTTGTCCGTCTGAGATCTCCGAGATGGTAAGAGATAGAGGTTTGAGGTGTATGGAACATATATTTCTTTTACTTGCAGGCAGATCAAGTTAAGTTTTGATTTTTGCCACGCCCCCTGCCTCCCCCGCAAATTGAAAAAAACCTCATATCTTCCACAAAATTGAAGTTAGGTTGTTCGAACCTTCTAGACATATATTGTACTCATCATTACTTATCGAGCTCCCATACATTTTTTCCGATCAGATGAACGATAGTAGAGTTGCCACCCCCGAAATTTGAAAAACACCTCAAATATCCCGCAATTTTGGAGTTAGGTTGTTCGAACCTTTTAGACATATATTCTGCTCATCATTACTTATCGAGCCCCTATACATCATTTTCCGATCAGATGAACGATAGTAGAGTTGCCACCCCCGCAATTTGAAAAACATCTCAAATATCCCGCAATTTTGGAGTTAGGTTGTTCGAACCTTTTAGACATATATTCTACACATCATTACTTATCGAGCCCTTATACATCGTTTTCTGATCAGATGAACGATAGTAGAGTTGCCACCCCCGCAATTTTGGAGTTAGGTTGTTCGAATCTTCCAGACATATATTCTGCTCATCATTACTTATCGAACCCCCATACATTGCTTTCCGATCAGATGAACGATGGTAGAGTTGCCACCCCCACAATTTGAAAAAAATCGAATACCTTCCACAATTTTAACGACAGATTGTTTGAACCTTTTAGGGATATATTTTAATCGTCATTACTTATCGATCCACCATGCACCGTTTCCAGATAAGATGAACGATATTCGAGTTATAAGCAAATCAAATAATTACGCTGGACAGCACTGCCCGTATTCGTGATGGGCAGCACTTGCACAGTTTGTGTGAGCCCATACTTTAAAGTTATTAGTTATATATACAAACAGGTACAGGCTTGACCGACTTTCTTACTTGTTCTTAAAAGAGTTTTACACCGATCAAAATGTTGACACATCTTGTAAAAATTTCAGGAAGGCTTTGGTAAGAGTTCTGATAGCATTCACACAACGCCAAATTGTCTGATTATGTATAGCGACAATAGCCAGAATAAAGACTTGAGAATTCTATACTCAGACGCGAATTCTGGATAATACGCTTAATTCAAAATTTGAGGTATATATAATATTTATTTCAAAAATTGAACTTTCCCGCTTTGACTTTGCCATGACATAAATATGTGTAATAAGTATTATATTATTTGGATTCTCGCTGTGTACCAAAAACAGACAAACATTGGCATTGCATTGATGATGAAATTCAGGTTTGGCAACGTTCGAAAAAAAACATACAAAAAAAAAAAAAAAGTAAACGATCCTCCACCCAAGGGTGTACCCAGGCACGGCACACGGAACATCATACAGTTCCCCCCCGCTTGTCAGTTGTGTCCATACAATGACGTTGCATTTTTCTGCAATAAACGAGTTTTTGTTTTTTTTTTGCCACTGTTCGTTCTTCACTTTGCTTCTCCCCCTTTCTGACAAACGTACAAACATACATATGTATTCTCGGGCATACATATGCACACAGACCACGCTCTATTGGTTCGTCTACCTTCTGGCTTTTGTTTAGTTGCTATGTTGTATAGGATTTTGAACCCGTTTCTTTGGCTCACTCATGTGGCTGCATGTGGCGTCCATAACCTAACCTAACTTTTTGGTTACCCAAACGTTGTTAAACGTTTTGCTTGGTCGAGGATTTGTAGGTTTTTTTTTTTTGTGTTTTGTGACAACTGCAAAATGCACATACATTTTAGATGGCTTTTCTTTTCATTGTACAATAAAATGTCAGGCAATTTGATGCTATCTTTTGCTACTGTTTGTTAATTGATTAATTAACCTGATTTGTATGTAAGCTGTTGACATTTTGCACTAAAATAAATTAAGTGATGCACGCTACAAAAAAGCATATGAAAAGATGAAAGAAGGGACAATTGTTATAGAAACAGAAATAAGATGAGCCTACTCTACAGATATCGATCTAGATTTGAACATAAGGGAGAGATTAAAATACGTAGAAGAAATTATGATTTAATTAAAAATTTAATTAACGCTTTAATGCTGTGTTTACATTGTCATAAAATGACAAATGACAGAATATGACAAATGTTTTGCCTTGCAAATGACTCAAAATGACACAAAATGAGGCAATGAGGGCGCGTTCAGCAGAGACACTTGAACACTGATCATAGCTTAATAAAACTAATCGTATTATTTAGCATACTTTTAGGGGAACTTTTTATCTTAAATATCAGATTAAACACAAGAGGAAAAGTAGGCTACGTAAATTACCAAGAAATATATCAATGATCAGGGAGCAAGATCTTCTGCTGAACAGGACCAATGTTAACCCAGCCTACCGAAATAAACCGTTTCAAGAACCGAAAACCGTTAACCATTATAATTGGTACCGAAAAAACCGGAACCCTACCGTTACGCTAATACCTGTACTGCTTCGGTTTTTTATTATTTATTTTTATTGATTTATGATTATTGAAAAATTTTTCAGAAATTCGGCCTTTAGAGAAAACCATGATCAAATTATTTTTTAAAGATATAAACGATATAGAAAAAGAATGTCTTAAAAGGCGGAAAAACTTTTCCTTCGTAAATATAATCCCTTTAATTAAATTTAAGGAATTTCTAAGTTTTAGTAAAATTCTCCCTTTAATATAGAAATGTTGGAAAAATGGTAATATATATATAAAAAAAAAATATACTTGTACCGGTACGTACCGGTATACCGAATTAAAAATCTGGTTACCGTATCGGAACCGAAAACCGAAATAGACCCTTTAACCGATATTTTCATTTCGGTACGCACCGGAACCGGTACCGGAACCGATTTTCATTTCGGGATTAATCCCTGTTAACAATTAATTAACATTAAAGTTAATTTTAAATTAATGTTAATAATAGTGTTAACAATACTGTTAATTAAACTTTGAGTAAGCAGACTGATCGCATGCCGACTCTAAATATATGACAAGGGTTGAACTTTCGAGATCCGGCCCGACCCAAGTCCGAACAAAATTACTTAAAAACAATCGCTTGACGTTATTGTAAACAAACCGTTTTTCGTCCCCAGCTAAAAATCGTTTCACAACCAGATTTTTATACCCTTGCAGAGGGTATATTAAAATTGTCACGATGTTTGTAACGCATAGAAAGAAGCATTTCCGACCACATAAAGTATATATATTCTTGATCAGCATGACGAGCTGAGTTCATTTCCGTTTGTCCGTCTGTCCGTCTGTTTCTATGCTATCTCCTCCCTCAGTTTTAAAGCTATCTTGACCAAACTTTGCAAAAAGTTTTTCAGCTTTTCAGTTTGGTTTTTGGATTTGAATTATTAATTAACTATATAATAAAGTATAAACAAAATGTTTGAATTTCGGGGGCAGATCAAAAAGTTATCGGCCTGTCAATTAAGGACTCAAAAAAGGTGTAGAGGTGGTGGCCATGATTCCGGGACTCCAGGTTATCCAGGTTATATTATTTTTCAAAATATTAAAATAGCATTTTTTAGGGCGAAATTTAAATAAAATCCAGAATATGCATTTCAAAAATGTTTATTATCCTTTTTCTAACATTTCTATATTTAAGGGAGGATTTTGATAAGACTTAGAAATCCTTTAAAGGGACGGCACATAACAGTTATTTTCATAAAACTCTTCTTTAAATACAACAATAAAGCTCATATGGTAAAATAATTATTAATACACCAAAACGCTTGCTTTTCTTTCCGCCATCGATTTTCACAATAAACTTTTTTTGCTAACTTTTATTGTAATGGTGAAATATAAGAGTTATTTTTTATCGTTATAATAATACTCAGTTAATAACCGTTATTACAAGACTTGGTTAATTAATCTCAAGTAATTACAGTTTTTTTAAGACTTTTATTAAAAAAAAATAGATGGCTAACATCGGCAACGCCGATGTTTTAAATACCCTTGCAGGTTTCGAAAGGAGCTACCATTGATAACAAAAAAGTTTTTCTCACTAGAATTAGTTTTTAGACCGATCGTTCCTATGGCAGATATATGCTATAGTCATCCGATTTTGATAAATTTTTCCAGAATTGTGTGGAAGTATATGAAACTAATATATACCACGATTGGTGATGCTACGATGAAAAACAAAAAAGTTTTCCTCACTAGAAATTGTTTTTGGACCGACCGTTTATATGGTAGCTATATGCTATAGTCATCCGATTTAAATAATTTTTTCCAGAATTGTGTGGAATCATAAAAAATTAATATATACCACGATTGGTGATGCTACGATGGAAAACAAAAAAGTTTTTCTCATTAGAACTAGTTTTAGGACCTATCGTTCCTATGGCAGCTATATGATATAGTCATCCGATCCGGCCGATTCCGACAAATGTGCAGCGTATTTGTATTTAAAGACTTTTTACAAAGTTTGGTCAAGATAGCTTCAAAACTGAGCGAGGAGATAGCATAGAAACAGACGGACAGACGGACGGACGGACAGACGGACAGCCGGAAATGAACTCAGCTCATCATGCTGATCAAGAATATATATACTTTATGTGGTCGGAAATGCTTCCTTCACTGCGTTACAAACATCGTGACAATTTTAATATACCCTCTGCAAGGGTATAATTAATAAAGTTATTAAGTTACTAAGACTTCTTATTATTACTCAGAACATAAGAATTATTAAAGACTTTTATTTTTTACTCAGAAAATAAGAGCAATAATATAAAAGTCTTTAGTAACTGTTATTTATTGACTTTTTTATTAAAGTCTTTCTACTTCTAATATTTACTGAGTAATATAATAAAAGTCTTTAATAACTGGTATACTCGGACTCAAAAAATAAAAGTTTAAATTACTGTTCTCTGCGGAGTAAAAAAAAATCTTAATAACTCTTATATGAATCAAAACAAAATAAAACTCTGAAAATGACTCTTAAATGTTGACTTTTATTATATATGTTATAACTGTTACCTTCCCTGATCCTTTACATTTAATTAGAGGGTTTATATTTACCAAAGAAATTTTTTTCTCATTTTTAGTCATTTTTTTTTTAACATCTAATATATCTTAAAAAGAATTTTGATTTTGGTTATTCTTTAAGGGATAATTTCTTAAATGTACGTTTTTTTCCTGAGTGTATAATTGCTATTTTACCAGTATTTGTTTCCCTAAGTAGCCAGCATTTTATTGGAATATTTGCCCCCATAAGTATACTATTTTTTTTCAAAACAGTCTGATATTGCTAACGGCTTTAAAGCACCAGGGATATCGCTTATTTTCGTTTAAAAAAACTATTTAATGTCACTTAAGTCTTGAATTCTGTTTACACTAGTTTGAAGCCAATTTTACTTGTTTTATATAAATTCTAGAAAAAATACATAACAATTTTTGTTTTTTTTTTTTCTTACTAATTTCTCTTCTACGAAGAAAATAAGGTATTGAAGAATAAAATCTATGTATAAATCCCGAAGAAATGGGCAATAGATAATAAATAATATTTAATAAAATTTTAGTATTTTATTTGTTAATTAAAAAAATATTGACTTTTCGTTAAAATAATATTTTTTTCTTTTTTATATTTTTGCAGAAATAAGGAAACAAATTTTGGTAAGTTTTTGAACAAGAAATCAAGTTATTTTTGAAATATATATGTTCGAATCATTCAGTAAACCGATTAGAAACCGATGGAAAGTTAATGTTTGACTCCATTTAAGGTTTCTAAGTAGGGATATGGCTGAAAAAGTAAAAGTAAAAAATCGTATCTAAAAATTTTTTACTTGAAATTTAAGTACAGCGTTTCAAAATACATAAGATAACAATAATTTGGCAGACGAAATAGATTTTCTGCTTAAATTTTCAAACCAATCCCAAGTAAAAGTAAATCCCATGTGACCCAAATCGTATGGGAATAGGATCGTTTTTGGGGTCGAAAGCAATAATGTCAATTTTTCAATCAGAACTCTTTGCTATTTTTATTACCCCCCCAACTCTAACAACTGACAACTTTTGTTATCAACTTTCCTTTCTTTCTTTTTTTTTTTGTGTAGAAAAAAGATGAGTTGGTTTTTAATGAAAATAATTGCAAATTTTTGCATAATTTATGACTGCAGCAGCAGCCACCCACACACAAAAGCCACCTCCAGTCATAACTCACTCAAGGCAAAGACAACGATGCTGGGAAAGAAGAGACCCTTTCTATCTCTTTCTTACTCTCTCTCTCTCTCTTATGGAATAAGCCAAGACTCAAGTAATTTGTGGCACATGTGGGTGGCTTGAATAAAAAGTTGAGTTGACTGGGTCTTCGCTCTTTTCAGCGTAAAATGCAATCAACAACAATGAAAAATGACAACAACAACAACAACAGACGTATTTCCTGTGTTTGTGTGTGTGTGTGTGTGGAGAGTGTGCAAAATGAATGAAAATTTAATTGAATATTTTGCCAGGCAAATGCAATACAAATACAAACCAAAGAGAGAAAGCAAAGTTTAGAGTTAAGAGAGAGAGAGAGAAAAGCGGGAGAAAGCTCTTTTCCGATTTACGAAAATTTAATAAATATTTTCAAATTTTGAAAATGAAGTTTAAGCTTACCAAAACTGTAAGAGAGTCTTTCCAAAGCAGGGGAAAAGCTTTATGCTTTTTCTCTCTGTATTTGGCTGGCTATCTCTTTGCTGCTGCTGCTGCTGTTGGCTTCGCTGCTGCAGCAAGTTGCGTGTCATTGACCTTTGAAATTGCATTGCATGTGGCGCTGTTGACGTCGCTTATGTGCCGCTGCTGCTGCTGCTGCCTTTCTCGCTGGCTACGTCATTCTACGCTATTTCGCAGTTGGCATTGCCACATGCCCAGGCAGCCTGCTGTCTGCCTCGTCTGCCTTCGTCATCAAACCGCATCCACTCACGTTTGTTTGTGTGCTGCTGTTTGTTTGTATGAAATTATATTAAGAAAAACGAAAAAAAAAGAAATAAGTTGCTGCTTATCTTCCTTCCATTGTGTCTTGGTTACTGAAAGTTTTTTTTTTCCAATATCTGGCATTAAATTGCCAAATGTGTCTTCGACAATTTGTTATTGTTGTTAATCTTAACCAACTTTTACAATCCTCAAGAAAAACTCTCAGCCTGAGCCTGATGTTATATATGTAAGTTCATTGAACGTCCCAACCCCCACCCACCAGACAGTAATGCAAACTCAATAAACGGAACGCAGGGCAAATAAACAGCAGCCGCCAATAAGAAAAAGCGAATGCGCAGATACAAAATCGGGCAAAAAAAAAAAGATGCGACCCAAGACAAGTCCCACTACGCGAGAGACAAACAAAAGACAGGCGGCCCTCCGGGGGCCCTGCATCTGAAAACCCTTAGGTGGTTATGTACAACACGTACACACATACATTATACAATCACATTTCAAAATCTACAAAAACTCCTGATGATCAAGATGAATTCTCCAAATAAAGTGTGTCCGAAGTTTCATTTGAATCAGTGGCTCGCGAGCCTTAAAGCGACTTTAGCAGTACCTTAGCTTAGCGTTGTGTTGATGCTAGCTTTTGTATTTAGGTCCATTTGACATGCCATGAAACAATTTTCGAATCAGTTGAGGTATCAAATAATAAGTTACAAAAGAGTTTTTGTAGGAGACTTGCTTGATTGTGTGACGGTATTGGTTAAAGATTCAGATTGATTCCAGATAACCAGATCTCTTTCTTCTTATTATTAAATTTTTCTTTCTAAATCTTTGACTTTTTTGGGGTGAAATTCAATTCTTTAAAATTCGATTTTCGAAAACTAATCACTTTTTGACAGCCTTAAAAAAAAGGACTTTAAATCAAGGCTGCAAACCGGTCCGGAACCGAACCCCAGAAAACCAATTCGGTGTGGGTTTGGGGTGTGCGAACCGTACCAAAAAAACAAACCTTTTACATTTTTGACCCCTCAAACACTTATTAAAAAAAAGAAGGTTCGGTTCGGATCATAATATTAAGTTATTTTTTAAACAAACGAAATTTTTAATAAAAGTATTTAAAAATAAGGTTTATGAGAGCAATTAACAGCAATGAATATTTATCAAATAAAAACTCTGTCAATGTCTTCGAAAATTATCCAAGAGGATATACATACATTGACCAATGTTTCCAAACTGTGGAAAGATCTTAAAACCTATTCCAGGTATCAGTTGTACAAACATTTTCCACACTAAATATTGTTCTTATCTATCTATCTAAAAGCTAGTAGAGATGAAAGTCTAAACAAACAAAAAAATTAAAGATATCTCAACCGATCTCAGAAGTAGATCGATTTCGGATTTTTTCTAACCAAGTTTGAAAGAATTTTTTAATCCCGGAATTCTTAGGCTTATTTCAATAATATGAGCTAGACTTTAGAGCAGTGCTGGGCGCGTCCGTATAGCGTGTGCATATGAAAGGCCTCAGTCGCAGCGACGTCGCTCACATACAGCATACGAACGTTTCGCTGCTGTCGACTTCGTATCGGCCGCCACGCACACATAGATAGCTAAAATATGATTGTATAGTATGCCCAGCACTGCTTTAGAGTCATAATCTGAATGAGCATTTTTTATGTCTTTTTTTTTTGGCCAAGTGAACCGAGGTTCGAACCAAAACCTGGGGTTCAGGTTCATTACAAAGATTCCACACAGATTCGAACCCCTGAACCGAACCTCTTTAAAAACTGTTGTGGTTTGCAGCCTTGCTTTAAATATTACATTTTTGACATACTGAGGGCCGTTTTCTCATCTTCATGTATTTTTAAAACTAGGTGCTTTTGAGATAAATCGATGTTGCCTACTTGTAGGCCGTTTTTAAATATACATCTGGGTCGTAGTAGACACAAACATAGACATTTATAAGCGGTCTAAAAGTAGGCAATACAATTTCTCACAAAAAGCACCTGGATTTGAAAAACAGGAACATGAGAATACGGCCCTAAGTCAATGAAATCTGTTTTTTTTTAAATTGACTTATAACTTGGCATACTTTCGGGGGTCGTGAATAAGATGGCTCTTTGAAAAAAATTGCTTTAAAAATTTATTGAATTATGGTTTTAATATTATTTAGTTTTTGAAAACGAAACGAAGTTATTGCAAGATTAGTTTAACAGATTTTAAATAACACTAGGCAACATGGTCCAGTTTATAGAAGGAGTGGTGTGGATTCTGGTTGATTTTCGTGTGCTTAATACAAAACAATTTACCAAACTGATCCATCACGTCAGATTTTTTAGCAATTTGAGCCTTATGTCGGCCTTTTATGAGCATTTTTAGGCATATTTTGTATAGAAGAACATATTCTATATTCCCAAACAATTTTGAGGTTTTTTTCCAACAAAGATATACCATTTTGAATGCAAGTACTTGAGTAGGCGATATACTGTTTTTTGCTTACTTTTAGAACGAAAAAATTAACTCAGACATTATGTAAATTCTAGCACATGTATACAAAATGCTTTATTACTACGTTTATGCACAAATAAAAACATGCTTTTTGCCCTTCAAAGTATGCTATGTTTATGAATATTAATAATTTAGTAAAATATTTATTTTTTAGTAGCCTTAACAAATATTATTGTTGTATACCTCTGACTGGTCCGACAATCTGATCGAATGCTCAATGTGGATGCTGTCATAACTGACTTTAAATAATAATTGAAGAAAATAATGATGAGCAAAAAAGCATTATTTTTTATAAGCATAAACGTGTAGTATATCTTCGTTTTAAAAAATCACAAAATTATCTGTGACAATTTATTTTAAAGCTAAGATATAGTACTATACGATTAAATCAAGGAGATTCAAATCAAAATCAGCAGTTTTTCTTACTATTGGATCAAATTATACAAAATCCAGACAAAGCATTTCTGCAAACAGATTTGTGTTAGGCACTCGAAAATCTTTTAGAATAACCACCAACCATTCAATAAACTGAAAAAAGTTTAGTTTGGTTGCCTTTGAGTAGGCCCGTTGCTAGATTTTATATTTCGAGAGGTGCTGAAAATCCCGTAAAAAAGCACAAAATATTCTTGATTTAATCCAATGAATTTCTTTAATAAATTATACGGTCGTGAGGTAAATCCTTCTGACCCCGAAAGGGTAATTACACATGTTTTTATGACCCGGAGTCGATCGGAGATATGGCTCTGAATCACTATTGAGCCGGTTTAGCGAGTTCGGAACTGGTCTTAAGCCAGTGAAATATCCATCATCAGTTATATGACCTTCACACAAAATTGCAAAATCATAGCTACCAAAATTTTGGAGCTATGGCATTGAACTACTTTTGAACCGGTTCAGTTGGTTTAGAACCAGTGAAATATCTCGCCATATAACTCACCTTCGATTTAATAATTTCGAAGATCTGGTTTTGATCCACTTTTTAACCGATTTGAACCGCTTAACCGAACCGGTTTACAGAATTTTGTGAAAGCCTATGACTTACTGAACGTCATGAATATATTGGTTCAATGATTTAGACGCCTATAAGGCTGGGTTCACACTATTCAACACATGAGACATGACAATCTAGTAGGCCCTAATGTTGTCTTGTTTTCATTGTGAATAGCTTGTCATTTGACATTCAAAACTATATAGCAAATAGAGTTACTAGACTATCATGTGTCATGCCTCGAACAATATGAACTCAGCCTAAGGAACAAACATAGAAATATATAAACATATGAAAAGATATTATCTAGAAGGTGAAGTAAAAAGAAATCCATTATTTTTGTATGAAGCTAAAGGGTTTATTAAGTAAATATAGAATGATCCGATCTAAGTCAAATATAGGCCATTTTGTTCGATTACTTTCTGCCATTTTGAAAGTAAATTATGATAAAAAAACCTGTAGCAACTGATTTTCGCCATAGACTGGAACAGATAGTAATCAATTGGTGCTAAGTCCGTACTATATGGTGGATACATAAGAACCTCTTAAACGAACTCCCGGAGCTTCTGATGACTAAGTCCGCATTTACACGATGAAGTTTCCTTCATGAATTTATTCGTGAAGTTTTTGTTTGTGGGAAAGAGGTGAAGAGGGGCCGTCGAAACTGGCAAAGCTTCATGACCTAGCGCGGCGTGAAGGTTTTCGATAATTCACCTTTGCTTTGTTCCGATTAAACTGATGCAGGGTTGATTTTTGGGTTATTTGCTTATCGATTCTCAGGCGAATTAAAATCGAACTTCATGAAGCAAACTTCTTCATGTAAATGCGCATGAAGTTTTTAAGATGGTTCAAAGCGAAATCGAAGAGAGCTTTATGAAGCAAACTTCATCGTGTAAACACGGACTTACTAACGACGCACAGTGGCGCTATTTGAGTTTTTTCATTTCAAATATCATAACTTTTGAACCAAATGAGATAATTGAATAATTTAAATGGCAAATGATAGATAATTGTTCAACCTATGAAATCTATTTTTAAAAGGGGTGTCACGGCTACTACATGCATTCCTATGGGTTATCAAAGTCTAAATTTGAGAAAAAATAAATTTTTGGGTAACAAAAAAAAATGATTTTTAACAATTTTTTTTTTTAATGTTTATAAGATTTAAAATTTCTATCCAAAAAATTAAAAAAAAAATTATTTATTTATTTTCGAATTTTTTTTTAAATTTTATATAATTTTTTTCCAAATTAATTTGTACTATTCATAAGACTAGGTATATCTAATAAATTATCCATTTTTGATCTAAAACTAGTGGATTCTAACACTATTCGTTCATAAAGAACGTATTTTTGAAATATGGCAAATACACAAAAATATATATTTTTATATTTTCCAAAGTTGAAAAATTATGAAAAAAATGTAGTAAAGTAAACAGTAATTTTTAATATATTTAATATACACTTAAAGAATTCATTTATCAGTAGAAAAAAAAATTACGACGATTTGTTACCTAGTTTTCGAGATATTCTACCTGAAAGCGGACCATATTACCTCAAAAATGTGTGTTTTTTTTAAACTAAAAATAGGTCATATTTAAAACCGTTGAACATTTTCCTATAAGATGGGTACATTCAAAATTTCGTAGGCGCTCATGGAATTTTCGATTTTTGCAACCTACTTTGTTCTACGGGCGCCACCAAACACTGAGCAAAACCTTCCCGGCAGTCAATCCACAACCGATTTTGCTTGATGTAGATCCGTTTGTCTTCAAATATGGATCGATTTTGTGGCGATTCAGTGCCGATTCACAGATAAAAATTCGGTCCAGTAGATTTTTCTGTGGTAACTCGAGTAACAACGAGTTTTTTTTTTGCCTTATTTAAATGGTTCCAAACGGTTTTTTGTGAATATTCAATCGAAACAGTGCTTATATGACGGTCTGCTTTAACAATTTTAATAATGTAATAATTTTTTGGTTCCTCTTTAACCTCAAAATTTCCGGAACAAAATGGACGAAACCTAAGTTGCGCATGGTTATGTGTTACAGTATCAGGACAATAAGCACTTATCACATTTTCAGCCGCCTGACTTACATTTTCGTCTTTATCAAACAAAAATTTTAAAATGTAGCGTATTTTCTCTTTGCAAGGGTTCATTTTTGACATTTATTCTAACATATAGCAGCAATTTAGAAGATCGTCGTCCATCGTTATAACCCAAAAAAGTAATTATGCAGTTTGATTCCTAAGGCCCGAATTAGGGGAAAACCGTTCAAGTTGGTCATGACTTTTTTATTTTTTGAAAAAAAAAAAAAACTATCACAGTATAACCAATAGGTAATTACAGGGGCTGATTTGCATAAAAAACAAGTATACGCCTTTTTACTCTACAAGTTGCGGGTATAATAATTAGACATTTTGTGTTGCCTACTTTTGGGGCATAGGTAAAATATTATACCACGTGTTCTATTACCATACGATTTGGGTCTTAAGCGATTTATAGAATATATGGGAATATTTTTAAGCAGAGAAGCTAACTTGTTCTAAACCGAACCGAACTAAGCGGTACCGAACCGTGAAATGAAACGCTGTTCTTTCGAAAGAAAATTAAAAAAAAAAGTTTTGCTTTATTTCATCGATCTGATTAATGTCTTAAATACTAAGATTTTGTATTTGAAAATTTAAAATTTTTTAAAGTTGTTTTTTTCCTTAATCTAGCTTCAGCTAGTGCCTTACTTTCTAGTTCACTTTTAAGTGTTAAAGTTGGGACATTTGGAAATGGGAACGAACTTATATTAAGCGAGAACTACTAAACCGAAGCAATTCATATTTAAGAACAACTTGCATAGAATTAACCGAACAAAAAAATTCGCACTTGATTCTAGTTTCGATGTATTGACACAGTTTCTATTCACTCTGATAACAAAAATCGTTTTTTTTTACCCAATTTTGTTGCTTACAATAAGTGATGATAATTTGTTTTTTTAGTAAACCAAATCAAAATATTTTTCTGATAATTCAATCAATGACATAAAACTGACCCCTTTACCACCCACACATACATGATTTAATTACATAAAGGCCAGGCGACAATATTGTCCAATTTGCTGCCGCTGCTACGGCTAACAAAAGGCCAGTCAAAACAAGGCAAGTGCCTGCCCAAAAAAAAAAAATAATAAAAAACCCAGACCCAGACCCAGTCACAGTCCCAGACTTTGGCCATAAAAAGGAACAGTCAAAAAACGAGCCCGTAGCATGACGCGGCAGCAGCAACAACCATGACCCACACCAACAAACAGGAAGAGCGAAACGAAATGAAGACAAAAAAGAAAAAAAAATGCCAAAACAACTTTTGCAACTGTAATAAAAATACATGCATAGAGCAAAAGAGCAAAAGCACACACAACAGTGGGTGAGAACGGGAGGACAAAGAGAGCGAGCATTTACTCGCTTCAACGCCAAATTTCAATTACAATTACCAACACAACACACAAAAAAAAAGTGTGGGGGGGGGAGTGGGGAGGGGACTGCAGCTTAGTGTGAATGAAGCATAAACTACAGAGAAGAGACTCTCAAATGGAGTTAGTTTGGCAGCTCCAGACGAGACGTGTATTTGCCATTAAAAATGGCTGCTGCTAACATGACTGTGAACATGGAAGAGCAACAGACATACTCGTACCACTTCCACGTTCAAGTCCAGGCATTTAAATCGGAGCAGCAGCTCCCAAAGAGCTCCACGAATGAAGTTGCAAAACAGAACGTCCAAAGGTTAATCAACTCTTGGCTCGTACGCGATTTTTCAAATGCTCTCTCCCAAACTTCATTGGAGGAGTACCAACAGCAGCAGCAGCAGCAGCAGCAGCCTCTAGCCTTCATGTTGTTGTCTGTGGCTATATATGTAAGGAAAAGAAAGGACAATAACAACAAACACAACGAAGGCCAGTGGCGTCTAATTGAATTGGTTGCATGCAGCAGCTCCCATGACAATGGCATTGACGGAGAGTCTTTTGAACCTACATACCAACTAGTTCACACACACACACACGCACATTTAAGAGAGCATTGAAACTTATTTAAGAGCAAATGTGTTGTATTGCATAATTTTGTGCAATCGCTTGCTGTGTGTGTGTGCGTGGCATTGGCTTTTGTGTGTGATTGAAGCATTGGCCTTGGTTTTCACAACCAGGAAATTGCTTAATGGAAAAACTCTGTTCAACAATTAAAGCGATTATGCACATTTTTATTTTATTTTCGAAAATGATTTTAAATAATTTTTTTTTGGCAAATTTCTCTAGAGGTTTTTTTTTGTTTTTATTAACTTGGCTTGACAGCGATACTTATAGATACAACTATCACAATATTGAGTGCAACAATAACGAGTAATTTAATTATAATAAAGTGTAATTTAATTACGTTAGTGTAAATTGGCATGATTTTTTTTTATAAATGTTATTTTAAGCCGATTTGCAAGCATCACAAAAAGCTGATTGCGGTCGACGGAAAATTATGTTTAAAGTTGAAATTAAAATTGGGATTACTCTAAGGGTGTAAGCGGCGGGTTTAAACAGAATCATTAAGAAATTCAATAAAAATGAAACAGAGATCCTTTGAAAATTTTTTTTCGATTTTTTTGTTTTGCCTTATTATAATAGCTTGGACATTCCTCTTATCCCTTTAAACCATTTTCAAATATTCGAAAGCAGCAGATATATCCATTTTAGTGGTGCAATGTTCTTGCTTTAGTGAGTATTTTACACGTTACTCAAAACTTTAAATGTGTTTTTCTCGAAAATAAGTTTTTTGACCTGGTAGCCATTATTGCGCCAGTTCTACTGAACTGATTTTGATCAGCCATATTGCAATCGACGCATAATTAATGTAATTCTGGCCCGTACCTCAATCAAGACGAAAAACAATTTTTAACTATTTTTTTACACTAAACTACAAAAACGAGGAAAGAACGACTGTGCCGAGTTTAATACGAAAAACTTACTTACTGTTTAACCGGTAAAATATTAGGATATAGATATCAGATATTTAAAATTATGAAATCATTGATAATAAAAATTTAATACAAAAAAAACTTTTTAGTAAAACACATTTCCGACCGACGAGGCGCTATCAGTCAGATTTGTTTTCAAAATTAGTGAAAGCTATAAAACAACAAGATTGGGGACGCTATGATAAAAAAAAAGTTTTCTCATAAAAGTGGTTTTTTGACCGACCGTTTATTGCAGCTATACTATAGTATCGATTTTGATCAATTTTTTCAGAATTTGTGGAAACATATAAAACAAAATAACTAGATTGGACGTAGATGAAAATCAAAAAGTTTTAAACGACTTATTTTCGACCGATCGCCAGGCATATAGTGTCTTTTGTACTTTTCCAGAATTATGTGGAAGCATATAAAACAACAATACCAAGATTGGGGATTTAAAACAAAAAGTTTTAAAGAACGTTCTTAGCGACGATATAAGTCAGTCTAAGTAGTAAAGAAGACTGCAAAATACCGATAGCTTTAAACTGAGAGACTAGTTCGCGTAGAAACAGACAACAACAACAACCAAAAAGGACAAGACATGTTGTCGATCAAATATTTAGGGGTGAGATATACGTTAACTAAAATAAATAATTTCAAGTGTATAAAAACTTGAAAATTAGAATTTTTTTTTTAAACGGCTCCCAATTTTTAAAAAAAATATTGAAAATTATGATTGAGGTACGGGCCAGAATTATATCAATTCTGATCATAACCTCATTTACCGTTTTCAAGTCCGATAACCTTGAGTCCCGGAATCATGGCCACCACCTCTACAACATTTTTGAGACCTTAAGTGGCAGGCCGATAACTTTTTGAACAGCCCTCGAAATCCAAACATTTTTTATATATTTGGTTAAACAGTTAATTAATAACTCAAATCCAAAAACCAAACTGAAAAAGCTCTTATGACTTTCTATCAAGATTTTTTTTAAAAAACACTCATAAAACACTCGTCAAAGGTATAAGACCCCCCTTAAGGGAGATTCGGGTACGGTTACCGTTTCGGTAACAAATTTAAAAGGGTTAGTGGCCTTTTTCTCATCTTCATGGTTTTAAAATCTGGGTGCTTTTTAATAAAAATTTAAGATTTCTACATTTAGGCCGCTTTTAAAATCATATTCGGGTCTTTGTTAAAAACAAGCAATGCTATTAGAGGCGGCCTAAAAGTAGGCAATTTTTTTTTCTAAAAGCATCTGGATTTGAAAAACATGAACAAACGAGAAAACGGTTACTAAAACCGTAGCGATTAACCCATTTAAATTTGATATTTTTCTTATAAATTAACCGAAACAAATAAATGTTTAGTTACGATAAAAATAAATTTATTTCATCACCACATTCCACATTCGTGTTCCAATTGTGCAAGTTTCGTTGTCATCTTGACAAGTAGAATTTCAAAATTTTTTTAAGAACTTTGGCAACTGAGGAGATGTTTGTAAATCAGTTGTACTCCTATACCACTGATAACGGACGCAATATAGTCAAAATGGTGGAACTGTTAGGTCTATAGTCGGTCCAGACAATGACGATCATGCATTTCTTAGTGAGTTCTTCTATGATTTGAAGTGCATAGGTAAAACAACTTACAAGATCAAAATTAAAATTTGTATTTATAAGGTTTTTTTCAGTAGGGTGTCCGGTTTTTAAAAAATATCTATATCGATATTTTTTCGATATTAATATTTTGTTGACAAAATAATCGATGTTATCGATGTTTCCCATATTTTTAACAAAAACTGCTTATTCTTTGGAATAAACTTTTGTTTTTTTAGTTAATTGAGGTGTCATTTGAAGCGTATTATAAACTAAATTCTGTCTGCAATTAAAATCTATAGATCAGAGCTTCCAAACCCACAATATATATATATATATACATATTTTTCCGTTTATTTTTTAAAATAAAATAATGTGAAAACTTGATCAAGAAGAAGCTAAAGTTGAAAAGTAAACATATCAACAACAACAAAAACATCAAAGAAACATTAGCATTTATAATAATAGTTAGACAGAGATTTTAGGAAGAAGCGTTGAGTTACAAAATAGACTATACTTTTATCGAAGCCATACTCATATCAGTAAACAAAATATTTGATATTGATAAAAATATAGTTTTATCGTACAAAATATTTGATCAATATTTTTCGATAATATCGTTTTATCGTTTTCTCGCCAAAAATATCGATATTCGATATATCGATACTATTTCCGGCATCCCTAGTTTTCTGGAGTTAGATTTGCTGCTCATAACCTTCAGTTAGCTGGCAACACAGTTTTGTAAAAGCCAGGACAACAAGAATGATGTTAGTTTTTGGAGAATTCTATACTGAATCTGGATTCATTGTAAACCTGAAATCGAAAATAGGAACTCAGCAATGTCCAAACTTTTCATCTAATTACAATCGGGATAAAGATGGCTATTGGGAGAACAAAGATTCATTATTTGAAAATAGGGATCGACAAATACATATCTTTTAAAGTATATACGTTGAAAAATGTTTTAGTTAAGAATTCTTTGTAAAAAACTGATTTCTTAAGAATTAAAGAAAGTTAACAAATTTCTCGATTTTCTCATCAGCGAGGTTCGCTGTCTTCTACAGATTTCAGTGCATGTGTTGCTTGAACCAGTAGAGAATTCTAAGCAACACTAAACAAAAAACTCCACAAAAAACTGGAGAATACTTTGTGAGTGTTGGTATATTGTTACAGCTTCATACTAGAGGTGGAGAACTATCGATGGCACTATCGGGACTATCGATGGTTGGGCGCTATCGAGTCGCCATCGATAGTAGCCATGCACTATCGATAGTTTTAGATAGTATTTTTGCAACTTAAAAATAATATAAAAATAATTTGCGCTTAATAACGTTGTTTACCAAATCCAAACTCCTGAGAGTTGATAAGTCAAATTAATCTAAGAGTTTCTTTTAAGCCGAACTTTAACTTGATCCCCTAATCTCTAAAACGTTATACTACCAACTAAGCTTTGCATGTATGAACTCTTTCTTTCTATCAAAACCTCTTTTTGAAGGTATTTAGCCCGTAGTTTGTCTTAATTTAGTATTTTCCTAAGCGTTTTCGTGACACACGTTTTTGGCTTAGTCCCACGGTCGGATGGGCGGGAGGTGGGCTGCTATTTTGGCCGGGGGTTCGCGCGTAACAAGCTTCGGCTTGGTGAAGCTTAAGCCACTTGAACATACTGCGCATTGTACGTCAACATCTAAACAATAAAAAAAAGAATGACCTCTGTTTTGGACCGTAGGTTCATAAAATACGGCTATCAGAATTATTTATATGCAAGAGTTTCTTAAAAATGATATGGTATATATATCTAATCGGAACCCACAACCCAATTTGATGACAAAGATGAAACCAAAAGTGTTCGTTTTTAATTAATTATTTAAAATTGTTGCTTTTTTAATCATGAGCGTTTAAATATACATACTATCGAAAACTATCGTGGACTATCGATGGTATTCATCCGGCTAGAGGTCATGTATTGTTATGTTTACATAACTGTCAAACTATTGTTCCATTAAGCTTAAAAACCGAATTTCATATAAATAGCCTCAATCCACCCACACATTTTCCGACCTTAAGGTTGATCGGGGAAAAACGTTTTTTTTATATCCATCCCCTTTTTCGACCTTGGGAGTGGATTTTCCATTCGTATGCATTCGTATTAACAATCCGAGTATTAAGTTCGATCGATCTCCCACACAAATTTTTTCATCCCCTAGGAGTCGTACTTTCCAAAATCAAGAAAAAAAAGACGTTATATTTTAGGTATATTAATGGCCTCTCTTGTTGAGAGTTAACCGGCGTAACCTAACCTAACTAAAAGTCTTTGAAAAGTAATTTTAAAGAATTAGATCGGTTTTTTCCATAGAAATTTCCTAAATTAAAAACTTCTTTATCCTAAGGTAGAGGATCATCAAACTCGTTGATGAAATGAATCGTACCGGAACCAATTTCTGTTTGGGTCACAATTTTGCAACAGACTTGGGTTCGGTTCGCGATTCGGTACGGTTTGGTTCGGTTTAGTTTAGCACCAGTTGGCAAAAAAAGGTAAAAGTAAGTTTTTGTAAATTTTGGACCATAACTTTTAAAAGCACAATGATATCGAAAATCTGTAAATGTAGTTAATTAGAGGACATTTAAATCTATTTATTTAGTTTTAACAAGAATTATATACAATTTTGTTGGAATTTACACAAAAAATATAACCTAAAAAACAATTTTCTATGAAGCCATCGTAAGAACTCAAAAAAGTAATGATGCAGTTTAATACCCAAAGTCCGAAATAGTTGGTCAAATCTTTTAATTCGACTTGCACAATGTTATTATTATACATACATAAGTCAACAACTGTTTAATTTTAAATATTGAACTTTCATATCACAAATGAAATGCCATGAAAATATATATTGATATTAATTTTAAATGTCAGTTCAAAGCATAAAGGAAAATTAATTACAAAATTTATTTGACAGGCAATGAGAATTAAAAAAAAACACACACAAAATGTCCAACAATTTCCACATCATTGGCTGCTGCTGTTTTTGGCTTGGTCAGGCGAAAATGAAAATTTTTGATTAATGCGAGCGAGAGAAAATTGTAATATGAATTACGTATGAGTGATTTTTTGGTCAATAAAATTGAATAAATATTTAAAATGAAATTTGGGCCCACCTGACGTATGAGCAATATTTTGTAAACAACGTTTAGCAGCAGCATAGAAAGAGCAAAGTGCTCTCTTGCCCGTAAGAGCGAGCGCCGAAAAAAGGAAAGAGTAAACTTTGCACAAGTTGCAGGGGTAAATGCAAAAAAAAAAAAAAGCTCTCAGTTGCTGCTGACGCTGCAGCGCTGACTTTGTTACCGGTTTTTTTTTTCATATTGACGCCAACGTCGACAGCATAAGTAGGAAGGAAACCAGAAAGCAGCCCCGTTTGTGTGTGTGTGTGTGAAATTGTTGAGGCAGGTCCTGGCTAAAATACGCGAAAATAGGTACAGCCAGACATAACCAGACCGACCTCCTCGACTGCCCTGTTCTTCTCTCTATGTGTGTGTGTGTGTGTGCGAGTGTGGAACATGTGGAATAGTGGCAATGGCAGTGGCAGGGCCAATGGGTGAAGACGGCAGCGTCTGTTGTACATATGTATGCTGCTGCAACATGAGCAACATATAGCCAAAACACTCGATAGATACAGCCGCAGTCGCAGCACTGCCCAGCTCAGCTCAGCTCAGCTCAGAGAAGTGAGGCTTCTGAGGCCCCGCATTGGCATTTCAGTTTCACAGTTTCAGTTCAGGAAGCGCAGCGTTAAAGTACCCCAAAAGAAGTTATGTTATGTACATAACCAAAGATAGTTACTTTTTTGTTATTTTTCGAGAATTTTTATCTGTGAGTGAATGAGTGAGTGTGATTGAGCGACTAACTGAGCCTTTGTGCCTCGATATATGTAATGCAGTTTTTCTTTGTGGCAAATTGAAATGTGGACTTACGTGGCCAAAATGCCAAATCTATGGAGGATTAGGCCCAAAACCAACAAAAACCTGGCTAGACAATGTGGAATATACCTGCTTTAATTATTTGTTTTCTTCTTCTTTTATTTTGCAGAAATCCCAAATCCAGCTATGTGTGTGCGCATTTATTCCAAAGGATTTTCAAAGCTTGAGTATACTGGTGGAATTTTAATTTATTTTTATTAACATTTTACTTACATTGTTTTGCTACTGTTTTTTTTTTTTTTGCAGATTGCCCCACAGGATCCAAGGATTTTTGACTTTGTAATCACAAAATGAAAAAAATGGTGCATACTTACATATGGACCATTAACAGAAACCCGTAAATCCGAACTTGTGCTGTTTTATATCTGTTACAAGACCGGCATTATGGGAGTCTGTCAATGCAAACAACTGGTTTTTGGCAACAACAACAACAACAAACAACTAAAAATTAATCAAAGACAAAAGAAAGATGCAGCAACATGACAAATAAAATACAATTAAATAATTTGAAACAAATGAAATTAATACAACAAATTTTAAAATATACAAAAAAATAAATTAAAAAAAAAAAATTATTTAAAAAAATTTCCAATTCGATTTTAGTAAATTTTTTAAACTAAATAAATTTTAGTAAATTTTTTAAACTAAATAACAAAAAAATGTGAAAGCAAAAAGTTTTAATAATTAACAAATAAAAATTAAACAAAAATATAACAAAACAACGTTTAAAATATCAAAAAAAAAAATATAAATAAAACAATAAACAAAATTTAAAAAATATAAAAAGTGGAGGCAAAGCTTACTGTGTCTATGCCAAAGATTTAATACACTTGCAAAAGCTTAATCCATTTTGTCTCAGCAATGTTATACAAAAATTTAGCATATAGATGTCTGATTTTGTTTAATTCTTAACTTTTCTTACTATGATCCATTTTTTGACCGACCTTTCCTATGGCAGCTATGGGGATATAGTAGTCTTCCGATATTAATTAAGTTTACGGAGTTCTTTATTTAAGTATTTCGTACTTGATTTAAGAATTTTAGAAATTTCTTTATTTAAATATTTCTCAATTGATTTAAGAATTTTGTTCTCATTTCAGGAACAATTGGGTTAAATTTATAACTTTAGACTGTTTCGTACTTAGTCTAAGTACACCCAAGAACGAATCATATGTGAAATTTTTATACACATGAAAAGTGTATATTAATTTTGCCCAGAAGTTTGTAACGCATAGAAATATTCATTTCCGACCCCATAAACTATATATATTCTTGATCAGGACGACGAGCTGAGTTCAATTCCGTCTGTCCGTCCGTCCGTCTGTCCGTCTGTCTGTTTCTACGCGAACTAGTCTATCAGTTTTAAAGCTATCGAGCTGAAATTTTGCACAGAGTCTTCTTTTTACTGCACGCAACTAATATGTCGGAACCGGTCGGATCGGATGACTAAATCATATAGCTGCCATAGGAACGATCGGTCTAAGAACTAGTTCTAGTTCGAAAAACTTTTTTGTTTTCCATCGTAGCGTCACTAATCTTGGTATATGTTAGTTTTATATGCTTCCACATAATTCTGGAAAAATGTATCAAAATCGGAACACTATAGCATATAGCTGCCATAGGAACGATCGGTCGAAAAATAAGTCTTTGTGAGAAAAACTTTTTTGATTTCCATCGTAGCATCTCCAATCGTAGTATATATTTGTTTTATATTTCCTTGAAATAATCACACAATTCTGAAAAAATTGTAGTCAAAATTTTGTCGTATGACTAAATCATATTAGTTTTATATGCTCCAACAATTTTGGAAAAATTGATCGAAAAGGATGACTAAGCATATACGCTCAAGGAACGATGGTCAAAAACTGGTTCTAGTGAGAAAATTTTGTCTGTCATCAATGGTAGCGTCTTCCAAAACTGCAATGGGTATTTTAAACATCGGCGTAACCGATGTTAGCCTTCTCTATTTTTTTTGATATTTTCGGCTGGACTCGTATACTACACGTGTTTGATAGGTCAAGAAATTGGCCCAAACATTTCAACAAAAAGGGAAAGGCCGATTCAAGGACTTGAATTTAGACTTTGATGTAAGAAAATGTAATTCACATGTTCCATAATAGGAACCTGACCCGAACATAACGAGCTTCACAAGAAGTTGCTCTCATTTTTGTAAATCGTGATAATAAAGGTTAAAGCCATCCAGGTTACATTGTTTTTCGTCCGAAAAAACAATACTCTCCCAAGACAAGATTTCGGCGTACTATGTGCTCAGCATTTTGAATAAATCTTTGAACAGTGGATAAACTGGCATAAACGAAACATTTTACTTTGATTTTTGCACTTGACTTATGAGAATTAGACGCAACCCTAAGAGTGGCTCGTCTGTCTGCTGGGGTGGTGGTTTTAGCAGTGCGTCCTTTTATGTTTTGGCCATACTGGTTTAAATTACGTAAGAAATTGCCAACTACATTTTGACGTCTTCCAATTTTGTTCGCAATTTCTCTTCGACTCCAATTGCACTTATCTGACCCTTTTTCATCTCTGTCAAGCACTTGCCTCTTCCTATTTTACAAATTTTGATTTAAATTATACTAAAGCCAAAGTCAAGTTGTGAAATTGGAATACTAACCACTTCTCATTGAAAACACTAATCACTTTTAGAAGCCATAATGTATATGGTCCATTCGACTATTGACTGACCTATTAAATAGATTGGTAAATTGAACCGTGTATTCCTCAAAAATCATCGTGGAAAAACTCAGACTTTCACGGTGTCACGACGTAATCGTGAGAAACCACAGACTTTCGTGCGTGTGAATCCGTTCGTGATTCGTGCGTGTTAAAGTTAAACATCGTGAATATAAGTCATGCTAAATTTACGAACTTTTTTCCATTATAATTGATTACTAATATTATTCCGCATACTGATTTGCTTTTGCATAGGAAACCCATTTAGAAATCCACCATGAAATCCATTTTAGAATTTAGGACACTCCACGCAAAAATTCAGGGGTGGTTGATCGTGCGTGATCATTCGTGACTCCTCTTTTAAACGTGCATGAAAATTGTGTGCGTGAATCGTGCGTCAAGAGATTTTTTTTATCGTGTATCGTGCGTTACGTGAAGGAAAAATTGCTCACGAGCTCATATCTAATTGTGAATATAAGTCAGGCAGAATTCACGAATTTTTTTTTCTTTTATATTTGATTAATAATATTATTCTTCATACTGATTTGCTTTTGATTTTGTTAATCTGTTGCTCGCAGCTGCTCCATACGGTAGGAGCAGTGTGGCCATACTCTTGATGGAATTAAGGGTTCTTTACGCAAAGATACGGGTTTGCTTGATCGTGAATCGTGCGTTAGTATGAACCCAGATTCGAACCCTAACCTTCGGTTTGACAAGTTTACTAACCGGTCTGCGAAACGAACCTTAGACTTTACGATAGCTTCTGCAGAATCTTAGATGTTTACAGCCTTGATTTCATTATGTCTTATAATACTTATTTGTGCTTTGACTGTCTGTTTAGAAAACCCTTTAAAGACCCTTATTTAATATAATCTCAAACAATTCGACGAGGGACTGTATTGAATAGAACAACAGTTAAGAAGCAGTTTAAATTAAAATACTATTAATTTATCATTTTAAAATAATTCTTCAAACTGTCACGGAGTAATGCAATAAAGAATGATCGGTTAAAAAATGATCTATTTATAAAAAAACGGAACGAAAAATGTGTCTTTCTTATAAATATGAACCAGTTTAATTAAGCATAAAAGCCAACAAATAATTAAACTAAAACGATCAGTTGGTTTATATCGCAAACCACTGTTAGTTACGCGTGACGTGACGTCAGTGTTAACAGTTATCAAAAAACTAACTAAAAAAACCAAAATGCAAATTTATACAGCAATTTATTAATATTTACTTTGATACATTAATCATCTAAGGGCCGATTTCTCAGCTACTACAAAGCACTAACTGTCACATGTATCTAAAAGATGAGAAATCGTACCCAAAATAAATTTTTATCAGTTTTCATCTTCTCTTTTCCTTTTATTCATTGCCAAAACAAAACCAAATTGATAAACTATTAAGCCTGATAATTAAACCCAAAACCCAGCAAAAAGGACTACACCAAGGACCTTTTTCTCTCTGGCAAATTGAGGTAGTAGGTTGTATAGTAGTAACTACAAAATCATACTATACAATGTGCTAGCTTTCTTTGCTTGACTATAAGCCTCATAATAACCACTCACAATTCCACAATTATCACCCAGCCATACTTTATATACATATTATATATACAGTGATCAAATTCATGTGTTAATTGGTTAATCGGAATGCCACAAATACATATACAAATACAACCATATTGGTATTAGTGACATGTGCAAATGTTTGTATGGCTGATTCCCTGAGACCCTAACTTGTGACTTTTAATACCAGTTTCACAAGTTTTGATCTCCGGTATTGGACGCAAACTTGCTGATGTTAAGAAAAATTTCAAAGAACGATTAAAAATTGTTATATAGGCACCGTGGAATACATATATATTATTAACTTATTCAAAAGAATTCTAATTAACATTTTGTTTACTTCTACAGGTATGAACCGCTTGTTTCCTTATTAACGGAGCCAAATATGAATACACACTGGAATTTATTGTTAGTTATTTTTTAATAACTTGATGATTTTTGCTTTTACTCTTTACGTTTCTTTTACAAAACTACACAGAAAAAAAAATAGAAGGCTAACATCGGCTACGCAGATGTTTTAAATATCCTTGCAGTTTTTGAAAGGCGCTATCATTGATAACAAAAAAGTTTTTCTCACTAGAATTAGTTTTTACTGACCGATCGTTCCTATGGCAGCTATATGCAATAATCATCCGATTCAGATAAATTTTTCCAGAATTGTGTGGAATCATATAAAACTTACATATACCACCACGATTGGTGGCGCTACGATGGAAAACAAAAAATACGATCGTTCCTTTGGCAGCTATATGATATAGTCATCCGATCCGGCCGATTCCGACAAATGTGCAGCGTATTTGTATTTGAAGACTTTTTGCAAAGTTTGTTCAAGATAGCTTTAAAACTGAGGGAGGAGATAGCATAGAAACAGACAGACAGACGGACAGACGGAAATGAACTCAGCTCGTCTTGCTGATCAAGAATATATATACTTTATGTGGTCGAAAATGCTTCCTTCTATGCGTTACAAACATCGTGACAATTTTAATATACCCTCTGCAAGGGTATAAAAATAATGTTTTTCGAAATATTTTTGCTTCTAACTTTCAAACTGCTAACTACTACGTTGCTTGACTCCATCTAAATCCATGTAAACCGAGATATGGCTTAAATGGTAAGGCTACCTACCGACAAACTAAAAAAAAAAGCCAGATTAAAGACATCCATTCTGATGTAAATATAAATAAATAGAGTTTGTCTCAGCAATTAGCTGTCCAAGCCGCAATAATTGTTTCTAGCGAATACAATTCTGCCCCCCAGCTGTAATATATATTGTGCGGCGAATTCAACTAGCACCTGTCTCGCTCACACCCATTACGATTCCCATTAGAGCAAATTGCATTCTTTTGTCATTTATTTTTCAAGATTTTCACAAACTGTTGATCGTGCCACCACTTCTGATCACACGCACATCTCTATTGAGCATTCGGCATTTATGCGATATCATATTTTGGTCACACTAAAAAAGTGCACATGGTTCCGGGAATCCCTTCATTAATTTTACCTACTGCTGCCAAGAACCTATTATTTGGATTTAATCAGGCAATAAAACTGTAAGTAGACGACAGCTGTTTTCATAGCTACCTGCGCTTCTTGAAAATAGTGTTTGTATATACATAAATATGTATAAATGCACATACGCTTGTTTGATTTGCATTCAGTCTTTCGTGTCCTCTTAAAAGATATTGTTACTTCTGTTTGCAGCTAACATGGACAAAGCCACATTAAATTTGATGCTGTTAAATCTGGAGGGATCTCCGGAGGAATCTATTTCGGACAATAGCTCGGTAAGTAAGAAACGGCACTGTTGAATTTTAATCAATTGAAATGCAAATATATTGCAGTTAATCGATGATTTTGAGACCCCGGACAATCAATGTGAACGAAATTGTCACTACAAACTACAATTTGTAGTGCAACGGGCCAACAATATAATAAAACTCAAAGATGCCCAATGCAAAGATAAGGATGATCTAATAATGGCTTTGAAGAAGACAATTGAATTGCAAAATACCATCGATTTGTTAAAGACTTCATCAATTAAAACAGAGAATCAACTAGCAACTGTTCCAACTAAGACAAATGAAGATCAAAATTTGGTATCCCTTGAAGAACAGATCAAGGAACTTCGTACAATTTTGAAACAGCACGAAGATACATTGTCCAATTATGAAACAAATATCAAAGAAAAGGATAATCATTTATCCAAATTGCAAGCTGATTTGCTAACCGAAGCCAACAAAATCAAGGAGTTAAATAATATTAACGAGGATAACAAGAAGCAAATTTGTGCTCTCAAGGAGACAAATGATCAAATGAAAGAATGTCTATCCAAATGGGAATCGAAAGCAAAAGCAACTGAAGCTAAAGTTGAGAATAACTGTAAATTATTAATGAACAGTAGAAGTGTTGCACTGATAGAACTACCTGGCATAGAACCTTTTAACGCTCCGTTAGAAAATGACATAGCTGGGTATGGTTGGTTGGTTATGCAACGTCGCTTTAATGGAGAGATAGATTTTCATCTAAAGTCGTGTAATTTTAAAGATGGTTTTGGCGACTTAAATGGAGAGTTTTGGCTTGGCCTTGAGAAAGTACATCAACTGACAAACAATGATCGTTATGAATTATATATTCACAGGGTGAACTTTGATAACAAAACTTATTATGCTCGCTACGATGACTTTAAGATTGGCAACCAAAATGAGGATTACATGATAAAATCGTTGGGCCAATATTCAGGCAACGCTGGCAATGCAATGAGTTACCATTTGGGCAAGGAATTTAAACTTACGGATAATTCAATTTTCCCAAATGAATTTATTAATGGTAATTGGGAATCCTCTGAGTGTGCCTGGTGAGTATGACTAGTTTCACTGAAAATATTAAATCATATTAAACAGCATTTTTACTTTCAGTAACTTAAACGGATTTTACTTTAAAAATAATAAATGTTATGATGTCAAAGGCATTTGGTGGGCAAATGGGCGATGTAAAATTTTTCTAAAATCGGTTCAAATGTTGATTCGGCCATATAAAATGAGATGATTTTAATCTGCCCACAATTCCAGCAGAAATAATGCCTAAGACAAGAACAACTGACTTATGCAAAAGAAGTTCATAAATATTTCAAAATAAAATTCGATTCATTTAAGTTTTCGTTTAAGAACAAATAATATTCGAATTAATGTTAATTTGCTACAAATCTTAATGTAGAATATGTAATTGCATTGTATCATTTTCCATTTGATTGATTAAAAATAAATATGTAAAAAGAAAAACATTCGACCTAAAATTATATTCATTTTGTCATCCAAATTCATTTCTCATTAGCTGGGTGCGAGAGAGACCTATACACGTATAAGCGGCAGGCAACAAATGCGTGCTTCACATCCTCAATAGCCGCTACACAAGGAAGTGGATTTTAACTCTTTTTCGTGACTTCTCATGCCGCAGATCTGTTTCGAAATCGAAATAGAACCTTTAAGCGAAATACTCATTTCAGTATGTACCGGAACCAAAATTAGTTTCGGGATTAATTCCTACTTCTAAAATAACCGAACATAAGCGATTTCTTTTGCGGTTCTTCAGTTCATTTCTTTTTTTAAAAAAAGCACCTGATTCATTTGCATTTTTGGTAAAAATAATTTTGAATAATCACTTTAAATTCACCTTTTTCCATTTTCATTAAAGTTCACTAGATTGTCAGCTTTTAAAAGTAGTCAAACACAAACTATATTTTTCTTGAGGCAATAATATTTATTTGTATATATTTACTGATCAAAAAATATTTATTATTCTATAGACCCAATTTGAAGTTCATATACATAAATTTGTATAATTTTCTGTATAAGCTAAAATCTAAGTACTAAATATGTATGAATAAATGTATATAAACAATTTCATTGTCAATTTGTTACAAGTTAGAGTTGAAAGAAGACAACAAAACTAGTTATGTAAAAATATGCGTGACAGATGGTTTTTTTTATTGTTGGATTTGGCTTAGGCTCTACTGATGCGTGCACTTGTTATCCTTGGATTTCTTTTTACGATCTTCACTTGAATTTGATCGTCGAGTACCTTGAATTGGCATGTAAGGTGGCGTGGGACTGGCGCTTTGATCTGTATTAAACATAAAAAAAATTTTATGTGAATATAAAGGAAAAGAATTTAAGGGGTCAGTTGTGAAATACATATATACCAAAATTGGAGCCGGATTTGGAGTATTTGAGATGTGGCGATATATCGTGACCATTTGTGGGTAGGGTACTGTCATGAGATCCCGCCTCAGAGCCATAGTGTTCAGAGCTGAAAAGAGAAAAAATTTACATTAAAAATGAGTAGCCAGTGAACAACTGAACACATGCTTTTTTAATGCTCTTTTTTGTTCAGTTGCTTAGATACTACAGTACAGTAACAATGAGTAGAAAGTGAACAACTGAACACATGCTTTTTTAATGCTCTTTTTGTTCAGTTGCCTAGATACTACAGTACAGTAACAATGAGTAGAAAGTGAACAACTGAACACATGCTTTTTTAATGCTTTTTTTTGTTCAGTTGCCTAGATACTACAGTACAGTAACAATGAGTAGAAAGTGAACAACTGAACACATGCTTTTTTAATGCTCTTTTTTGTTCAGTTGCTTAGATACTACAGTACAGTAACAATGAGTAGAAAGTGAACAACTGAACACATACTTTTTAATGCTCTTTTTTGTTCAGTTGCTTAGATACTACAGTACAGTAACAATGAGTAGAAAGTGAACAACTGAACACATGCTTTTTTAATGCTCTTTTTTGTTCAGTTGCCTAGATACTTCAGTACAGTAACAATGAGTAGAAAGTGAACAACTGAACACATGCTTTTTTAATGCTCTTTTTTGTTCAGTTGCTTAGATACTACAGTACAGTAACAATGAGTAGAAAGTGAACAACTGAACACATGCTTTTTTAATGCTCTTTTTTGTTCAGTTGCTTAGATACTACAGTACAGTAACAATGAGTAGAAAGTGAACAACTGAACACATGCTTTTTTAATGCTCTTTTTTGTTCAGTTGCCTAGATACTACAGTACAGTAACAATGAGTAGAAAGTGAACAACTGAACACATGCTTTTTTAATGCTCTTTTTGTTCGTAATAACAATGAGTAGAAGTGAACAACTGAACACATGCTTTTAATGCTCTTTTTGTTCAGTTGCCTAGATACTACAGTAACAATGAAAGTAACAACTGAACAGCTAAGCCAGAAAAGCTGAACAACGAACATGCTTTTTAATGCTCTTTTTTGTTCAGTTGCTTAGATACTACAGTACAGTAACAATGAGTAGAAAGTGAACAACTGAACACATGCTTTTTTAAATGCTCTTTTTTGTTCAGTTGCCTAGATACTACAGTACAGTAACAATGAGTAGAAAGTGAACAACTGAACACATGCTTTTTTAATGCTCTTTTTTGTTCAGTTGCCTAGATACTACAGTACAGTAACAATGAGTAGCCAGTGAACAACTGAACACATGCTTTTTTAATGCTCTTTTTTGTTCAGTTGCTTAGATACTACAGTACAGTAACAATGAGTAGAAAGTGAACAACTGAACACATGCTTTTTTAATGATCTGTTTTGTTCAGTTGTATTCAGTTGCTCTTTTTTGTTCAGTTGATTTTTTACTTGCTCAGCTTCTGACATGGGAGCTTGGCAATTGTTTCTTTAAGTGAAAACAAAGTTCACAACTAAACAAAATCAATCAAGTAAGTGAGAAACTGAACAAAAAAGAGCAACTGAGCCACAAAGTGAGCAACTGATTGTCGCATCTTTGTATTTAATAATCTTTGGTTTTACTCACCGTGTCATGGAATTATGCGACTGTAATTGTTGTTGAACTGTCTCAGCGGCCAAATGCAGTGACACAGGTCGCTGCTGCTGCTGTCCAGGCCGACAACTATCCACAGGCAAAGTATATATATCATCTTCACCTCGACTCAGGCTGCTAGAGGCAGCCAAACGCTGCTGTCGTTGCATAGAGCTATGATTGGAGCCACCCTCACGGGTCAGACTGCCATTGGTTAAAAGACCATTCGGCTGTCTTGCCGATTCACGACTATTATTTAAGACATCTATGGGATTCGAATAGGCCTCCACATCAATATCCGGCTGCCCATGAGACAGTGTGGAGCCAGACATGCAGTCTTGGGGCAGTGGTAAAAGTGGTCCACAATGTGAGTTTGTGCCACATAGCAGACTGCCAGTAACAGATCCTCCATTGCCAGTGGCAGCTGCTTCCTTTTGCTGGTTCTTGCGCAAACGTGCCTTCTCCTTGGCCCGTTTGGCCTTGGCTTTTTCCTAATAAAGAGTAAAGATATTATAGTTGATTCATAGAAGCTGCATAAGTCATAACTTACCCTTTCCTGCAGCATTTTGGCCAACTCTTTATCCTGCGCTTCAATGGCCAGCATACGATCACGCTGCTCCTGACGCACACAATCCTTCGACTCGATGGCCTGTAAACGGCGTGCCAATAACTGAAATCGAAAACAGAATTTTGGTATTAAACTTTATATAAACCATTTAACAGAGCGTTTAGAAGGAAAATTGGAAAAATAATTCTCAGCTTTGGGAAAATCCACACCCAAGTTCGAAAATGGTAAGTTCAAGCCAAAATAGGAGGCTAACATCGGCTACGCCGATGAAAAAAAAAATTAAAAAAGTATTTTAGACCGTTAGCAGCGAGATGCTATAGTCGCTCCGATTATGATAAATTTTTCACGAATTATGAAAAACTTGGAAAATAATTATACCAGCTTGGTGTGGAAAATCCACACCCTAGAATAGTTTTTTGACCGACGTTTATATGGCAGCTATATGCTATAGTCATCCGATTTTTGATAAATTTTTCAGAATCGTGTGAAACCATATAAAACTAATATAACCACGATTGGTGACGCTACAATGGAAAACAAAAAGTTTTTCTCACTAGAACTGTTTTCGGACCGACCGTTTATATGGCAGCTATATCTATAGTCACCGATTTTGATAAATTTTTCAGAATTGTGTGGAGCATATAAAACTTATAGATACCACGATCGTGCGCTCGTGAAAACAAACAAGTTTTCCCACTAGAACTAGTTTTGACCGATCGTCCTATGGCGCTATATGATATGTCACCGCCGCCGATCCGACAAATGTCGCGTATTTGTATTTAAAGACTTTTTGCAAAGTTTGGTCAAGATAGCTTTAAAAACTGAGGGAGGAGATAGCATAGAAACAGACGGACAGACGGGCGGGGGGGGGGGGGCGGAAATGAACTCAGCCGTCTCTGATCAGAATATATATCTTTATGGTCGGAAATGCTCCTTCTGCGTTACAAACACGGCATTATATACCCCTCGAGGGTGATAAAAACGGCGGGATAGGCCGAAACGAAATAAAGTTTCCAATTTAGTTTCGGGCTCTGGACGAGACGGAATAGATTTAGAAATAATCCCGGAAATTTTTTTTATTTTTTTCAGAACGAAAATGCTACAGTAACAGAAATTATTTGACTTTGGAATCAGATTGGAATTGAAATGAAAAATTAGGATCAGTATGGGTTGAAAATATGGGCAGGGCGGTATAGAAATGAAAATTTGGGTTCGAAGTACGGGATGGACCGGGCGTACCAAAAAAATTCGTATCGATATCAATTTGGTAAGCGTTGTCTCAAATTAAAACAACAACCGGTTTTTTATACCCTTGCAGAGGGTATATTAAAATTGTCACGATGTTTGTAACGCAGTGAAGGAAGCTTTTCCGACCACATAAAGTATATATATTCTTGATCAGCATGACGAGCTGAGTTCATTTCCGTTTGTCCGTCTGTCCGTCCGTCCGTCTGTCCGTCTGTCCGTCTGTTTCTATGCTATCTCCTCCCTCAGTTTTAAAGCTATCTTGACCAAACTTTGCAAAAAGTCGTTAAATACAAATACGCTGCACATTTGTCGGAACCGGCCGGATCGGATGACTATATCATATAGCTGCCATAGGAACGATCGGTCCAAAAACTAGTTTTTGTGAGAAAAACTTTTTTATTTTCCATCTTAGCTGCACAAATCGTGGTATATATTAGTTTTATATGCTTCCACACAATTCTGGAAAAATTTATCAAAATCGGATGACTATAGCATATAGCTACCATATAAACGGTCGTTCAAAAACTAGTTCTAGTGAGAAAAACTTTTTTGTTTTCCATCGTAGCATCACCAATCGTGGTATTTATTAGTTTTATATGCTTTCACACAATTCTGGAAAAATTTATCAAAATCGGATGACTATAGCATATAGCTAGCCATATAAACGGTCGGTCAAAAAACTAGTTCTAGTGAGAAAAACTTTTTTGTTTTCCATCGTAGCATCACCAATCGTGGTCTTTATTAGTTTAATATACTTTCACACAACTCTGGAAAAATTGATCGAAATCGGATGACTATAGCATATAGCTCCCATAGAAACGGTCGGTCTAAAAACTAATTCTAGTGAGAAAAACTTTTTTGTATTCAATGGTAACACCTTTCAAAAACTGCAAGGGTATTTAAAACATCGGCGTAGCCGATGTTAGCCTTCTATTTTTTTGTATTATTATTGTCAAATTGTTAAAGGCTGGTATCAAAATGATACCAAAAATTTGACAAAGTGATAGAGAACTAGTATCAAATTGATACTAAAAAAATTAATACAAAAAAAAAATGTAATTCTGATACAAATTAGTATCATTTCGATAACATCGAAAATATCATTTTGATGCTATCGAATTATCAACTTGATACTTTGAGTATTAAGTATAATTCATTACTCAATAGTTTCAAATTAATGACTAAATTGTGTCATTTTGATGAGTACTTTTTTTTTGTGGGTGCACTTGTTGGGCTACTTTAACTATCAAATTCAAATACTTTAAAGTTCCAGCTGTGGAAAAGAGTTTTAGAGGGGCAAGCGACACCTCCTCACTGCTTCAAACAAGAACTACAAACTAGAGCTTTTTGAAAAACTTCATACTGCTTGCTTCATGGCGTAAATCTGGTTTTAGGGCCGTTTTCTCATCTTCTTGTTTTTTGAAAACTAGGTGCTTTTTGAGAAAATGTGTATTGCCTACTTAGGCTGAGTTCACATTCTTCGACGCATGAGACATGACAATCTAGTAAGCCCTTATGTTGTCCTGTTTTCATTGTGAATAGCTTGTCATTTGACTTTCAAAACAATACAACATGAAGGTTGGCTAGATGTCATGCGTCGAATAATGTGAACTCAGCCTAAGGGCCGTTTTCTCATCTTCATGTTTTTGAAAACTAGGTACTTTTTGAGGAAATCTATGTTGCCTACTTTAGAGCCGCTTTTAAATAACTTCCGTGCGTAGTAGTCACAAACATAGACATTTATGAGCTGCCTTAAAGTAGGCAACACAATTTTGTCCTAAAAAGCGCATAGTTTTGAAAAACAGGAACATGAGAAAACGGCCCTTAAAGGTTGCTTTTAAAATTATATCCAGTTCGTTGTAGTCATAGGCATAGATATTTAAACCGCGGCCTAGAAGTAGGCAACATCTATTTTTCAAACTTAGGTTTTTAAAAAACATGAAGATGAGAAAACGAGCCTTATATAGGAATTTTTTTTCTTAATTTTGTCTTGGTGAAAACGCCAGGATAAGTTTTTTTTGAAGAACTTTAAACTCAGCTTGTAAGCAAAATATGCGAAATAAGTAGATACGTGTTTTTCCGATATTAAAAAGTCCATCCACCGGGAATTTGAAATTAAAATTTTATATGTGAATAATTTTTTTTTCTAATTAAATTGAAACAGGGTTAGAAATAACGAGATATGTATGTGATGTTTTAATTTTGGAAAATCCTTCTCCAAGGTCGGAAAATGTATTATGTGTAATATTTGGTTTGTAAGTTCTTTTTGTCATTTCAGAAAATCCACCCTCAAGGTTGGAAAATGGAAGGCATGGGTGGTTGAGGCCCATCAATTTGTAAGCTTAATGGGACAAAATAAATAAAGTAATAAAATAATAAATAAATTAAAAATATTTCTCAGTTTGGGGGAAAATCCTTTAGAAAGAAGAAAAAAAACTGGGTGGCGGGAGTGGGATGATTAGGTATCTGAAAGTGACGTACAAGATTTTAAAATTCTCGGAAAGTGACGGGACTACAACCTTATATCGAAATTTTTGTCGTATTCATAAAGAAAATTCTGCAGTATCTGAAATTTTTTGAGGTTGGGAATGGACTGAAATTGAAATTAACGTTCGAGATTAGGGCGGGCGGTATTGAGTTGATAATTTTAGTTAGGAGTCTGCGAGGAGCGGCAGGGCATCGAATTTATTTATAATGTTCAGGCCAGAAGTGTTAAGTGGAACAGAATGGAATTGGGAATGTAGGTTTAAGCTAGCTTTAAATTTGTGAGTAAAGTCAGTCTATTCTGAGAGCTGGATACGATCAGAAGGAACCTTCCAATACGTCAATGAGCACGAGCTTATTTAATTTCGCTATAAACTAGCCTCCTACTACCAAGTCGGTCCTTCGAGCCGGATCACTAGGCTTCATTGATACGATGAGAACGAACATTCTAATACGTCAATAGGCCCTAGCTTATTTAATTTCGCTAAAAACCAGCCTCCTACGAACAGTTTGGTTCTTCGAGCCGGATCACTAGGCTTTAAATTTTAGTTCAACCCACCTCATCTTTCTGCTCCTGTTTCAGCTTCTTGCTCATCTCTTTTATCTCCTCCATGGGTAGTCCAATTTCACGCAGACTTGCATAATCACAGGGATCCACATAGAGTTCAATATCATCGGCATGTTGCTGCATATGTCGCTCGGCAGCCTTTAGACCAAAATTGCCCACAAGTTGATCATATTTCTCTGGTGATAACTTCTGAAATTTAGGTTCAGTTCGTAGTAAATTCTCATGAGATGGTGAACGTTGTTTGGGTATTAATAATGATGTTGCTGCCGTTGTTGCTGCATCGACCACAGTTGCTGATGTTGCTGCTGCTGCTGTTGTTGTGGTTGTTGTTGCTGATATGTTATAGTCACGTATGCTATCAGCAACATCGGCATAGTCGACCAGCTCATCTATGATAATGCCCTGATTTGAGTGTGTAGGTGTGTGCTGGGATATGGATGCAGTGCTGGGTATGTTAGATGGTGATGATGATGGTTCATATACATGACGACGTGTCACCGATGATGGATGGAAACGTGACTGCTGTTGTGCTTGTTGTTGTTGATGCTGATGCTGTGGCGTTGATGTAGCATCACTCACCAACATCTGATTGTGTGTCTGTGTGTGTCTACTTGGTGTGCTAGTTGCTGTTGTTGTTGTTGCTTCTGCTATTGGCATATCTAAAATATTTGGTATTAGCGATAATCCTACATAGTTGTCTGTTTGTGAGAAATGTTGCTGCTGTAACTGCAATGGTTGTGGCTGTTGGTGTTGCTGCTGCTGCTGTTGTTGTTGATGTTGATATCTAGCCTGCTGTGAGGTGCTGGGCTCATGATGGCCATTGATGATATGTTGTTGTGGCTGTTGCTGGTGTATACTTGCTTTGGCTGGTCGTGGCGGTGGACGGCTTTTGTCTCGTGTTGCTGGCGGCGGCACGGGCGGAAGATTTACATAGATTTCCTGTAATTAAATTAAATGATGCTTTTAAATTGCTGTTACACATGCAGCTTAAACTTGAACAGAAAATAACGGTAAAGGCAGCATTTTGAGTGAAGCTGGAGATCATGAAAAGTAGCCCCGATGCCGGTTGATGCGTTAGGTTGACAACAAGTAGTTGATCATAGATTCAATTATGGGTTTACTTTCATTTGTTTCATTTCATGAGGAAGATGAAGCACACGAAGAATTTAAAATAGAAAAGAATTAAGCATTCTTAATATTGCAATGCCTGGAGCTCTCTTTGTGTATGATTGTAACAAGATTATTTTTATTGGGCAACTAAAGTAATCTGTGAACTCTGTTCTACAGGAAACCAAAAAAATACAACCAGAGGAGAGTCTAGAGTCTAGTCTAGTCTTTAGTTGTGGCCTACCTCGCCGCTTTAGTCGAATTCGAATACGAATTCACAGATAGAGCTCGCGGAGTACGCAGAGCCTTATGCAAAAACAGCTTCATTACTTGTTTTCTTCTCTCTTTCTCTATTTCTCCTTGTCGCACAACAACAATTTTGTTTGCAAGTGAAAAAAAAGATCTTCTGTATTTGTATAGCTGTCTGCTCTTTCTTATGCTTTCAGTGGGCACCAGGGTTGTCCTCCATATCGCCAGGCTTACGAAAAAAATTCGGCACGAGCCGAACGCCTGTCGAACTATTCGACAAGAGAGTAAGCAATAGCTCAAAACCAATCAGTCGCTGCCAAGCGTTGAATGAAGTAGGACAGTGCCGCTTTGCGTTGCATAATATTCGCTCACCAATACACTCTTAAGTTTCCGACTTGCTCTTCTTGACAAACGCTGGTCTAAAGCAATCCCAGCAAACCCTATTAGGTGCGCTCCTTAACTGGATACAGCTACACCTTTTTCGAGTGCTTATGGAGCGCTTCCAGTAGGATTGAAACGGGAGTCCCTAGCAAACACCCCTCAGGAGTGTTATAGAGCGCTCCTACGTAGGAGTAAAAATGGGGTCCACAAGAGAACCGCATAGGCCGCGCCGTTGACAAGGCCACTGGAATTTGAATTTTTCTTTTTTTTAGGTCCTCCTCTTTGGATTATTATTGGAGCCCAAAAGCAGACCACAAAGACTCCGTTTGAATTGTCTTTGGATGATTGTCGGAGTACTTTTCAAAGCATCATAGGCGAATAGAGGAGTCCGCTAGGAGATTTTGTGGATTATCCGAGTGAGCATTCTGGGACTCCGAAATCACTCCTTGAAGAAGTCCCTAAGGAACACTTTTTTCATATATGTTTAACAGGGCTTTTAAGCACTTTAGGACTAAGGAGGGAAAAGGTGTACCCAGCGGAGTCCGCTGGTTGGCTGTGATAGTTTTTGGGTAGTGTTCCACAGTTTGGACCAACTACTGCACTCTTGCAGAAAGAGTCCCAAATTAACGTTGTTATGTGATCCTTGTAAGGTTTTTGCTTCTTAAATTTACGCAATATCCTTACTTAACCATTTTGGTGGAGTCAATAAAAGGAAATACATACAGTAGGAAAAATGTGCGATCCCATAAAGTATATATACTCTTGATCAGCATCACCAGGGTCCCGTTAGGGTCAGCATCGCGTGTCCTGCATCGCGACTGCAGTGGCGTTCGCTTGATTGTGTATAAATTCGTATTACAACCAGGGTTCGGAATTGCTCTTTGCTCACAGCTCTCTAGAGCCAGCTCTAGCTCACAGCTCTTTACTTGTAGCTCTCAGCTCTGAGCTAGGAACTCCAGTTCGAGAGCTAGGAACTGTCAGCTCGCTCCCGGCTTCGAAGTTACAGCTCTTGGCTCTGAGCTAAGAGCTAAATCTAAAGAGCCAGGAGCTAGCAATCGGCTCGCAGCTCTTTACTAGAAGCTCTCGGCTCTGAACTAGGAGCCCCAGCTCTGAGCTGGAGCTAGGAGCCCCACTCGGGAGCTGGGAGCTAGCAGCCGGCTCCCGGCTCTTGAGCCACAGCTGAGCTGGAGCTAAATCGGAAAGTTAGGAGCTATACGGCTCTAAGCTCTTTACCTGTATGTGTTGAGCTTTTAGTTCATTTTTGAACTTTAGTTCATTTTTGTTTTTAAATATTGTTAATTTTTTGATTTAGTTCATTTTTTGAACTAGTTCATTTTTTAAACTGAAGAATTGAACTAAATTTAACAATAGTTCAAAACATGAACTATAGTTTAAAAAAAATATAGTCCAAAAACGAATTAACACAGAGACCTAGTTCATTAGTTCATTTAAATGAACAGTTCATTCGAACTAGTTCATGAAAATCGGCACAACTCTAAAGTACAATGCGCAGTGGACCTAGCGATACCAAGCCGAAGCTTGGTACGCGCGAGCCCCAGGCAAAATAGCAGTCCACCTCCTGCTCAAAAATAGAGGTTTTTATAGCAGGAAGAGATTCTTCTAAGCTGACGTTTAATGTAATCAGAAAAAAGGTCACGAAACGGTTCATGCAAAGCAGAGTTAGTAGTACAACGTTTTTAAAATCAAGGGGATAAAGTTACGAGTCAGTCTAAAAGGAACACTAAGATTAAGACAGATGAGTCGATTTGGCCATTTATAAGTATATGTATAAAGATTACCCCAAGCATAACTCAACGGTTAATTAAGGAGTAAAGGTTCTATAAGGTTATAAGCGAGCCGCGTTCGAGCAGCCGTCTGCACATAGCCTGTATTTTGTTTTGGTTGCCGTCTGCTTGCTGCTAACCTTTGGCTATTCCTTCCGAAGCGAAGTTGGTGACAATTGGCAAAACAATAAATCAAAGGTATGGGATCAACTAGGAGCAAGGGCTTGCCCACCGCTGGTTTAATCCAATTGTATGTATCATATAAGTATCTATAGATTGTCAAAGCCTGGTTAACCCACCTGCATTTGTTTTGCAATAATTTCGCTCTCTTGCAATTCTTTTTGCTGTTGTTCCTGAAGATCACGCTCCAGTTTATCGGCTATTTCTTTGGCTACGCGCTTGTCGTGTTCCTCCCTTAAAAATAATTTTAAAAAATAAATAAATATTTAAGCAAATTAAATAAAAAAGGTTTTAACTTACTGTTCGGTCAAGCGTCTTCTGTAGGCCTCCACCTGACGTTGGGCCTGTTCTTTTTCCTTAATTTGTTCATGCAGGGCCGTGGGGAAATCCTCTCTGACCACAGCATTCCTATAGCGATTACCCTTATAAAAGTCATTAACTGCAGAAAAAAACATACACAATCGTAACTCAAAAACTCTAATCAAATGCATTAAACTTACTCTCCTGGGACTGCAGCTTATAGGCCAGGGCGCCGTCCTCACGCACGAGCCATTCCTTGCACACTAAAAAATAAAAAGAAAGGAAAAGAGAATTCTTTTAATCACCTTTTTATATGGCTTATAAAGTGGCCACCGCTCTCTTAATAACCGGTCATAAAATCGCTAATGACAAATGATATTTAATGCTCAGGCCAATGCTGAGCCTATCAAATTACCAGCCAAATCTAATGAAGCCCCACAAGAGCGCACATAATCGTCAAGATGGGAAACTCGTTGAGTCACGAAACGTCAGATTGGGGGCAGCTGAAACAAAGAAATTCCATTGAGGATGCAACACATTGGATGCACATTACCAAAAGGGGTGACGATCGAACGATACACCGGCCAGTGCGATCTTTGTTTGTTGATAAGCGAAAGCGTGGTAAAAATTTCTGTTTTAATTGTGTGTGTGTGTGAGTGAGTGAGTGTAGAATTCTGTTTTCTGTTTTGTGGCTCGTATTCGGGGAACGTCTGCTATTTAACACTGAATGTCGCGGTCGAGTCTGTGTTTATGCTATGCCTGTCATTAATCATTTTGCTACAGAGACTTTTGGTGTATGGCCTAACAGAGAAGTTTCACTATCAGTTAGGCTTGTTGGAGTAGAAAATTGGAGTTAGTTGAGTCAGAAATGGAAGTGTGGTTAAGTGGTTGATTTAACCACTTAAATTTCTAACAGTAGCTGACATCATGTTTTTTTTTTTAAATCTATCGCTTTTTTATAAGCGAATTTGTGATCTACAAAAACTTGAATAAATATTGAAACAGTTTGTTTGTAAACTTAGCTTTTTTATACACTTGAAAAGTGTATATTAATTTTGCCCAGAAGTTTGTAACGCATAGAAATATTTATTTCCGACCCCATAAACTATATATATTCTTGATCAGGACGACGAGCTGAATTCAATTCCGTCTGTCCGTCCGTCCGTCTGTCCGTCTGTCTGTTTCTACGCGAACTAGTCTCTCAGTTTTAAAGCTATCGAGCTGAAATTTTGCACAGAGTCTTCTTTTTGCTGCACGCAACTAATATGTCGGAACCGGCCGGATCGGATGACTATATCATATAGCTGCCATAGGAACGATCGGTCTAAGAACTAGTTCTAGTTAGAAAACCTTTTTTCTTTTCCATCGTAGCGGCACAAATCTTGCTGTATGTTAGTTTTATATGCTTCCACATAATTGTGAAAAAATTTATCAAAATCGGATGACTATATCATATAGCTGCCATATAAAGGGTCGGTAAAAAACTAGTTCTAGTGGGAAAAACTTTTTTGTTTTTCATCGTAGCGTCACCAATCGTAGTATATATTAGTTTTATATGCTTCCACACAATTTCGAAAAAATTTATCAAAATCGGATGACTATATCATATAGCTGCCATAGGAACGATCGGTCGGAAAATAAGTTTTAGTGAGAAAAACTTTTTTGTTTTCCATCGTTGCGTCACTAATCTTGGTATATGATAGTTTTATATGATTTCACATAATTCTGGAAAAATGTATCAAAATCAGATCACTATAGCATATAGCTGCCATATAAACGGTCGGTCAAAAAACAAGTTCTAGTGAGAAAAACTTTTTGTTTTCCATCGTATCGTCACCAATCGTGGTAGATATTAGTTTTATATGCTTTTACAAATTTTTTAAAAATTTATAAAAATCGGATGACTATAGCATATAGCTGCCATAGGACCGATCGGTCGGAAAATGTGTTTTACTAAGAAAAGTTTTTTTATGGTATCCTATTTTTATTATCAATGATTTAAAATTTTTTAATATCTGATATCTATATCCTATATATATTTTACTGGTTAAATCAGTTGGAGTAAAGTTTTTCAAGTGTATTGAAACTTCGGCACAGTCGAAGTTAGCTTTGCCTTCTCGTTTTTTTTTTGCAATTTCTGGGTTTCTCTGTAAAAGAGAGTTGCTGCTTAGCTCAAGTGATAGGCGAAGGAGGCATTATCTGGATAACTTAAGATAACAGTTCAGGATTTCCCATTGGTTTTGGACAATCGTAGCAAAATGTGGACGAGCAGTTTTAAACGAAACACGATGGATCTAAAGAAGATTTTTATTTTTAAATCTCTTTTTCCCCAAGTTAAGAGTTAAAAGTTAAAATTCTTAAAAACTAACCTGATTTCTGATATATTTTGAATAGATCTTTAGAAATGTCAAACCTTATTAGCACGGTTCCTTCTACAACAATGTAATTGTTCTTGCAGCATAAAATTTTTTTGTAGAAACAAAATTGAATGCAACTTCTGTCAGACGTTGCGAAGCTTAAAATCTAATAAGTTAAATAATGGCAAATTTGACACAGAATCAAAATGAAGGATTTAAGGTATTACTTTTTGCACACATACAAGCAATTTTACTTATATCAAGCTTTATCAGCAAATTAAAGAAGACTCACAATAAGGTTGTCCCCCCGACCGAAACCGCAATTTATTAATTTGATGGAGCTGTGTATCGTCTATTCCACTCCAACTTCTCCATTTAATATTTTCCTTATCTGTATGTCTCTCTCTCTCTTTTCTCCACTGCCTGACTCCGCAGTATTTAACACTCGGCTGCAATCGCTTTAATTTAAAGGTTCTTTGACTTTAAACTGTCAACCCTCAATTAGTTGAACTCTGACCATAGATTTGTGTTATTTCATTTCCTATGCTACATTTGAAGGGGAGAATTTGTTGTGGCCTGCAATTAGAAAAGTTGAATTATGGGGTCCCCCCGTCAGTGAAGTGCACTTAGAGAGGCGACAGCTCTTAATTAACAGCAATTTAAAGAAGTGAAACAGAAATGCCACTGCAAAATTTTTTCAGTCATAATCAATTTAGTTGTTTGCTTATGCATTTGATTTTGGAAACGTGTATCTGCATATATAAGTGAGTATCTTGTGCTGGTGCATAAACTGAAAAACAAAGTATCTTTTTAGCCCCATTCGGCTCCCCCTCCCACCACCTTCCTGGCTTTCAGCATATTGCTTACAAAGTCTTGTGTTCTGTTCTTTCGTCTCTGCGCTTTTGCTTTATAATGCTCGGGTAAAGTGCAGCTTTTTATTATGCACAGCGGACAGCGAGCAAAAAAAAAAAAAAACAATAATAAACTAAAGTTGCTGACTGGCCAACAAATGTGGAAATTAACTTACTGTACATTTTACGCTGCCGTTAAATACAAACATTTGCTTACTCAAAAGAGGAAATGAACCTGGCTGATATGTCTAAGAAAATCGATTCAATAACAACTACCAAATGCAGCTGGCAGTTGTCGTACACAAATTTGAAAATTCCTTTAATTTCCTGTTGGCTCATTGATAAGCAGTGCCATGGGTGTATACAAAGAAAGACAGCTGATTTATGCCTGTCTCTTTGTGTGACCAAAAACGAGTTCTTATTTTTTTTTTTGCAAGCCAAATAACTGTTAACCTTTGCTGCAAAAAAAGTCACACCACATTTTGTGTGGTACAATATGGGTCAACAGCGCCCATTTTATTGACTTAGCCAAAAAAAAACAAACACAGCAACAATTTGAGAACGGGTTGGGTTAGTAAGTCAGTAAAGTGTTTCACGCATGCGTCATGGATTCGTAAGAATTCCATCAGCGGGGGGGCCAATTTTTGGGTACAAGGCTGAGCGATACACTTGGTAACGTTATGAAAAATGTAGTTCAAATCAATCAAAACTTGTAAAGCAAAGATTTGAAAAGTTAAAAGCAATTACACTGTTTGATAACTGATAGAAAAAAAACCGAAGTACAAAAAATAGATAAAAGCTTAAATCAGTTCCAAACTTGCAGATTCTTTAAGTTAAATAAGCAAAGGTTTATCTGATTGTCATACAAAAATGTAATTTTCGCTTAGAACAAGAGTAGTTGAGTGATTTCCCAAGCTGACTGACAGATGGCGACACTTTTGTAACCACTACTTTTGTACTACTTTTACTAGTCATCCGATCCGGCCGGTTCCGACAAATAATTTTTGCAATGTTTGGTCAAAATACCTTTAAGACTGAGGGAGGAAGGCTTGATCGAATCAGCTATTGATTCTGATCTTGAATATATATTCTTTAAGGGGGTATTCTACCTTTGAACAGCGTTTTATGGGTGTTTTTACAATAATTCTGGAAAGGAAACTATAAAAGCTTTTTAATTTAGTTTTTTGTTTTGTGTTATTTAATAATTATATTAAAAAATAAAAAAAAAAAATACGGATTTCGAGGGCTGTTCAAAAAGTTATCGGCCTGCCAATTAAGGTCCAAAAAAAGGTGTTGAGGTGGTAGCCATGATTCCGGGAATCCAGGTTATCGAAATTGAAAACGGTAAATGCAGTTGATGTAATTTTGGCCCGTACCTCAATCATAATTTTTAATATTTTTTGAAAAACTGGCGGCCATTTCAAAATTTTTTTTTTGATTTTTCAAGTTTTTTTTTTGTAGTTTAGTGTAAAAAAATAGTAAAAAAAATGTTTTTCCTCTTGATTGAGGTACGGGCCAGAATTACATCAATTCTGCGTCGATTGCAACATGGCTGATCAAAATCGGTTCAGTAGAACTGGCCCAATCATGGCTACCAGGTCAAAAAACGTGGTTTGGAGAAAAACGCTGTCAAAGTTTTGAGCAACGTTGAAAATACTCACGTTAGCAAGAACATTGCTCCACTAAAATGGATATATCTGCTTAACTATTTCGAATATTTGAAAATGATTTAAAGGGGATGAAAGGGGAATGTCCAAGTTATAATAACAAGGCAAAACAAAAAAATGGAAAAAAAATTTTCAAAGATTAAAAATGCTTCGTTCTATGTTACACATATCTGCACAAGGTAGAATAAATTTGATTTTCTTTTAGTCGCTTTTTTTTTTATGTGACATTCATAAAAACATGTAAACATTCATTATAATCAAAATGATATAGGACAGAGGCTCCCACAATCAGTTAAAGGCGGTGAAGAAAATAATTTCTCAATCAACAGCAACCACAAGAAAAAATTGGAGCATGGTTTCGGTGTTAGGCTTGCCAAAATATAATTAAGACCTATCACCAAACTCAACTTTTTGCCATACAATTTAAAAACAAACTTAGAACTCCCAAAGTTTATTTTATTTATTTATTTAATTATGAAGAAATTGTTTCCCTAACTTAAACTACAGTAATAGTGTGATTTGTATTTTTTCATTTGATTGGTTGTTTTTTTGGTGTATAATAAAATAATAATTAGAAACTTGAATTATTCAACTATGCCTTCCTTGTCTGGGAATCGAACTCAGTACTATGGAACAGAACCACAAAAACGACTTGAGACGCACTCGACCACGCCGCGAGACTGACGCCAAATAACATACAAGAATCTTAGCTTTTAATGTCAGCTTCTCCCACTCGATATTTAAGTAGTCATCGTATCAAAAACAATTAGTTTAGGATCCATCACCAATTCGGACCAAAAATTTCAATTTCGGGATCAAATCACACTTTTTATGCTTAAAAATAGCCCGGCAATTTAACCACAATTTTGTAGGTAGATTGTTCGGATTTTGTAGGCGAGTTTTATAGAGTTTGGAAACGATCACATCGACGATAGTAAAGTTATGCCGGGTTCTCACTACAGCGCATTCTTGAATTCTTGCATTATTGTATCAGATGCAGCATTTCTGCCATTCAAAAGTCATGACAAAAAGTTGCATTCAAAATAAATGCAGCTAGATCTAGCTTTTTTTTAATACTTTCCCGCTGGAGTATCGATAATTCTGCCTATCGTATGGGTAACAACCACTAACAAAAACAAAGAACAGTTGTTAAATTTAAAGCGGGGAAAAAATGGCCTAAGTAACAGATGAAAAAAATTATTATTGGAATTTATTTGCATGTTAAGATGATTTATATTGCAACATCTGCAGAGACGAGGTTTGCATGGACACTAGAAGCCACATCTACGCTATTGGAGCTTTTTATTAAGTCAAATATATTTCTATAGATATAAATTGTACCTTTCAGAATGTCAAGTAGTGCCACAATACTTCATATACAAAGTTTAAAACACTTTTGGTCTGATTTGATGCTCATTATTATATAGAAATATCATCTTAATTCATTTTCCGATATCTTATGAAATGTTAAATACACTGTTTTCAGATAACGGTACCGATCACAATTTAACCCTGCTATAAGATAAATTAAAATATTTTGTTATTTACATTTGTAAATTGTGATAAAATTAATAACTCAGAACCGAAACTGTACCGTACAATGTTTCGGTTCTTCGGTCATTTCGATAAAATAAAGGTTCGAAATACTACCGGTTCCGGTATCTAGTTTCAATCGGTTCTTTTCGGTATACGGTTCCGGTTCGGGTTCCGGTTTGACACCCTGGTTACAAGTATGCAAGAATGCAAGAATGTGGCCAATGAGGAAATTTTATCGTATCTCCTCGATAAATCGTGTTATCGATGACATCATCACGGCGGTGAGAACCTAGCATTAAAAGCTCATCAAAATTTGAAAACGAGTTACACTCTATCAGGTCTGTTCTGCTTTCACTTCGGCAGGGTTATACAGTTTCAGTACTTTTAAATGTCATTGAAGCCTTTTTATTAGATGGTCCAAAGGTAGGATCGGACCTGTGGTACAATGGGTTTCGTTTTATATAATGTATAAATTTTAAAAATACATTATTTTTAAAAAATTAGTTTGTTAAGCTTGATATAAGTTTTGTAACTATGTTCTAAAGTTTAGGCACTCTGTTGGTAGAACGAATTCTCGAGCTGCTCGAAATTTAGAAATTTCCTCGATTTTGGATATAACAAATTTTGTCATTGGGCGCGTTCAGCAGAGACACTTGATCACTGATTAGCTTTACAAAATGTGTAAAATCTCCATGTAAATATCATATTAAATACAAGAGGAAAAGTAGGCAATGTGAATTACCAAGAAATATAAAATTGATCAGGGAGCAAGTTTTCCAATGAGATTATGTTTTGGTGGCAAAACCAAATCAAAACTTACGCATATTTATTTCTTTGTCAATGTTTTATGTACAGCACTATCTCAAATGTCGGATATTTTGTTCCCTTTTCGCTTTAGGGATCATCTTATACTCTGCCAAACGATATTTTCTGTTGAAAGAGAAGGATTAGATACTTTCGAACTAGAATCCAGCTTTATAATGATATTGATGGAACTAACTGGACGTTATTTCTATATCTCATATAATTTATTAATTCGAAAACGCTTTATTAACCTTAAAATAAAATACTGTAGAAATTATGTTGCTTTTCTATGTTAAATTTAGATTGTCTGGCAATTTGGCAAACTAACTTCCTGAGGGTTCAGAGAAAGCGGCTTAATCATCATAATGTGTCTTATTTTAAGTAGCTGTAGTAAACGCTTGAGATGTTGCCATAAGTAAATGAAAATAAGATAATTTTTTTGTGCAATAGCAAACAGTCAAATGTACAATTATTGGCCGTTCTCCTTTGGCCAAAACCAATGTATTAAATCAATCAGCTCAATGAGGTGTTCAGCTGCTGTTTATCATGATGATCTGCTGTCCTGACTAAGGTCAATGTAAAGCAAACTACTTGCATGTATGTATACTCTCTCCACACACACACACACACACTCTTATATACATAGATACATATGTACCCTATAAGTAGCCATTGTGCCTGGTCGCATCTTCAGTGTGTATCTGTCAGATGCAAGATTCAAATAGTCAACATTGTTGGCGTTGCAGCCACATTTCTGGTCGTACCCCATCCTCCGCCTCCTGCTTCATTGCCAGTGGCATGTTCAACAACCTTGAGTCAGGTTTTTCCACTTTCGGCGCCGACTACCGCTGCCGCTGCCAGCCGCTAATCAATGCAAGCGTCAACAGCATTTTTTTTTATATTTTTCCTGACTTTTCGTCGCATAAATTTTCTCGTTCAACGGCTTTCTAAATTCGTTATGTCTTTTTTTTTCGTTATCCAAATATGCATGTGCCTAACAATATTAATTTCCATGCCCATTAAATTGTGTAACTCTTCACGCGATCGAGCCATTCATGCGTAGACCACAATGTGAACTTGGTTGTTGTTCAGAGGGGAAACCCCCAACACCCACTAAACATAGCAAGAGAGAGAAAGAGAGAGAGCGCAAAAGAAAAGGTGGGAAAAATCATTGATGGAAACCTGCAAAGTGTCGAGAGTGCAAAAATTGTAAAAAGTCTTGGCGGTTGGAAAATGCTAGGAACTGTAATTGTGTGTCCACGGCAAGGTTAATTGAGTGTGGATAAAATTGTAAATAAAAGTTTTCTACAATTTGTACATTTAGGTCAATTGGCTATAAGTAAATGGTTTAATTCAATAAAATATATTGTTCAAGGTTAAACATTCTGTAAATGATAAATTTCTAAATAAAAGTTTAACAAAACAATATGAATAAATTGATATACGGTTCTAGGAACACAATATCTTATATTTGAATACATACCCATAAGAATGAGTAGCCATATGGGAACAATATTTTACTTATACTTTTGGGGAACAAAATATAAATATAATATAGAATAAGCTTTCATAGAATTCTAAAAAATTTTTATCAAAATCGGGTGACTATAGTATATAGCTGCCAGGAGATCGGCTAAAACGAGCTCGAAACGAATATTTGTTAAGCAACGGTACGTAGCCGAAATGTTAATATTGATTTTGCCGAGTTTGTAACGGATTTCAATATTCGGTTCCGACACGGTACTATTTTTATTCTTGATCCGATACGGCTGGTTCTCCGTATGTCCGGTACCAGTATTAGTCTTTTTAAAGCTATTTAAAAATTTAAAGTTTTTTTAAGATACTAAATAACGGGATCGGATGAAATGTAAGAATATCCCTTATAAAAAAAGTTTTTTTTTTAATATACCGATTTCTAGCCTTTTTTATTTTTGGACGAACAATTTCGTTAAACATAAAATCTGTCCAGGCTTTCTGCGCAGTCGGTATACCTACAATATATAGATTATGAAAAACTCTTATTCTTCATGTCGCACCAACTAGTATTTTCCGTTTTATATCCTTGCCATAATATAGAGATCATTTATTGAAATCGGATAGACTATAGCATATAGCTGCCATAAAACGATACGGTCCAAAATAGCTCAGAAAAAGGCTTTTTGGTAAAATTTTCAAAATCTCTAAAAATATTAAAAATCTGTTATTAAGACATAAAAATTTGCCTTAGCTTAACCAGTCGGACAACATTTTTTGAAATATTAAACCAAATTTTTTTAGAGCCGCGAGATATTAAAATTGTCACGATGTTTCTAAAATTTATATTTTTTAGGAAGCATTTTTCTGAGACATTTATTATACTTTCAAACTTAGTTAGAACGTTTGGGGCTTTTCATTAGTGCAAAAAAAACTTTTTACACTCATTTTAGCGACCAATTTTTTCTATATCTTATATATCTAAACAGAGGTACTCTAGGATATACTTCGGTGTAAGAATTTCTCTAATGAATTTCAATATCTGCTATTTTTCCAGTTGATATATTTTACCTAGAAACGAAACTTTTTGTTATAATGGTAGCGCCTTTCGGAACTATTGTTATTTTAATATTACTATCAAGGAATGTGCTTGAGAATGATATTTTTCTGAGTGTACCTATAAAATCAATGGTTAACATTTTATAAATCTTTTTTTTTATACCCTTGCAGAGGGTACGTAAGTATTATAAAAATGGTATGATATTTGTAAAGCGAAGAGAAAGCATCTTTGACCCAATATATTGAAGAGCTGATTCGATATAGCTATGTCCGTCAGTCAGTCTGTCTGTTTATATGTCGTCAGTTTTAAAGCCATTTTTCTGAAACTGAAACTTGGCTGCACATTTATAGTCATTTACTCAATTTGTCAAGATCTATTTGATGCCATAAACTGCAAATTTAAGCTAAAAAGAATTATTTCCCAGAATCAACATCCACTTTCCAAATACCAGAACCAAAAACCAGAAAAGTGTCGAAATAAAAATGTCTCATGTTATTATAATACATTTTTTGAAACACTCGCAACTTGAGCTCAAATCCAAATATTCTTACAGTAACAGTAAACAAAAGAAGAAAAAAACCTTAGAGTAAATATTGAATTATGAGCAGCACACGTTTTTATGCCCTGAGACTTAGGGGTATTGGGTCTTATCAGCTTGCTTATATAATACAACTATTTTACATAATTCCCAAAAATTGAACAACAATTAAGTTGAAGAGAGCTTAATTAAAATTTTCAAACTTACAACATCGATGACAAAGAAATTGCGGGAATTTGTTATGTTAAATATTGCCCAAAAAACCAAAAGCAACGAGAAACTTTCTCAAGTCCAACTCAGAGGCAGAAGTTTCCGCGTCTTCCGACTGAATTTGTTTTTGTTTTTTTTTTTTTTTTTGGTTTTGAAAGTCTTCATGAAACGATAAACAAAAACAAAGACTGCCAGTCAGCAGCGGCAGCGTCAGCCGCCACAAGACCAACGACCCACAAGCGAAATTTCAGTGGAAAAATAAACAAATGCCGAGCTGTTTTATAGTTTACGTTTTTAGTCTCTCAAAGACCTCGCCGCATCGAAAGGGAAAATGCTTCATTTTTGTTTCTCTTTTTGAATATAATTGCCGCCAGCACTTTCCATTTAATGACTAGACATGCAAAAATCAGGCAGCAGCAGCTCGGCTTGTTACTGTTGTGTATCTTTAAGATACACGCATGCATTGGGGGAACAGCTGACTCGCGCCTGCTGCCGCTTCATTTGCGTCCAAGCACGCATGGCCAAAGACCCCCACAAAGGCAGCCCTCAAATGCAACTCAACTGAACTGCTGCTGCTGGCCTCTTTTTGCCATCAGAGTGACAGAGTGCCCGAGGTGAGGCGGAGGAGCAGGAGAAGTGGGGCGACAGTTGCATGACGAGCTGCTGGGCTGGATGCCTGCCTGCAATTTATTTCGCTTTTTTTTTTTTTTTTTGTATTTTCTGGCATGCCAAGAATGATTCACTTGCCGACGACAGGATGTGGAAGTGCCAGAAAAGAGGTCTCCTCCACTTGGACTTAACTCTTAACATTTGTATGGGGGGGATTGCACTTCTAAAGGCAGGTATAAAATGAAACAGTTTTCCCAACATTTTTCATTGTCCATAAAATGTGCTTAGCCGAAGTGCAGAGAGTTGCTTGACCCATTAAGGAAATTAAGGGTTTGGCTGGGAAATTCACATGAATAGACGTTTTTCATATGTATCAAAAGTTAGTCAGATTTCATAATGAAGTCAAAGATTAGGTAAAAAAGTTCCTCAAAGAACCTCTTCCTTGGGAAGTAACAAATGAGGAAAAATAAATTATTAATTATAACGAAGAAAATGAAAAGAAGGAAAAGAAATAGGAAGGTAGGATAGAAGGTAGGAGTAGGAGCATTCACGCATAATGGATATGGAATAAATGAAAACAGAATATATAAAAAATCAAGAAAGATAATAAAACGAAAAGGAAAAGCTAACTTCGTCTGTGCCGAATTTTTAATACACTTGCTATAGCTCACACCACCTGATCTTACAGATAGAACCTATATGGTAGGATATTTTATTAAGGGGGTCTTCTACCTTTGAAAAATTTGGTTTTAGATTTTTTTGTTTTGCATTATTATTATAGCTCACTGCCCTTCACCATTTTTTTATTTTGTAATTTTTATAATAAAAATGCATTTTTAATTGTTATGAAAAATTTTTATTATGAAATTTTTTATAAAAATGACTAATCTAGTAGGTTTAAGCAAATCTTGTTTCCTTCTATCAAAGACATTCTATGATTTACGAACGCCTACTAGATAAGTAATTTTTATAGAAAGTATAATAAAATTTTTCATAACAATTTTAATAAAATTTTTATAATAAAAATTAATTTTTAACTGTTATTCAAAAATTGTTATATAAAAATTAAAATTTAACTGTTAAAACAAAATTATTATTTAAAAATCATAAAATAACGATTAGTTTTTAATTTTTATTTAAAAATTAGAAAATAATTGTTATTTCAAAATTTTTCTGCAAAAAGTTATAACAGTTACGGTCCCTGATAATAATCATAATTCAATTTAAGCCTGACCTTCTGAACCTACTCCGGGATTTTGCACCAGGAGAGATAATCGTGTTTGAAACTCGGCTGAACTCGCTCCGTATTTCAAAAGATATGCAGCATGTCTGGCTGTGAACCGAATCTTAAGTCGATCTATTTTGAAAAAAATAGTTTAACCTGAACCTGTACTGAACCAAAATTTTCGGATCGGTTTACCAAAAGTTATAGACATTAACTTTGTAGAAAGTTAACTCAGCGATGCTCGCAAAAAACAAAGCGATTAATGAAATCTAGAACCTTGGATGACATTAAGTGAAAGTTGTATAAATCAAATATTTTAAAGGATGGAACATCTTATCAATTTAAACATAGACTATAATAGTCTACATAAAAATTATAAAACATTTAAATTGTATTTTTTATATTAAAGAAATTCATTACTTTTCAAATAAACCTTCGCCCAAAAATCTCTTTACCAGATCGGTAAAAAAAACATGAACTTAACGAACGAAATAATAGAATTTGCTTAATATCATGTTGGAGAGGGGGAAGCGTGTAAGTTTAGGTATTAGTATCAAAACAATTAAAGTCGAGGAATGGTGACGGCACTTGACTATTGATTAATTGCTATTTGATTGGATCCACTTATTTAAAGCTTTATAATAATAATGTTATATGTCAATATAAAGCACCTCTGGTCCAAGCTATAAAAACAACGATTAAAGGTAGCATCAGGTAGTCATGAAGGTTTCGGTGATGTGTTAATAACATTTTGTGCTTAATCAATCCAACATTTGGGAATCTTTTGAAAACATTTTTTTTACGCTTTAAGGCCACTTTGGGCTCATGTTAAGAACAATTTCATTTAAATTTGCCAACATTTCGGGTTAATTTTTACTATACATTTTGGGTACATTTTGGATTTACTTCTAGACAATTTCGGGTTCATTAAAAGAGCATTTAGAAAAATTTAGATAGTGACACATTTTAGACTTGATTTCCTGAAAATCAAACCAATGCAACAATATTTTTACCAGCAAATTTTAGCAAGCTAGAGGTCTACTACATAACTCTTGAAACAGTACACACACATTACCACAAAGGCGGCTGGATGACTATACAGCGGCTTCAAAAGGATCAGCTCTTTATTATCTATATAGGCATTTCCGCAGAAAAGTCTACCATGACCAAAAAATTAAAAGTTAATTAAAAGTTATTTCCTACCTAATTTAAAAAAGGTAAATATGCAAAATTATTTTATTTGATGAGTTTAAAGCTTTCCTTAGTACAGATAGCGATATATCGGGCTAGTACAAATTAACGTTTTGGATAGTTTTTCAGTGCATTTTATCTTTTCGATTTACAGCCCTAAAAGTCATTGAGCAATTCCAAACTTTTCGCAAAACTTTAGTTTCAATTAAAAGTGTTTTTTTTTTGTCTCGTTGAATAATTCAAGAATAATTATCTTCACTAAAAAATTGCCAAATGAAATTTATGTAACGTCACGTCAGATACAAACTATAAAAAAAAAGGTTTTCTCATTTGGTAAATTGGAAAATAAACCTATATTATTCTAAAAACTACTGAAAAAAGTTTCATACAAAAAGAGTTCCTCAATTTGCAGAGTTTTGCAATTTTGTAATCCGAGTCGAAACCCACTTCCGTTTTAAGTAATGTCATGTCAGGGCATATTTTTACTTGTATCTTTGAATCCCCTGGGTCGATTCTTGTAATTTTTTTTCTAAATAAAGTACTACTGAATGACTACCTAAATGTAAAAAAAAATATTAATGTTGTCTCTTTAATTTTTTTATTTATATTTTATCGTACAAATGTCGCGTCACGTCAGAAAAAAAAATGCCCCTATCTTAAATTGATATTTTCAGATCTTCTAAAAAATGTTCACCAAAATTTCTAACTCATCCAGAGTACAAATAACAGAATTTTGACCCAAAAATTAGATTTCTGTCCCACTGCGGCTGGTATAAGCTTTTTTAACTGGTGATTTAAAAAGAACTGTAACGGAGTTTGGTTTTGAGTGCGTTTTGGCCATAGATTTTAACGAGCAATAGTTTGTTATGGGTCAATTACATTTTTACGATCAACTGAACAGTAAATTATATTTTTCCAATATTTTCTTTATTGTCTCTTTAAAATGTTTTGTCTACGCAGAAATTTTAGTGATCAAGAAATCGCTGAAAAAGCAATTATTGCCAAGCAATGTTTTCAGCATAAGTAATAATTTGTGGGCGTTATGTACGCGAATGCGTTATACCGTGGCATACGTAACGCTCAGATATACACTTTAAACATTAATTATAAATTACATATACCATGTAATTTCTTATTGAATTCCTCACAACCTCAAATCATTTTCCAATTATCTACACTCAAAGTGAGTAAAAAAAAAATCTGTTTGAAAATTGTTCATGTTCCAATTCTGAAGACACATTAAAAAACTTAAAATTCCCTCCACCAATCAACGAACGAACAAACCAATCAACCAAACCAAATGCTTACCCTCATTAACATGTCCTGATCTGGGCAACGATTCCTTTGTGGCTGGTGGTGGTGCGGCTGCTGTTGTGGTTGTGAAATTATTCATTTTGATTATGGAAGCGAAATGGTTTATATTAGGAATATGCGAAATTCTGTTTCGACTTCGATGTTGTTGTTGTTGTTGTTGCCCAAACAGGTGTTCAAATTATGAGCTCAAGGACAGACAGAGGCTGATGCTGGCGCGCTTTCCAGTTGAATGGAGCGTTGTCAACGTAGATGGCGGTGTTTTGTTTTGTACTTGTTGAAAATAGCCGCCACCGAGAGTAAGCCAGAGAGAAAAAGAGAGCAAAACTAACATGTAGTTTGTATTTTTAATATATAATTTACAACTTTTCACTTTCACACCACATCGATGTATGTATTTATAATTTGGAAAAACTTCACAATAAACACGCGCGGCCAAATCTTGTATAGGGGGCAGCTGCAGTTGCGTATCTGCCAGATACTTTTTCGAAAAAGAACGCACACTTCACTGTAAAGTATCTTTCAATTGACGCGTTTGGCAGCTCATTCAACAGCGAAAGCCGCTCAACGAATGGTATGGACGGTTGGCTATCCAGCACTATACAACGCCACTAGAAAAACAACAATAACAATGCAAGCGGCACTGGAATTGAGATACATTACATACATACAAACATAACATGCAGTGAAATTGAGTATGAGCGAGAAAACATTGAGAGAGCAAGAGAGCCGGAGCGCGCTTAAATGACTGGAAACTGGAAAAGTGGTGCCAAGTTACAAAAGGAATTTTAATGGTTTGCTTGAAGTTGATATATTTAGGTACAAATATGGTTAAAACTTTTTTATTTATAAATAATTTTTATTTATTTTCATAGCTATTACCTTATTTAATAAATTTTAAGTTGTTTTTCAGGTAAGTTAAGAATATTTATTATTTATTTATAGTTTGGACATCAACCCTTGGGGTTGTTTTATTAGCTTAGCTCTTAGTCAAGTTTCAAACCTCAAGTGTTGACTCTCACTCTCTAAACTGGTTTTCAAATGGCAAGAACAAGCATATAGCTATATGGAATTTTGTTTAATTTTTGAGTGGTTTTTAGTCGTTGTTATTGTTGTCTTATGATAGCAAGTGCTTATAGAATAGACACTCATATTTACATGAATTTCAAGAGTCATGACTTCCTTTCCTAGACATAAACACTTTTGACATTGTTAGACAATTTTTGTTTTGATTTACAAAAATAGAAGGGGAAGAAATAATGCATTGAACTTCAATAGAGTTTTAGTACTTTTTTTTGGGAAATTATTGGAAAAAAATACAGACTGTGTGAAAACACAAAAGCTTCTCTCATTCTCTTGGCTTGTGTTCTTTAATTTAGGAGGACAAAATATTACATTGAAGCCATTTAATTTTTTTTTTTTGCCAGACTTTACGGATTGAAAAACCGTAGCGGTTTATATATTAAAAATAGTTTTTTTTTATTAATTTTGCTTGAAACATTCAAACTACTAAACTTATTAAAAAATAATCATATAGGCGATATTTAAAAATTTTATAAACTTTAAACTATACCTTGTTTGACTTCATCTAAAGTTTTTTACTCGAGATGTAAGGGTAAAATGATGAGAAGAAGTTATTGGCCCGTGTTCACCAAGATCTTCTGGTAGATATATCATTTATCTTGGTAATTTAAGTAGCCTTCTTTTCGTCTCGTATTTAATATGATATTTACATTGAGCTTTCCCAAATGTCAAGTTATAAAAGATCTCCTTAAAGTATGCAAAATAATAAGAGAAGCTTTATTAAGTTGCTCAGTGATCAAGTGTCTCCTGCTGAACGCTCCCATTGTAAGCAGTATCGCTTCATTTCCAATTAATATTATATTTTTGATTTATTTATTTAGCCCACTTTTACCCCTATATATAAATGGATTTTACACTGTTTTTTTCAAAGATCGATTCTTATAGAATCCCTAAATTTATGCAAAGTAATTATTTATTAGTTTTAGTTTAGTTTTTAGTCAAGATGTTAAGTGATCAAGTTTGGGTGGTGAATGCATCCATTTTCAATACTATGAAATACTTTCTGTTCTGTCGACGATACAATGACAATCTAGTTAGCCTTCATGTTGTATTGTTTTAATTGTCAAATAACAAATTATTCTCAATGAAAACAATTGAACATAAGGGCCTACTAGATTATCATGTCTCATGCGTCAAACAGTGTGAACTCAGCCTAAGGGTCGTTTTTTAATCTTCATTTTTTTAAATCTAGTTGGTTATTAGAAAAATTGTTAGTTGCCTTCTTTTAGGCCGGTTTTAAAAGAGATCGGTGATATTGTCTCAAATGATCCGCTTACAGTGGGTTAGACAAAGGCAGCAAAGATTTTTTTGAAACTTGTTATTTTTTTGTTTTATTCAATTAAGATATGATTTCCTTAAAAATCCATTTTTCTTTATTGTTAAGGACGAGCGCCACTAAAACTCCATTTAGCAACGCGTTAGGGCGTTAGGTTGAATTAATGCCTTTTCACCAGTATACTTCACTTTTACACTGAATCTCGAAGTGATTAAACGTGCGCTACGATTAGCTAGGAGTTTTAGTTGACTTGGTTAGCTGGGTTTACATGATAAATCATGTTGCCCTGTTTTCAATTTCAAATGATAAGCTATTTGCAATGAAAACATGACAACATAAGGGCCTACTAGATTATCATGTCTCATGCATTGAACAGTGTGGCCCCAGCCTAAGACTAGGAAAGGGATATAATTTTAATGGAAAGTTATCAAGAAGTTATTTTAAAATGTTTCAATTACGTCACGTATTACTGGAGTAAATGAAGAAGTAACATGTAATGATTTAGTTTGATCTAATAAATATGAAATATAAGCCAAATAAAAGGCAAAATTATAAGTTGAACTTTATTCTAATATGCTTACTACAATCCACAAAATTAGATTTCATGGGCAGTGATGTCAGTAAGAGTTGATTTTGTTTATTAGGAACATTATCTGAGGAAGCAAATTTCATGCAAGAAAGAAAACAAGGAAATATTTTTGGCGATACCCACCAATGAAGATATTTCTATTCCATTTTTTTTTCATTTGTATTTTCAAATAATAAAATAATTTTTGATTTTTTTTTTAAAACTATTTATTTAGTTCTTATATTTATTTAAATAATAATTTTTTATGTCTTAAGGCCTAATATTGATTAAAGAAGATCTGGTCGCTAAAAACTGATATAAAATTATAAAATTTTATAATTGTTTTTTTAGTGTTTCTTTGTCTTTTTGTACAATAATGTCGCTAACTTATGACAAAACATAGGTACTCAGATTACTTTCTTATAGGTAAGATTTTTTTAAGATAATTTCCTGTCATTGTTAGAATCCTGTCAGCAACATAAGCGCCTGTTGGCTATGTTTCTTAACATAATCATTTTATTTTTTCACGATACCTTTGTATTCATGTTGGGAATGTTTGCTAAAAATTTTAACATTTTACAATCACTCCTTCTACTTTTTGCCGCTTACTGTATGAGAGCCGTCCCATTGTGCGCCATGCGCTCCGATGCCACCGAGTATCCTAGTGAAATAAGATATGCCAATGTCAAGTCGAAAAGCGCTGGAAATTTGTATTTCTCTTTCATGCAGAACTTAAAAATTTTGCCGAAAAATATCCCCAACATATATTCGATATATCGTTTTTTTGTAAAATATCGCGATAATTATTTATCGTTTTTTTTTTGTAACAGAAATATCGATTTATTTTCCTATTGTTATGATGATGGTCAATGAGGACAGTTTGTTGGATATGTATTAATCTAAATACGGAAACAAATGCAAATCTTATTTCTATTTCATGTAAAACTGTTGAGCACGGTAACGATGGGGGTTATTGACCGCTTTAAACTGTTCATTGTGGACGATTTTCCACAACGAAATTCGGACCTTAAATTCTGTTTAGTTATAGGAGCTATTCCCGCGATAGCTGTACAAGCGTTATCCTACTTAGCAAATTCGTTCGCCAATTAATCGGTTCAAACAGACGAACGTACGTAAGGACACGATCAACTCGTCTGTTAATTCGTGCTCGTACGTGTCGTGCTTAAAAAATGTCACATGCGCCCATCTCTTATTTTAAACGTAGTTTTTTTCCCCATTCCTTCCAAATTTACATAGTCCATATTTTACTAAAGATTTATTTTTGTTTATCATGGTTTTCCTAATAAGCTAGCTGCTCCCAACCCCTACCCCTGGCACCTTAAGCCAATTGTATTGATCTTCACCTTTATTAGTGCAAAATAAATACAAATTCCATTTCGGATGCAACACCAAAGCCGGGTTCAAAGTATGCGCTCTCGCTCTCAGGCCCAAAAAATTTCTACTCAAAACACACACACACACACCCTCACAATACCTGGAAATATTGGTTACCTGAAGATACAAGCAAATGGCATGACGTAGTCGGCGACGGGACGTGCAATTGTGTGAAGATCGGTAAAAAAAAAAAAAAAAAACTAAACAAAAGTCAAGTCAATGCGAGTTGAGCGCATTTTGCACAAGGTGTTTCTGTATAGGTGAGTGTGAGTCTGAGTGCGTTTGTGTGTGAATAGTTAGGTAGACTGACTGGTTGGTTTGGTAAGATTCCGGCGAACGATCGGGCATTGTGGCCAGTAACGAGTTGAGTGTGGCTCAAAGCGAGTCGAAAACGGACGGCAAAAACATTTGAATTAGTTGTTATTGTTACAAAAAAACATTAAAATCTAATGAAAACGGAGTGAAAATGTGTTGAAAGTTCTTGATTGTCTGCCAAGAAAACTGCTAAGAAAACGTACGGAATTTGGCCAAAAGAAAACCCGTTTGCGAGCACTGACACACATACATACATACATATTTGTATATGTTCACGCACCTACACCCCAAGCAGACTCCACCAGCCAAGTCAACAATTAAAAAAAGAAGCCAGTCAGCAGCGTCCGTCAAGAGTTATGAATCATAGCTGAAAAGAAACATTTTCAGTCTTTTGTTTTGGCTAACTCAGCGAATTGTAAAACGTTATGTAAACTGACAACGGCAGTTTATATATATATAAACAGATTAAACCGTTTTGAATGTATGGCAAAGAAATGCGTCCCTTATCTTTGTCCATTGGCGCCTCCTTGTTGCCCAGTTTCTCACTGGTCACTGCATCCAATGTGAACTCAAATTCAGGCAAGGATTGTAATGGCCAAATCTGTCATTCCGTGGATGAATATTGTTCTGGCCATTCCGAGTCATGTATGCCCTGTTCAGCAATATGTGATGCCAGTTCACACAATTATGATGTAAATCTGTGCACCAAGGATTGTTCAGGTAACTTGTAATAAAAATTTGTTATAAAGTTGAGTACTAGGTTCAAATGCTAGTTAATTGTTTATGTATTTTGTAAGCTCACGAAGTTTGGATTTTTTTTTTTTGGTTTTTCCAAAGATAAAACATTTAATTATTGTGCTTTGGCATGTGATTAGCTCATCGTGTATGAGTTGGGCAAATAATGCAAATAATGTTGATATTAAAACGACTTAAAGGTAAATATTGATATTGCCAGACAGATGAAAAAGATTAAAATTAGAAGTATGTGTACTTAAAGCAAAAATCACAAAACTGTTTAGTAATTGTTGAATGGTTTGCATTTTTAATATTGTTTTAAAATTCTAAGAAATTCCCCTAAAAAAATGTGATAAAGTCTGCCATAAATCTGGATTTATGAACCTCTATTGCTACACACAAACCTGACTTTCCTTCTCTAACTTATGGGAAGCTCAACTATACCCCCCAGGGCTACGTGCCTGAGCCAATACAAGCTTCTTCACACTTTCGGGAATGGTAACTTCAGCATTTATTTAGCAATTGTCTGTTAGGTATAAGAATTAGGTATATAAGAATCCAATGTTTGTCAAGACAACTAAATCTGTTCTAAAAATCGCTTTTGACCCAAAAACGTCCCAATTTCCATACGACTTCGCTCGATTTGTGGAACACATGGTATAGATACATATTATTTAATAAGTTTCCCTAATCATGATACTTATCTGCATAGAAATTTCCGCACAGGCATAAATACAGACAATGCTAGATCAGCTTGGCTTTTATCAAGAGAACACATTATTTTCATACTAGCGGTGGGCGCGTTTCGAGTAATATAGGGTGGCTGATGGATGCTGCTACCAAAAATAAGTAATAGCTTTTGATATGTGTCTACTTTTTAATTTAAGAAAATACTTCATGCAAGCGGAATTGCATCCAGCTTTTAAATAATTTATAAGAATTTAGAAATTGGGACTAGCCGGCTGAGGTCATGTAAATGTTATGTTTCCATAACATTTGAAAAAACAAGTGTACCAACAACACCAAAGTGAGCATGGTTCCTCGTACAGCTGTTTTTTGTTTTTTACATTCTTGGGTTGCTTGAAATTCCCAATTAGTCTAAGCAACACTTGCATGGAGAGACCACTGAAACTCTGGAGATGGCAGCAAAACCTCGCCGATGAGAAAATCTGGTGATTTCCGAAACAGCTGTACGAGGAACCATGCTCACTTTGGTGTTGTTGTTAAGCAAATAGAAAGGTCGATAAACACTTTTAACATTTATAAGAATTTTGAAAAGATTTTGTAAGTTTTTTAATGTAGCATTATTCATCAGCCACCTTATATCTTAATGACATATTTCAAACAGTAGTAATGCTTCTTTCAAATATTTTGAACGCATAGTAGGCAACGTTCTAACTCAATAAAGTAATAGTAGTTTTATTTAAAAAAAGTTTGAGTGGCAAAAATCGTTTGGACGTTTATAGAGTTTTACACAGAAAAAAAATTGAGATATTCGGACAAAATCAATCCTAATCGATTTCAAAAGTAGGTAGATTCCATATTTTCTTAAAGCCAAGTACGAAAGGATTGTTTTATTTATTTATTAACAAACAGTTCCTAAGCGTTTTTAAAACCACATACGAACTAAGGAGCTATGGCTAGGGCCTTAGGCTATACATTTGATATTTTTTTTTATTTATTCCTAATGATTGCTTATTGTTAATTATGTATATATATATATTTAATTTTTATTATATGGATAGGTAGATATTTGTTTCATTTAACTAAAGTTGACTTCAGTACGAATTTACCAACTGGATTTGATTTTTTTGGTAGGATCAGAATATGATATAGCTTTTTCGGATTGATACAAGAATTTTGGGATTTTTCCTAGTTTTTCGTACTTAAAACTTCAATCCGAAGGTCGAAATCAAATCAATTTGCTTAAACTTGGATTTAACTACCCATTTTTTTCTCTGTAGCTATTGATATTATTGTATTGATATTATTCTTTCCCAAAAAAAGAAAATTTTGATACCGATATGAGAGAGTTTCAAATTAAATTTAAACCGGTTGTTAATTGCTTTCCACAAACTGGAAGAAACGCGTTTTCTACCCCGACAATATCTAATCTTATTTCCATAAAATTGTATGTTTCTTGGTCATGGTCATAGGTTAGGTAATTACTCTGATAAGGCTCTCATCGGATAATTTTACGTTCCTGAAAGTTTTGAATATCATTAAAAGTTCGATATTTTAACTTTTTTTAATATTTATTTATATGGTTTGAAATATGTCTTTACCACGCACATTATCAGTTTCAAATTCAAATAATAAAACTCAAAACCACTGTTAAAACGGATCATTCGAGTTCGGAACCTGTCTTCAATCAGTAAAATGCCTCACTCCATTTTATAAACCCACACTCAAATTTCCATAATCCCACCATAATCAACCGTATTCGGAACCGGTCTTTAACCAGTGAAATATATATCTCCATATAATTAACCTACACACAAAATTTCAAGTTCATTACTTAACCATACATACTTAACCAACCCCATTATGCTGCAAAATCGGCACGATTATATAGTATTTCAATTAATCATCTTAATCTAGAAATCGTCTTATCTTCTAGATAGCTGCTATGTGTCAGATAAACGTATAATTAATGGCTGAATTCTCATCATCTAGATAACTGCTTTGTGCCTTATACATAAATTGATCATTTACTCTATTATTTGTTAGTTTATGTGGCAGATAAAAAATGAGAAATTGGTCTTAGAACCGCAAGAGTAATTCAGTTATCGCCGTATATTCCATCTCTGGAGTTTTCTAAAGTAAAAAACCTTTTTCCTAGTTATTTGCATCTTAGTTCTCAAAGAATTGGGCACTCTGCGAAAAAATTTAAGAACCATCTTATTGCGTGCACTTCTTGTCGCTTACATGGGGTCTGTAGTTTAGTGGCAGCAGCTCGTATCAAGCAAGGGGGCTGCATATCATTGTAGCAAAATAAGAACTTATTTAAAGAACTAAACGACCCCAAATCCAATTTTTTTTCTATATCTAACCATATCTAATAACAATTTATATTTTACATCCCGCAGCCTTCAACAGATTTGAACCCCTCAAAGCCG